>CM065740.1:31139784-31149784 GCA_033310375.1 Conus canariensis
ATTACTGGTCGTCAATCAGTTGTCTATAACAACTCCATTCTGACAAAAATCTCCATACTGCATATTTCCTTTTGCAATATGTTAATCTATTTTAAATCGCCTTTTCATATATTTTCTGAAGACTGAAAATAAAGGATGAGTCTTTTCAATTCTGCACTTGAACAAAAAGAATTTGGCACACACTATCAAGTAGTCAACATCACCCATTTGTAAATTTGAATCAAATCCAAATAAAACAAGTTTTTAGACAGTGTGAAATTACCTGCGTTATTACAATTATCATTTGAAAATTTGGTGAAGTCGTTCCAAAACACTGTTGTTATGTCGCACGAAAAAAAAAACAAACAACTGCTTAATTGTTTCCCTTTCAGATTTGCAAAAAGTGCATTTGTTCCTGTTCACAACAAACAATTTTTTCAAGGATAATATTTGTTGCTAGTATCCTGTGAACTATTCTGAGCTGAAACAATTTCAATTTGATGTCCTTTATTTTCTGCGCTTGGTAGAAAATATGTGTACAATTCAAATCGTCTAATGTTTCAAAGTTCCATTTTATACAACACTTTGGACTTCTGTCATTAGCAATCAGGGTGTCATGATAAGTTCTTGTTCCCTTTACCACGCCCAAGATTAATGTTTAGAGCTTTGGGCATGTCTTTGGTTTCGTTGCTACTTATATGAATGTTTGTTGTTGTTTTTTGTATGGATATATTTCTTAATTGCACGTATACACCCGAGGACCTCTATGAAATTGGTTTTAACTTTATATTTATCAACGAATTCTTCATAGGTGATGAATGTCCCAGTTGCATACACAAGGTCTGCTACATGATCTACTCCTTTGTCATCCCAGTGTTTGAAGTTAACGGTTTTCTCATCAATTTCAATTTTTTCATTGTAAAAATGTTTTCAGCCAGAAAATCAGGCGGATGACTTATTTTTACTTTCTGTGCAAAGAGATTGTATGCCTGAAAAACATCATTCTAAAAAGCATTACAGTTTGTACGTTTGAAAGGCAGTGCACAGCCATATTTATTTAATTCCTTAACAAAAGGACACGTTTTTTTCTTTGATAGATTTCCACTTGAGTACTGAGAATAAGTTTCTTAATCCATGTGAGCTTCAGTGACATTGCCAAATGCTTGGGCAAAGGAATTCCTAGTCCTCAATTTTTATGCTTTTTATAGTGGTTTTCCTTGATATTCTATCATTTTTATCCTTCCAAACAAATTCAAAACATTTCTTCTGAACTTCCTTTTGAAGGCTTTATTTTTTTATAGATAAGGAAGACTGGGAATGAATCATAAAAAAAAAATGAAATAAACTGTTTATTTTTTGATAGCAGATAACTGTTTAAACTTTCTACACATTGTTTCCTTCTACGTTCCTAAAACATTATGAAATAAACTATTTGTTTTTGATAGTAGACAACTGTTTAAACTTTCTACATATTGTTTCCTTCTACGTTCCTAAAACATCATGAAATAAACTGTTTATTTTTTGATAGTAGACAACTGTTTAAACTTTCTACACATTGTTTCCTTCTACGTTCCTAAAACATTATGAAATAAACTGTTGATGTTTTTGATAGTAGACAACTGTTTAAACTTTCTACACATTGTTTCCTTCTACGTTCCTAAAACATTATGAAATAAACTGTGTATTTTCTGATAGTAGACAACTGTTTAAACTTTCTACACATTGTTTCCTTCTACGTTCCTAAAACATTATGAAATAAACTGTTTATTTTTTGACAGTAGACAACTGTTTAAACTTTCTACACATTGTTTCCTTCTACGTTCCTAAAACATTATGAAATAAACTGTTTATTTTTTGATAGTAGACAACTGTTTAAACTTTCTACACATTGTTTCCTTCTACGTTCCTAAAACATTATGAAATAAACTGTTTATTTTTTGTTAGTAGACAACTGTTTAAACTTTCCACACATTGTTTCCTTCTACGTTCCTAAAACATTATGAAATAAACTGTTTTTTTTTGATAGTAGACAACTGTTTAAACTTTCTACACATTGTTTCCTTCTACGTTCCTAAAACATTATGAAATAAACTGTTTATTTTTTGATAGTAGACAACTGTTTAAACTTTCTACACATTGTTTCCTTCTACGTTCCTTCCCCCTTTTTCCTCCGTCTCTTCTACCCCTCGTATCCGCAACCCCCACCATACACGCAACATTTTTCAAATTACATTCTTTGCTACCTTTCCTCCACCTTTAACAAAAACCTACTGTGACCCTCTTCCCCTCTTATTCCTCTCCCCCCGAATTCCCCATGGACTTTCTCACATTTGGCATCCCCCTGAAACTCAGTCGTCCTTTCCCACCCTTTCCCTTCTTATCATTTCTTTTGTTTTTAATGAGTGCTTTGCAGCTGTTTTCTGAGCACTTGCATCCGACGTGTTTTTTTTCTCGGAGTTCTTCGTCCGCCCCTTCCCTCCTCCTTATCCTCGGTGGTAGTGAAGTCAACCTACTCTGGGATCAGACACTGGCTGCTTCTTATTGAGGACTGACGCCTTTCTTTCTTCCTTTGCGCAAAAAAAAAACTGTCAAAGAAGTAGAGAGGACAGAAAAATAGTAGTTTCGTCTCCCATGAGCTGGAGTTCCATTGCCCATATGGAAGTCATTCACATCTTCCTGTTAAATTTTAGAAAGAGAGGGGGCTAGTTACCGCCAAGGAATAGGCAAACAAAGTACAGGACAAGACACTCCTGTACTTTGTCTACGTCCTTGGCGGTAACTAACCCCCTCTCTTTCTAAATTTTGCTTCATTTTCCGCCCTCAGTCACTCCGCTTTGAATCTTCCTGTTAGTTTGTTATGCATTGTGTCTACCTCCTGCTCACGGCCTGGATGGCTGTTCAGCATCTTTCACAGCTGACAGTGTCAAGTTATCACGTTTGAAGTACACACAGGGTGCACGGGTGTGCAGGTGAAGCCTACGTGCAGGCAGTAAGCCGACCTCACTGATTAGCAGATGACAAGAACCTGGCATGAGTGGTAATTTTTGAAAGGGCAGCCTATATAACTGAACTATTTTATCACCTTGAAGACTTAAGTTCCTGCGTGGATGAACGGGAGTTTGACAGAGGTGAACAGTGGAAAGACGAGGCGAGTTACTGTTCTTGACAGAGGTGAACAGTGGAAAGACGAGGCGAGTTACTGTTCTTGACAGAGGTGAACAGTGGAAAGACGAGGCGAGTTACTGTTCTTGACAGAGGTGAACAGTGGAAAGACGAGGCGAGTTACCGTTCTTTTCCTCTCTGCTATTTTGTCTTGAGTATGAGGCTTTTTTTTTTCTCATTGACATCCTTTTTCAATGATTAGATCAAGGAACTGCCATTTACGCTTGATCCGTAAGGAAAGTTTTGACAGCTCAGCGACCCAGCTAAAGATTAGACTGATACGCTGAGTGGGTAAGTCTGAGATTTACTGAATGATTCACTGGTCGACACTGACTTTGTGCAATTTGCTTACCAGCAATGGTTAGGTTGATATGACGGGCTGATGGTCTGATTGTTTGTAGTTTAGTTGATTGACGTACTTTGTAGACAGCTTATCTAAAATAACTGACAATCTGACTTACAGTGACCAATCTTGTTTATGTCATATGGTTTGTTGATTGAAATGACTGATGGTTGATTTTGATTGTTTCTTTGACTGATTGACGCAGTTTGTGCTTACTGACCGATCTATCACCACAGAAACGAACCAACAGCAGTGCTATAGCTGCCGGCCTCAGTGGATTCTAAGACATGACCATTACTGACCGCTGGGAGTGAAGCCAGTCTGCCGCGATGAATCAAGGAGGACTCCAGAGCTTGCCCTTACGAGGTGTGGAAGGAAACATGTCCATTTTTCAAGAGGTACATGGATCTGTGGTTCCTGATGCAAACGGGCGACCAACCACGAGATGGATGTCGGGCTTATTTGCTGACTCTGACTGCGGAAGTTCACGTGAGAACACCTAAACATAAAAATTTGTGCGACTTTGAAGACAGAATCGGAAAGTGTAGAAGGGGACAACTCGGCTGGACGAGAAAGATAGGAGCATCTTTACAGAAGGATTCGTTTTTCTACCGACTGCTTTTACTTGACAAGAGGAACTTTCGAACAGATGAAATCTACTTTTGTTGAGGACTCAAGCGCTCTGCTGTCCGTTCACCTCGACGTGTTCGATCCGGACGAAGGACACACTTTCCTGGCTTGTCCGGACAACACTGAGCACAACTGGAAAAAGTTCCTAATTGTGCATGAAAGGCGCAGACCGAATTTGAAAATCACCTGGAGATTGGGGTTTTACAATCGAGACTTCTTGCATAATTTCGGGTATAGATATGTGGTCAAACATCCAGCCAAAAATCCTCGATATCGATATCTCACCAGCTTGGATGTCAGAGACTTGTACGAAGATGACTTGAATGACTGTGAAACTGCACCTGATTTTGAAAGAAAAGTTCAACAAGTCGACCCAATCGCCATAGCATTTTTCTTGGGCAAGTTTCCCAATATTGATAATCTGCTACTCAACGGTTTCGACCTCAATGAAAGAGCGTTAAAACAGTTGGCTCAGACGGCGAACCAACTGAAATTTTTGCAAATATTCATGGCTAAGAACAGTTCAAAATTCACGGTTGTGAGATATCCGCTCCTGTGTGGGATAAGATGGTGGAAGCTTGTCCGAATCTGACCGTGAGTTGCAGCATTCATGACAAGGACACTGTTGCAGATGTGTTCAGCAAGGTGCTCAAGCCCTGTGTGCCTCTGTGCTATGTCAACGAGAAAATTGAGCACGATCGTCACGTGGCGAACACCCTTCTCAGGTTCACAGTGTTCACGAAGACCTTGCGAGTCATCAGGTTGGACATCAGCATGTCGCCACAACCAGGAACTTGGTCTCGAGAGACCAAACTCGCTGTCTACACTTTCGTGACAAGATGCTCCCAGTTCCATGCCAGGAAGAGCTTTAGTTTGAGAGAAGGTTATACTCTTCGATTTTTGAATAAATTATGTTAAACTAGCATGCTCTGTACTTCATGATTAAGGTCCCCAGCTGTTCATTGTAAAACCTCCGATAGCGAATGTCAGCAAAGATTTTGTTAATTTTGTCTTGCCTCCGAAGCACCGAAGTGAGTGTCGACAGTGCAGTGTCTCCTGCGGGTGATAGTTTAATTACAACCCGTTGTGGATGGCTCCTCGTGGACTGCCAGCTGTGAGGCTGCTACAAGACGAGGCTGGGTGTGGTTGTGCATTTGGGAGCCTGAATGAGCGTTGTGTGGGTATTGTCACTGAACGGGCGCTGAAGGAAAATGAAGACAGAAAAAGAGAAGAAGAGAGAGAAAATCCGCTTTGCATTCATTTTGCTTGAACTCCTGTAAGCCACAGAATTCAATGACCATCCATACGCTATCCCCCCGTTCGCTGCTTGAAAATGTTACAAACAAAGGCTTTCCCAGTGCCAGGGAAATCTAATAATTTGGGGTAATAATTAACAAAAAATTCTAGCTCAGAAACTACAAAAGATATAACAATGAAATATATATGATTTTTGAAGGAAATTGAATGAAGATTTTGAATCTGGGCTTCTTTTGTTTTAATTTTGATAATAAAAAAGTATTTAGGCAATTAGATTTGGATAGATTTTTTTGCACGATCAAAAGCATATGTATTTACCACTACATCTTCACATCCAAACAAGAACACAAAGCAAAAAAGTTGAAAATAAAGTTTGTATTGTCACACTACACCTGTAAATGAAAGTAAAACAGTTTAGAAGTCTATCAAGACGCTCACACTCTATGCAGACAGGTCAGTCCACGACCACGCCCCCCTCTCCCCACCACGCCCCCTTGCTGGACTTCAACGCTCTCTTTCACTGCTCCTCTTCCCCTACCTTTCCCTCTGCCCCGTGCCACGCCGCGAGCAGGCCGCGCTCCCCTCTTGCGCTGACTATCACGTCACTGACCACTGGCACGCAGTGCAGAGTACACACTAGGCGAGCTCGTTCGACGCTGGCAAACCAGTCAGCTGAACACACACTGAGGTCACACAGCCCGACACAATAACTGACGAATACGGTCGGCAATTCCATCACTATCATCATCTCACCTTCATGCTCGAGTGAGTCGTTGAATAAAAGATTATTGTCTTTGTCAAAAATCATTAGCAGAGCCTGCTCAGCTGTGTAAATACGTTGATTTGGTCGCTGCGCTTGTCGAAGGTTGTGCCGCCATCTTTGCAAGCGAGACGAAGTGCTGGCTGGTCATCCAGTCAGTGATGAGAATAAATGGGCTTTCCCCTCACGTGTGGTCATTTACATATCATTTTAATACTACAGACATATAAGGCTTATTTACGCACACTCTATTTAAGTCCGTTGATAGAAATAGTAACGAATGAAAATTCAAGAAAAATGCATGACGTCAGTGGACGGCCCATAGGCACTGGGAAAGCATTTTTAATGCGGCTTAAAGGCACTCTACGGGTTAAACGGTACAATAGTGACACTCTAAAGCCTTTTCGTCACCCCTCCTTCCTCTTAATTTGTAAACCTTTGTGAATAATCAGCATAAGGATGGGGGAACTATTTGCCTGGACTTAACTCCAACTGAGATTGTTTTTATGACAATACATTTTTACTGGAAAAAAAGACTTTACGAATGTATGCATTTGCTTGATGATATTTTGTCTGTATAGCACACATTCAGCTGGCATTCACATATACATACGTGCCAGCAGAGACCAATACTCAGAGCTGTAAGAAAATATAAACACTAATCATGGCATTATTGTAGCTATAAAGATTGTGTTTTTTTCTATCGAATTCATCTTATCTTATCTGATCTGATCTTGTCTTGTCTTGTCTTTCCTTGTCTTGTCTTGTCTTGTCTGTCTATCTATCTATCTACATTAAGAACAACAACAAAACAAAAACAAACATTAAAGAAAATCGGCAAAGAATATCGTATGCATTTGGGGGATTTGTGCATATAATTCACTGTTGTTCTAAACAATAGCTCAACATGTGGCTCTTTAGGTGTGCGCGCGCGTGCGTGCGCGCGCGCGTGCGTGCGCGCGCGCGTGCGTGCGTGCGTGCGTGCGTGCGTGCGTGCGTGCGTGTGTGTGTGTGTGTGTGTGTGTGTGTGTGTGTGTGTGTTTCTTTCTTATTGTTTTCTCTCCGAGTTTTATTCAGTTACAGAAAAAACTTCTAAATAGTCACCAGCCGAAATGTCTAGTAGATACCAGTGACAATCGTGGTGACGTGTAACTGATCGGAAATTCATTCATCGATCAATGGACGTATAGATCAACCACCTTATTGTACATTGATTATATTTCACGGTCAGGTTTGTGTTGCGTTCTTGTGTTCTAAATTTAATCTCATGTTTTTTCTAGAAGGTACCAAACTGTCATAATCTTTTACGTATTTTGCTTTTAAATAGGGAACATTTTACCTTGTAACAATATGTAGTCAAATGTTTGATCTGATCAAGTTTTCTCGTGCCTGAAAAAACCCAGACATTCAGTAAAATCATTCAATACAGTATCATGACAATTGTTCAGTCCTGAACAAAATGATTGCCAAAATGATTTTACATGAAAACGGTTGCACGATATGAATAGCATCACGTACATCTTTACAAAAAGTACAAGAATTGTTGTTAGCAATTTCCACATGAAACTGCACAGTACTTATAGGCAAAATGTTGCATATAGCTCGAATTTGGAACAATTTCATCTTGATGTCTTGTATTTTGCAATGTCTTTAAAAGTTATACTCCAGTTCATTATTCTGAAAAATAGTCACGGAGCCAGCGAGAAAACGCGTTCCCCTCCAGAGAGCGACACCACGTCAGTCCAACGACAGTGACCATGACCTCGCCAGTACCAGCAACCTGGAGACAAAGTCACCAAGAGCGTAGACGTGGAGAGAACATCAAGACTGAGGTCACCATGCGACCAGACGCGAAAGGCTATAGAATTTGAAATCGCTCGATGAGAACGAGGTTAAAGATGATGCTGATGCTGTGGAGGTCCGTTCTAGTCTGAGACTGCATTAAATGTTTGTTTCAAAGTGAGGCAGAAATTGAAACAAATCGATCAGACAAATCATAATTATTCTGCCGGACAAAAGGGACAAACACATTACAAGACAAAACACGACGCGTTTCGACCTCTTTAGTCTTCTTCAGGCAAGATAAACAACATTCAGGACAATGAAAACGAACGAGCAATTGCTTGTCTTCTCAAATTGGGCGCAAAATGGATGCCCTGAGTGTTATTTATCTTGCCATGAGGGAGACTGGAAAGGTCGAAACGAGTCGTGTTTTGTCATCTAATTTTGTCTAACTTGTTTGACCCCTTCGTCCGGCTGACTAATGAATATTTCTTTTCTAAACTACGTTAGATGGTCGTAATCTACGCTTCATTCCATGTGCTGTGCATGATGTTGTTTGTGATTTCTTTTGCTGTTTTCAATGTACTGACAGGTGTCTCATGCGGTATGTTTGATGTGTAATGTATGTGATGCGTGTTACGCGAGATGTAGTGTAATGTTAGCACGTCATTTAATTGTGCATTATGCGTGATGTATTCTGTAATCTCGAATGTTTTGCCCGATGTAGTGTGACGTGTTGTTTGTTTTGTCTGGTGTTGTGCGGTGTATGTGATGTGTGATAAACTGTGATACATATGACGTGTGCTGTGTGTTACGCAGTGCATTATGTATGATGTGCACTGTGTGTGATGTTCCAGTAGCGTGTGTGGTGTGTGACATGTGCGATGTTGTGTTATGTATGTAATATGCTGCGTTACACGCACTGCCATGTCGTCCTTATGTCAGTGTGATGCTGCGTGGTCTTATTGCGATGATGTCATGTTTTGTTTGACGTCATGCGTAATGTGTTTTAAAAAGGAGATTGTATGCTTTTATGTGTAATGTTGTGCGTTAATACATGTGATGTCACGTATTGTAATGTGCGATGTCGTGCTTTGTGATGCTTGATGCCGTGTGTTTTTACGAGTGATCTGTACATTGTTGTGCAATGTCGTATGTTGCGCGTGATGTGGGGTGTTATGCGTGATGTGGTGTGTTACGCGTGATGTGATGTGTTACGCGTGGTGTGGCGTGTTATGCGTTATGTGGTGTGGTATGTGCCATGTGGTGTGTTGTGCGTAATGTCGTTTGAATGTGTGATGTCGATATTCCTGTGTGTGATGTTCTGTGTGTTCTTACAAGTGATGTACATTGCTGTGAGTGACGTCGTGTATAATGTATGATATGGCATGTCGTTGTGTGTGATGACACTTGTATTTGTAACGTCGTGTTCTGTTATGTGTGATGACCTGTATCATCATCAAAGATTTTTTTTTTTTTTTTTTTTGAGACAAGAAGCTAGGCCTGATGATAAAAGCAGTCCTTTTGTTAAACATCAAGGGAACCTCCAGTTCTTCCTCGCACACTTCGAGGACGCTTGGGAGGACGCTTTCTGGTGTTTGCTATTAAAAAAAAAAAAAAAAAAGCGTGGTTGGAGAACGATCACGCTTACTCGCAATTCCACACGTTGTCAAGGTCCCATGCTTTCTCCCGCAGTTTCACTCTTTCTTGCAGTTCCATGTTTTATCTCGCAACTTCACACTTTCTCGGAGTTCCATCCTTTCTCTCGCAGTTTCACACTTTCTCGCAGTTCCAAATGCTTTCCCACAGAATCACAGAATGCGGTTTCATTGAATCTGCGAGAGAGAGAGAGAGACTGAGATTGCCACAAAGTGTGAACTAACATGACTCACGTTTGCTAGTAAGGGCGGGTCAGGAAAAGGTCCAGCTGCAAGAACAAAGTCCAACAGTCCTTGTGTCAGAGAGAGAGAGAGAGAGAGAGAGAGGGGGGGGGGGGGGAGTTTGAGTGTTTGCAACGTAAGCCGCATCTGATGAAAGAGGTTCACAGATAGAAACAAAGAGAGAGAGAGAGAGAGAGAGAGAGAGAG
>CM065740.1:31159784-31174784 GCA_033310375.1 Conus canariensis
ATTTTTTCGATTTCAATATTTTTTTTTGTATTGTAATGTCAGTGTTCACTGAAGTTACTAGATTTTGGGTCTGCAGATGCAAATTAAACTACTTTACAGCTTTGGTTTGAACCGAAAAAATGATTTAACATCTTTATACCTCATAGGGAGAGCTTGGCCGTGTCTGGAGTTGTACTGTTATCACTGACAGCGGAACAGCAACGAGTGAGGCTACGGGATGCACGCGGCAGTTGCGTGGCGGTGTTCTGTTCTGCCTGTAGGCTTTGCGGTCATGAAATATGAGCTGGTACAAACATGGGAACGCTCCCGTGGAGGTTCTGTCATGTCACATCCAGTGGCCATCACACAATGGCATCTACCCGGGAGCAATTATGTCCCTTCATGTGTTAATGGAATTCCCAGTGAGCAGGCTTCCAAGGGTGGTGCAGGATTGCTCTCAGCTGATTTGTTTGGTAGAGGACAGTACTTCTCGGGGTCCTACCCGCACCTTCGGATGCACCTTCTTCTTTTCTTCTCATTCCAATACTTTCAATGAATGCACCCCTCAAAAATTGCTTTTGCATATGAAATTCACAAAACGAGCATTGTAAACACAGAAACTCTCACAAAAAGGGAAAGGGGGAGGGGCCACAAGGGCACGAGGACAAGGGGAAAGTGGGGGCGAGGGGGGATGGGGGTTCGAGGGGCAATCGGACGACGTTTTGCTATCAAGCACACGTTGCATTGTGTGGTTCACTTCAAAACCGTATCCTTCCGTGACAGAAATGAGCGCAATGACTCTTGTCTCTTGACGTATTTTCCCGAATGTATTCATTCTTTTTGGCCGATTCAGGGGAAAGGCCCAGTTACAGTGCGTAAGCGCCCACCGATCGCAGTGAAAGTCGTGTTGAGAACGGGGAAGACAGCAGCCTGGGATCCTCTTCAGAGGGCACGTCAGACCATGTGTTGAACGCTTCCTGTGTTTGGAGTTTCACTGTTTTCACTGTCAGCAGAACAACTAGTGGAGCTGTGTGATGAACCCTGCAGTTCACTTGCTGATGGCGTCTTTCGCCAGTGGGCTCTGCAGTCATGGAACAGGTGTTGGCGCACCCATGGGGGCGCTTCCACGGAGATTCTTCTGAGTGGCTTCTGGTGGCAATCATACAATGGCATCTTCCGGGGAGCAGTCTGAATGGAATGCCTTGTGCGTGCCTGCACCCAAAGTGAACACAGCGAAGGCTTCCAAGGGTGGTGCAGGATTGCTTCTATCTGGTTGAGGACAGCACTTCTCTAGATGTATCTGTGGTCTTCTTGATTTAGGTTCATCCAAATACATTTATTCTTCCTTGTGTGAAGCTACTAATCATATCCCTAGTAGGTTTTGAGGAGTAGCCTACCTACACTACACACATGAAAAGAAATGAAGAAGCAGAAGATGTGAAGTAAAATTATATGTCCTTGATTAAAATTTTTTGAAATATTGCTAACGTTAGCAGTGGATTTTCTGTTACTTTCAGATTCAGAAGAGTCAAAGATAATGTGTTTATTATTTTTCTTTTTTGTTTGTCGTAATGCTAGCGACAAAAACGAAGTCACCGCAGGTGTGCTTTTTGAAGGGGGAACAGAGAGAGAGAGAGAGAGAGAGAGAGAGAGAGAGAGAGAGAGAGAGAGAGAGAGAGAGAGAGAGAGAGAGGGATACATATTATGTTTTGCACGTGTAACAGATTGGTGTGAACCTTGACACACTGATTTGATCTCTCAGAACACGTTTCTGAGGCGGTTGAAGAAACTTTCGTGGTTTGGAGCTGAGAAACACAAAGTACAAGCTGCTTTTTCTGCAACAAGTGCCCTATGGTAAATTGTAATAAAAGTAGTAGTAGTAGTAGTAGTAAGTAGTAGTAATAATAGTAGTAATAGTAGTAGTGGTGGTGGTGGTGGTGGTAGTAGTAGTAGCAGTAGCAGTAGTAGTAGCAGTAGCAGTAGTAGTAGTAGTAGTAGTACTAGTAGTAGGTAGTAGTGGTAGTTGTAGTTGTTGTAGTGGTAGTAGTAGTAGTCGTGATTGTGGTAGTTGTGGTGGTGGTGGTGGAAACAGTAGTACTGCTACTACTACTATTACTACCACTACCACTACTACTACTACTACTGCTTCTACTAGTAGTAGAACTAGTACTAGAGACTAGCTTCCATTAGCCCCTTTGTGATTATGTCCACATTCACGCCTGTCAGGTAAGACAATTCACAGATGGCAAAAGAGTGACAATCTGAAAAGCTTTCGGTTGATAGTTTATCTTCTTTCCTGTGGTAAATGTGGATGCAGCCAATTTTAATCTTAACTGACACAATATAGCAAGGCAATTTTTTTGGAGAAAGGATTTCCATTTATACACCCCCCTCTTTCTGGACCCCCTGTGTTTTCCTTCACAAGAGCTGATCGTCGTCAACTGTCAAGGTCTGTTCGGTAGCTGAAATTATACTCAGAATGTTCCACAATGACGAGAGTACACACGGTATCAATAGATTGTAGGACATCAACTTTAAACGTTCATTCTATGCAGATCAGAGCTAAAAACTGCTCATGGGGAAATATGTTGTTTTATACCCTTCTCTCCAGTAAAGAACTTCTTTCTGTCAAACACTAAAGTGAATATTAAATCTAACTTAATTAGAGAGTTGACATCTTTTTTTGCGACGGAAATAAGCATTTGTGGGGGGAGAGAATATAACAGGAAATCGTTTTATCTGCAGCCTTGCCCAAAAAGAAATTTGTTCTTTTGTGTTTAGAAAGAAGTCCACCCAAGGAGTAACCTATGGAGAACAGATTGAGACTGTGCTGTCTAGAATCCATGGCCTTCGATTGCCTAGCTGATTTCAAGTTCAACATTATGCTCGTCGACAGTACATACAAGTTAATGGAATTCATAGGTTAAAGATTGTTTGCCTGTTGCTAGCGATGGACTTCCAAAACCTTCCTGGACGTTTCATTTACTCAGTAAATGAACGGAAGCGTGAGCTAAAGCTCACATCATTTAGAGGTTGAAGTTTCTCTCTCTCTCTCTCTCTCTCTCTCTCTCTCTCTCTCTCTCTGTGCGCGCACGCGCTAGCGCGCGTGCGTGCACGCACGCGTGTGTGTGCACATTTGTCTATGCATTTCTGAAACTCACTTCAGTTCCTATCGCATTGTATAGATTTTGCACAAGGAGAACACAACATAATGCGTCATACGTGTATATTTCATCTACGTAATTTTATGTACTCTGATCTTATTTTACATAGGCAAAAAATACATTAACAACGTAAGATATATATTTATTCATAAAAAAAAAACAAACTCCAAAGGAATTTATTGCGCATTACTATACTTAACATGTTAAAGCTCTTATAATGGCACCACACCCTTCAGTGAAATTGAATCTCTTCCCGCAACCAAAGAATCCTGTAATGATGATTGTATGGGGAGATGGGGGATAAGGTGGGGAAGGGGATGGGAAGCTTTCACTCATGACCTACTTGGAGGGGAAATCTGTATTTATTTACGGTCACAAGAACTTACAATGCCATCATTTAAGTCACTGAGGACTATTTCCAAATACACCCCCATCCCCCCGCCTCCACCCCACCCCATACTTGTCCTTCCTAAACGTCTTTAAACAATGCTGTCGCAAGTTCAAAATATACAGCTTTGGAAAGTTTGAGAACAGTAAAAAGGTTTGTGTAAACACACACGCAGAGAGAGAGAGAGAGAGAGAGAGAGAGAGAGAGAGAGAGAGAGAGAGAGAGAGAGAGGGGCAGCTAAAAATGTGTACATTTATGCCCGAATGTGTTTGTTGACGGTTATTTTGAATGTAATCATTTACAGTTTTGCTTGCATGGGATTCTCTGTTGTTTTTCACTATATTTGTTCGTTTCTATTTGGGATATGCGCTGGTAGATACGTACAAGCATCATGTTGACTACATGAAGATTCAGACTGACTCACTGAGTAAATCCGACATTGACTGATCTCTTTCATTGGCTGATGTGTTTGGCTTTATTTTGATGGCTGTGGTATTGGCATATAAAAACTGTTTTGCCTGAACTAGCTGGCGGATTGTCTGATTGCTTCGTGTTTGGCTGGTTGGCGCGTTTGGTACGTGGCTTGTCTGGGTAAATAACTGACAACTCGACTTAAAACCACAGTTTGGTTGTATTTGATTTTGCTGATTTAATGACAGCTTAATGAGTTCTGTGCTGTTTACCAGATCCCACACATCGAAACAAACCAAGAGCAGGGCTGTGGCGGATGTGAAAGTGGATTCAAAGACATAACCAACACTGCTATAAAGCCTGTACAGCTCAGTTGGTAGAGCTCCGGACTCGTGATCCAGGTGATCCTGGGTTTGCGGTTTCGAATCTTCGCTGGGACGTTTCCGTCCTTGGAGTTCACATTGGTTCTGACTCCACTTCCTAAAAAGTCCTTTGAACGTGACTGTAAACCGAGCTTCCGAGTGTGCACGTACACACATCATCTTGCACACACGTAAAATCCCATCACCAAACTTTCAGTTTGGTTGTTGCCATGGATGAAACTTACACAAAAATCACGCACCAAAAGAACGAAAGTATGAATGAAAAACTGATTGGCTGACAGACAGAATAATGCAGGAAACGACTGAATGTAGCACCGGCAGGCAGCTCTTTACTCAGCTCTACCCAGGTAGACAGCCTGTCGTGTAGAGGAAAGTGTAGATTGTAAATAGGTTAGGGGGTGATCTTGAGGACAGGCGCTTTATAAGTACTCATAATGATGATAATGATGTTATTGACTACAGGAGTGAAGCTGAACTGCCGTGATGGACCAAGGAGGACTCCAGAGCTTACCCGTAGAGGTGTGGAAGGAAATCTGCCGTTTTCTCATGGACATCGACCTGTGGTTTCTGATGCAAACGGACGACCAACCACGGGAAGGATGCGAGGCTTATTTTTTTACCTCAGTCAGGGAATA
Organism: Conus canariensis; assembly: GCA_033310375.1. Lineage (NCBI taxonomy): Eukaryota > Metazoa > Mollusca > Gastropoda > Neogastropoda > Conidae > Conus > Conus canariensis. The sequence continues at coordinate 31,164,745 of CM065740.1, forward strand.
CGCTGTGAGATCCTCTGACCAGTTTAGAAGCTTTTCAGCGAGAACTGGTAAATGTTCAAAGATCGAACTCCTCGGAATGAGTAAGATGGGGCCTTTCCTCAGACATGTTCGTTTTACCACGAACTGCTTTTACTTGGAATCAGAAACTTTCAAACAGATGACGAATACTTTCGCTGAGACCTCGAGTACTCCGCTCTTCATGGAGATTGTGCTGGACAGACCAAAGGATGGAGGAACGTTCCTGACATGTTCCATCAGGCTGTGGGACAACTGGTCGCAGTTCCTTCATGCATGCGAAAGGAGCAGGACGAATCTTAGAATCTCATGGGCAGCGAGTCTGAATATTCTGTTCGAACCAGAAAGGTTCAGGACACTGTACTATCCGACACATCGGTTATCAGATCATGTGGAAGACCTACCCACTAATCCTCTGTTTCGATATCTCACTTACCTGGATGTTACAGAACTGATCAGCCATAAAATTCGAGCCCTATCTACATGGAAAACAGAATATTTTGATCCCACTTCTGCAGCGTTTTTTGCTGTCTTTGTTTCCCGGTCTAAACCATTTGAAAATGCACAGTTTTGCAGTCAGTGAAATCGTGTTTAATCGGTTGGCTAGGACGGCCAGGCAACTTAAATGTATTGAAATTTTAACAGATAGCGGCTGGCCAGCAGACATGCATCTAAATGATATATCCGCCTCCGTGTGGGACAAGTTGGTGGAAGCTTGCCCGAATCTGACCGTGACATGCACCACCCTGGACCAGAACACGGTTGACGATCTGTTCAACCGCGTGCTCAAACCCTGTGCTCCTCTGTCTTACATCAAAGAGAAAGTGGAAAACGAGCGATTGATGCTGGACAGCCTTCGCAGGTGTGAAGCGTTCACAAAGACTCTGCGATGTATCCACCTGGAGGTCAGTGGATCACCCAATCCTGGATGTTGGGCACAAGACACCAGGCGCGCTGTTTTCCATTTCTTGGCCACACACCCCCAGTTCAGAGTTAAGAGGATTTTTAGAAAAAAAATTTTCGTTCTTAAATTTTTGAGGAGTGATAAGCATTGTTAAAAAGACACTCTACTTCACGATTGAGCCCTAGTTGTTCATTATAAAGCCTTTGATACAAGAAGTCAGGAAGTTTTTTTTTGTTTCTTTCATATTTGTTTGTTTGATTGCCTTTTCCCCTGCAACTGGACAACAAAGTTTCCACCATCGTTATTCCCACACCTTGAGGCGTGCACTACCACGTAGGTACAAATCTGTGGGATGGCAGTGGGTCAATGTCAGCTGCGTCGACTACCGGAGCCACTCGCAAGTAGGGCAGCGTCAACTATGGTTGGTGGTTTAAAGTCGATCCAATCTGGATTTCTCCGTATGGACAAGTAGCGCTGGGGATATCACTGAAAAATTGTGGAGTGTGAATTTGGGAGGCTTAATGAACAATATGGTGAATTATGTAATCGAATGGACAGGGCATACAAGAGAGAGAGAGAGAGAGAGAGAGAGAGAGAGAGAGAGAGAGAGAGAACACTGAACACTGAACACTGAACATGTTTAATGTCGTTAGCTATACAGCCTTAGTGACATGGGGGGTACAGCACAAAATAATCATATCGAAAACGAAAGTAACAAACATAAAGTAAACGTCAATCAATTGAAAGCGTGAAATACAAGCAAAATAGGCCAGTATCTTGACCATCCAGTTTAATATCATTTATAGAAGTAAATATGCAAATACGATAACCAAAATATTTTACTACTTCCTGTAGCATTCATTTTTCATTTGAACATCGTAAGTTCTAGTTGATGATAACCTCTGCTCGTATTTTCAGTGCCTCTGCAATATATCTGGCAAGTGATTTCACTGAATTATCGTCATAATTCAGTTTTAAAACTCCGAATGTGTCCTGATTTATGGCAACATTCCTTCGAAAAACTACACACTTATCACGTACAGCACTGTACATTTTACAATGAAACAAAAGTCTGGAGAGACAAATGTTATGCCATCTGTTCGTTATTACTGAAATTTACTTTTCTGTTTCGAATATACTTTTAAAGCCATAAAACCAGTTATATATATCCGTGTTTTTCATGTCATAATGCCAGTTTTGTTTATATGAAGCTATCATCCTGTCTTTCAATTCCAGAATAAAACCATCCTCATAACCAACTCCCTGGCACATCCATACAATCCCAAATCCGTGAGTAGTCAAAATCTTCTTAACAAAATATAGTTTTCTTTCCCCCGTTCATGCTCATTCCGCAACATTTCATAAGCCTGTTTACAAAGCCTTGAGGCAGGAAGCCTCAGCAGTTTTAGCCAGTATTTTATACATTTAATGTTTGACCTAGAGAGAAGAGAGAGAGAGAGAGAGAGAGAGAGAGAGAGAGAGAGAGAGAGAGAGAGAGAGAGAGAGAGAAATCCGCACCACAGTCATTTTACTTTAGCACCAGTTGATGACAGGCACAAACTATTGTTTTTTGCTCCCAAGGCAATTACACACAGTTGGGTCAATACAAATCGGGTTGTCACCAATACAGAATTCAATGGCACGAAGATGCTGCCGGTGAAGAGTTTAACAGTTACGCTATGAGACCCCCCCTCTCCCCTCATCCCCACACTCCTTCCTCCTCCAACACCCGGATCTGTTTTTTTTTTGTGAACTATGACTCGGTCATTGTGATTACGAAAGAATGGTTTGCCCGTGCTCGATGTCTCTCTGTATAAGCATATTTGATCATTACACGTACGTTCGCGTGGGTGCACGCAGTGTGTGTGTGTGTGTGTGTGTGTGTGTGTGGTGTGTGTGTGTGTGTGTGTGTGTGTGTGTGTTGTAACCTATTCCAATCCGAATTTTCTTCTGAGAAAGAAAGAAAGGAAGGAAGAAAGAAAAAAAAATCGTACACAAATCATTGTTGTTTTTTTGCAATGGTGAAACATCTATTTGAAAAATAAAGTTTTAGACAGATAAAATTTTTGTTGTTGAATAACGCCTTTGAATTGTGCATGTCTCCTTCCCTCCTTCCCTCCCTCCCTCCCTCCCTCCCTACCTACCCCTTCCTCCTCTCTCTCTTTCTACCTCCCTCACTTACTCCCTCAGTCACTCTTTCACTCACTTATCCCCCCCCCTCCCCTCTCTCTGTGAACTGTATGAGCCGAAAGGAGGAGGGACGGGGGAGGGAGGACGGGAGAATGCAATGTGATATAGAAAAGTACGTAAAAAAATTTTACATCGAATTTATCCTGCATATTATAATACATTAGAGAAGAGGAACTTTTGCACATGCCGTTGATTAGTTTCCTACAAATTCTTTGTCACAGCAGACTTCTCTCACTGAAATTTGGATCACTGACCCTGGGAGAGAGCGTCAACACAGGACGTGATCGTGCCTATACTCATCTCTTTTGTCTGTATTTTCATGTACCATTTCAAAGTGCAACTGCACCCAGAATCTCGCCATGGACGATCATTTCCTTGTTGCCATAGGGTCTTGCACGTGCGCCAAATACAAGCTGATCACAGAATTTCAGTTACCATCTCATGTAAAAGACAAGCACCCCCCCCCCCCGACCCCCCCCCCCCCCCCCCCCCCCCCGTGCTCCCTCAAAGCTCTGGCGGAAACGGAAAAAATATTCCATACGAGACACGAACTCGAAATCCGGGAATCTCTGTTTTCCAAAGCAACCTTTTTACCCAATAGGGATGTTTTTTCTAGACAAGAAATCGGAGTTATTGAATAAATTCAGCGTGGAAATCGACTCGGGACACAGGCAGACAGCTACACAGACAGACACAGACAGACACACACACACACGCTATAGATAGGCATATATATATATATATATATATATATATATATATATATATAGAGAGAGAGAGAGAGAGAGAGAGAGAGATGGATCTCCCTTGTATCCTTGAATGGATCCTCAGGCATAAGTTCAAAGATTGTCCCCTACATTTTATACTGTTTGCATAATGCTTTTAGTTTTTCAGTAACTTTTTTCCTCTCCACACTTTCGTTTTATTCCATTTTACTTTCGCTGGCTGCGTTGGGGTGCTGTTGGATTCTGTTTTTAACCCTTGGTGGTGAGAACACCACAGAATTATGGACTGTGGTGTGTCTCTATTTGACACCAGGAGTGCAGACACAATCAGCCGTGTCTCCCTGATGAGTCCGATCCAGCGGACGAAAGGCCTAGGAGCAGGCAATACAAATAGATCTGCCTTCAGAAGGGATCACAATGGTTCCCTCAGGCAGCTAGTGAAGGGTTTCTCATATTTATAATATATTTCCCCCATTTTCTTCATTTTTCTTTTCTTTCTCAAAAAGTTCAAATCTTTGCGAAGTCATTATTATAATGACCGAAGAATTGTTAGCCTGCACTTGTTTTCCCCCACTACTTAATTGTTCAGCATTATATATATATATATATATATACATGCATGTGCACATACATACAGAGAGAGAGAGAGAGAGAGAGAGAGAGAGAGAGAGAGAAGCTGGGCCCAGATGCCTGTAATTATTAGATAGGGAGTACAGCAAGCCATCAGATCCTATCCCTGTTAAAAATACTTACTAACTTAAAAAGACAGATTTACGTATTAAGGGGAGGGGGGTATGAGAGGAAATCTTCATCCAGTAAGTGCTTTCATTGTTGTGTTGTTCCTCCAAAGTTAGGAATATCTATCTATCTATCTATCTATTTCTCCTCTCTCTCTCTCTCTCTCTCTCTCTCTCTCTCTCTCTCTCTCTCTCTCTATATATATATATAATTATCTGTGTGTGTGTGTGTGTGTGTGTGTGTGTGTGTGTGTGTGTGTGTGTGTTGTGTGTGCGCCTATGCTGAACAGTTTAGTGTTGAGAGAAAACAAATGCAAACTAACAATCCCTCTATAATTGCATAAATGATTTAGCAAAGATTTGAACAAGAAAAAGACAGTGAGCGGAAGGGGGGGGGGGGGGGGGGGGGGGGCACACAGAGAATGAGAAGTCAGGGAAATATATCATCAGTATAAAATCCTTCACTAGCAGTCTACTGGGAACATCGTAACCCATCCTGAATACAGGACTGCTCCGAGGCCTAACGTCTGCTGGATCGGACTCGTCATGCTGATTGTGTCTGTGCTCCCTTGGCATCATCAAATAGAGATATATCACAGTCTATAGTTCCGTGGTATTCGCTCCACCAAGGGTTCCAAAAATGGAAATCAACAGCACCCCAAAGCAGCCAACGAAGGACAGAAAGGTAAAACGAAAAGAAAATGTGGTTAAGAAATAAATTGATGAAAAACTAACATCATTTGTAACTGTATAAGATATAGAGGTAAGTCTATATCTATGCCTTTATCTATATATGAATATAATTATATGTTTGTATGTATGTATGTATGCATGCATGTATGTATGTATGTATATATGTATATTAATTCTTTTACTAACCAAAGTCTTGCCAATGTTGCAGCGATGGTGGCGGTATTTGGGACGGCAAGAATGATGCAGAAGAGTGCTGCAGAAGAGAGGGAGGGTAAAAAGGGAAGGGGAAGGGAGATGACAGGGCGGGTAGGGGTGGGGGGAATGAATGATGAGAAGTTAACGGAATTACCTCACCTATAGCAGTGCCTTTTATTTGTACGAGAAATGCATTTCTTTCCGTAAATCCTTACATCGTGGTTGCATATTTTTCATAGTAGTCAAAGAGTATGTCGGTTTGTGAAACAAGGTCTGACTGTGATAGGAGAATTCTGTCTTCTTCTGGAACCAAACTGTGATTATTATCATTACAGTATCAACATCCGAAAAGCAAAGAATGGGATAGAAACACTGGAGAATCTGGACGGATGCACCATGGGAAAAATCAGTAACTCAAACTTTCATGTCTCTTGAATATAAATATCAAAATATTTTCTTTTCATCTTGTAAATAGGTTTCACGATACGCTCTTACTCAACTGCAACTATCTGAAAACTCTTCAGTATCACACATTTACCGTAAAAGCCCCATGGAACGTTAACCCCCACTCTCCTGTGTTTGTAACAAATCTTAGAGAAAGAAAAAATGAAAGAAAAGAAATGTGATGTAGTTCATTTTTCCCGTAAATAAAACGCAGAAGGTTTTATGTTTGCAGAACACCCATTGTGAAACTTAAAAGCTTACAAGCGCTAAAGCTAAGAAGTTCCACCTAAAAGAAAAAAAAAAGGTCTGATGTGGACCCCTTCTTCTCTCTTCCATGCTTCCGTCCTTCCCCTTCTCCAATTCCACTTTCATACACCTTTCCAGTTTGGCTAGTTCAAAAACATGCCTTGCTTAAGAGAAAAGCAAAGAATGTGTTCAATATTGATAACGCCATCATTCGAGCCAGTCGCTTTGACCACTCAGCAGTTAGTTTTTTTCTCTTTTATATTATTTGGAAGCATTTCATCTAGAGCACAAAACAATTATAGTGTAATAACAAGTGTAGGAACATGTGAAATAAGTAATAATTGAACAAGTAGCCAAAGATACTGAAGTTACTAGATTTCAGGTCTGTAGAGGCAATGAAACTTCATTAAAGCTTTGGTTTGAACCGGAAAAATGATTTAATGTGTTTAAAAACTAATCCAATATTTTAAATAAATGTACTCCTCAAAGTTTGCTTTGGATACTAAATTCACAAAACGAACATAAAGAACACAGGAACTCTCACAAAAAGGGAGAGGGGGAGGGGGAGGGGTATACGGGGGCGAGGGCAAGGATTAAGAGGAAGAGAGGAGGGGGTGGGGGAGGCGGTGCAAATTTTGCAGTCAAACATATATCGCACTGCATGATTCAGTTCTACACCATACCCAGATTAGCCCAATGACTCTTGTCTCTTGACTTATTTTTCCGAATGAATTCATTCTTTTGGGCCAACTCAGGGGAAAGGCCCAGTTACAGTGAGGAAGCGCCCACCGATCGCAGTGAAAGTCGTGTTGAGAACGGGAAAGACAGCAGCCTGGGATCCTCTTCAGAGGGCACGTCGGACCATGTGTTGAACGCTTCCTGTGTCCGGAGTTTCACTGTTTTCACTGTCAGCAGAACAACTAGTGGAGCTGTGTGATGAACCCTGCAGTTCACTTGCTGATGGCGTCTTTCGCCAGTGGGCTCTGCAGTCATGGAACAGGGGCTGGCGCACCCATGGGGGCGCTTCCATGGAGATTCTTCTGAGTGGCTGCTGGTGGCAGTCACACAATGGCGTCTTCTGGGGAGCGCTTATGCCCCTTGACGTCTGAATGGAATGCCTTGTGCGTGCCTGAACCCTATGTGAACAATGCGCAGGCTTCCAATGGGGTGCAAAGTTATTTCTGTCTGGGTAAGGCCAGCACGTCTCTAGATCCAACTTACACCTTCAGATGTATCTTTTGCTGTTCTTGGTTTGTTTTCATCCAAATGTATTCATTATTCCTTGTGGAGAGCTGCTAAACATATCCTCAGTAGGTTTTGAGGGGTAGGCCTATCTACACTTCGCCAGTCAAAGAAATAAAGAAGCAGAAGATGTGAAGTCAAATAATATGTTTCATTAAGCATTTTCGAACTATTGCCAACACAGCAGGGGATTTTCTATTACTTACAGATTCAGAAGTGTCCAAGAACATGTGCTTGATTCTTGTTAGTCGTAACGCTAGCGACTAAAACGAAGTCAACACAGGTGTGCTTTTTGGAGGGGGGAACAGAAGCAGAAATCACTTTTAAGAGGAGAGTATAGACCTCAGAATCTGAACCATTCAGTGCATTTATGTCCGTCATTGCTCTTTGGCACTGATCTTTTAGGTTCCCGTTTGTACTTTCAAAGGATACTTTTTATTTCCGGTTCAATTGTAGATTATAACATTTACAATTTATTTAATTGAGAATGACTTTACTAACACAAACGCGCGCGCGCACACACACACACACACACACACACACACACACACACACACACACACACACACACACAGAGAAAAGAGAGACAGGGAGAGAGATGCGTGTTATGTTTTGCACGTGCAACAGCGTTTGTGTGAACCTTGACACACTGACTTGATCTCTCAGAACACGTTCCGTTGACGAAAATGTGGTGTGAACTGAGGGACACAAAGTACAAGCTGCCTTACCTGCAACAAGTGCCCTAAGGTAAACTATAGTAGCAGCAGCAGTAGAAGTAGTAGTAGTAATAGTAGTAGTAAGAGTAGTGGCAGTTGTAGTAGTAGTAGTAGTAGTAGTAGTAGTAGATAGAACTACTTGTAGAGACTAGCTTTCATTAGCCATTTTGTGGTAATGTCCACATGTACCCCCATAAGATAAGACAATATAGAGATGGCAAAACGGGGACAATTTAGAAAGCTGTTGGTCAATTGAGTATTTTCTTTTATGTGGTAAATGTGGATGTAGCTAATTTTTGTCTCAAGTCGCACAATTCAGCAAGGGAATTTTTTTGGAGGAAAGATTTCCATTTATACACCCCCTCTCTCCCTGGACCCCCTGTTGTCTTCCTTCACAAGAGCTCATCTCCGTCAACAATCAAGGTCTGTTTCTAGCTAGAAAAATACTTAGAATGTTCCACAATAATGAGAGAACATACAGTATCAATAGATTACAGGACATCAACTTTACACGGTCATTCTAAGCAGATCAGAGCGCAGAACTTGTGATAAGGAAAAAAATTGTTTAATACTAATCTTAGCCGTAAAGAGCTTCTTTCTGTCAGTATCAAAGAGAATTGACTGAAATCTAACTCCGTTAAAGAATTGTCAGTTTTTGCGATGGAAATACGCATCTGCAGGGGGAAGGGGTATGGCAGGGAATCTTTCCGTCTGCAGTCTCGCCCAGAATGAGATGTGTATAGTAAGAAGTCCACCCCGAGGATTAACTCATGGAGAACTGATTGGGATTGTGTTGTTTAGAATCCATGGACTTCGATTGCCAAGCTGAATTCGAGTTCAAAATTATATTGATCGACAATAATATACAAGTTAATGGACATCATAGGTTAAAGATTGTTTGCCTGTTGCTTATGATGGACTTAGTTTCCAAAACTTTCCTTGATGTTTACTTGGTGAATGAACATAAACGCGCCGTAAAGCTGACGTCATTTAGAGGCCGAAGCTCTGTGTGTGTGTGTGTGTGTGTGTGTGTGTGTGTGTGTGTGTGTGTGTGTGTGTGCGCGCGCGCGCGCGCGCAGGCGCGTGTGTGCGCATTTGTCTGTGCACTCCTAAAACTCAATGCAATTTTTATGTTGACAGGTGTTTGAGTAAGGACACACAATGTAAAGCATAAGACACGTATATTTCATGTACTCTGATCGTATTTCAAAAGGGAAGCAGATATATTAAAACACAAGGTACATATTCATTCATAAAAGCAGAACACAAACTATACGGGAGTTTTATCACACATGAGTATACTGGAGCTGTTATAACGTTACCTGACCCGTCCGTGAACTTGAATCTCTTCCCGCAGCCGAACCAGTCCTGTAACAGTAATTGTGTGAAGTGGGACGGGGGGGGGGGGGGGGGGGGGGGGGGAACCTTTATTCCTAACCTTCTTGGAGGAAAAATATGCATTTATTCATGGTCATAAGAATTTACCGTGGCAGAGTCTCAGTGACAGAGAACTATTTCCAAATATCCCCCACCCCCTACTTGTCCTTCCTAGCCCTCCGTAAACAATGCTGTTGCGAGTTTAAAACATCTTAATACAGCTTCAGAAAGATTGAGAACAGCAAAGAGATGGGTGTGAACAGAGAGAGAGAGAGAGAGAAGAGAGAGAGAGAGAGAGAGAGAGAGAGAGAGAGAAGGCGGCTAAAATGTGTACATTTGTGCTCGGACGTGGATGGTGACGGTTACCTTGAGTGTAATTATTTTGATTTTTGTTTGAATGGTATTCTCTGTTATATTTCGCTATATTTGTTCGTTTCTATTTTCGGGGCATGTTGTTAGAGAAGGAAAAGCAGCATGCTGATTGCATGAACATTCAGACCAACTCGTTGACTGAGTAAATCCGACATTGACTGAATGTTTCATTGTTTGATTTATG
>CM065740.1:31179784-31189784 GCA_033310375.1 Conus canariensis
CGAGTAAACATGTTGAGTAAAGTCACCTACTACAAAGCATTAAAGCAATCCACAGTATTCGTAAATCACCTTGATAGTTTTCACCCAGTTTAGGCATACTATTACCCTACCAGAAGATCATCTTAACATGGTATTGAATACTGGCAAGAAGTTAAAGTGTTCAAATAGAATGTTACTCAAACATCTTAACAGTTTTTACTAAGTCGTGGCAAAAAGATAAACTGTTACAATACAATACTCGTTCATCATTTTGAAAGATGTCACCAAGCATTGGCATAATGTTATACTGTTAAAACATGTGGCATATGTATACATAAGCAATGCATAGTCTCAAGACTGAGAAACTTAGTTCCCACTTCCAGTTCTTCTGGGTTGATCAGTGAAACCTGACACAGGATATCATAGTAGGAGAGATGAACGTTCCCCTGTCTGGTGTACACCAGTGTTCTTTGTTGGTTCACTGACTGTCATCAGTCTCACAGCCTTTGATGGAGCAGTGAAGAAAAGAGGCTTGATCTCCCTTTTTGTGAGCTAACGCTACACATCTGGTCTCTGATGCCTGTCTGTTTGACAGAGAACAATGACAGCCAATAGTATCACTATAGAAAAGAAGAGGGGGTGTCAGTAATGTGAGAGAGGGCAGGGTTGATCCGGAATGAGACAGTCATCCCCTACCACCTGCGGTGTGAGAGATTGTGCTTGAGAACATTGATGACAGTCTGTCAGATGTTGGTGTTCGTCAGCATTTATGCTAATGAATGACCTATGATGTCCACACCTGGGAGACACGTGTGGGAACAGACATCTGACCAGTCCAAATAACTGCATGACACGCAGGCAGATTACGTGATGGCTGCCATTCCTGAAACCAGGGTGAGTGTGAAAAAGAAGGGAGATGGGGAAGTCGGTGACTTCTCTGAAGTGGAGATGGAGCATGAGATCCTCGTCTCAAACACGAGCGATCACCTGCACCATCAGGTAAGCGAAGGAGGATGGGGCGGGGGGGGGGGGGGGGGGGGCACATAAGAATCAACAAAGAAATTTTGCTTCGGTTGTGCAGTGTCCAGCACATAAACATCGACAGCATGCACATGGAGAGTGACAACATGCAACACAAACTACACGCATGCACGCACGCACGCAGGTATGCACACACACACACACACACACACACACACACACACACACACACACACAATATATATATATATATATATATACATAGAGAGAGAGAGAGAGTGAGGGGGAGAGAGAGAGAGAGAGAGAGAGAGAGAGAGAGAGAGAGAGATGCCTGTGTGCTGCTCCACGCACACGTAACACCTCTCTCTCTCTCTCTCTCTCTCTCTCTCTCTCTCTCAGCTACACCTATCCACCACCACCACCATCCCCCGACCAACCTCGCCCTACCTCCCATTCCCACACACCACCCACACACACTTCCACCGTAATTATGTCAAATGACCACCATTAATATTTTAACACAACGTAAATGAGGGTGTCTGAGACACGCCAGGTAGGAAGTGACGACGTCTGCGGATTGAAAGAAGCTGTTCTTCAGGCGAATCACTTACAGCAGCGGCGGTATCTTCTGTCAGAAGGAAGACGTTGAAATAGATGTTGAGCCGGCTGTTGTGTTGTAGGATTGAATGGATCTTGCTTTGCTTCTTGTGCGCATAACATGGATGTGATCTAGAGGTACAACAGGCACCACTAAACACCGCTGAAAGGTTTCTTTCTAGCAGCAGTGCAGAATCTCCTTTGATGGGTTGCTTTAACGTGGCTTAGTATTGACAGTTTTCCTATGGACTGCGTGCCCTGACTGTGGGTGGGAAGCCTTAGTGAGTGTCGTGGGAGAGAATACTACTGACCAATTATCGCAGTGTGCAGCTGACAGACAAGTTTTAGTGTTGGATTATCAACAATAACAGACACTTCCTGCACTTACAGAAAAGATGCCGTCAAATAAAACGTATTTCAAATTTTCTATCTCAAATTTTAAAGTACGCAATGGTAGAGTGGTTAACAAAGGCTTAAATCAACTGGTTCAAATCTCTGGCTGTCTCGGTCTCTCTCTCTGTCTGTCTCTCTCTATGTCTCTGTCTCCCCCCCCCCCCTCTTCCTCCCCCCTCTCTCTGTCTCTAAGCCAGTTGCAAACGTAAGCAGTAGTAGAGTGATTAACAAAGGCTTAAATCAACTGGTTCCAATCTGTGTGTGGTGTGTGTGTGTGTGTGTGTGTGTGTGCGCGGCGCGCGCGTGCGCGCGCGCGCGCTCGCGTGTGCGTGTGCGTGCGTGTAACAAAGGCTTAAATCAGCTGGTTCCAATCTCTCTCTCTCTGATCTAGTTGCAAAAGGACACTGTAGTAGAGCGATTAACAAAGGCTTGAATCATCTGGTTCCAGTCTCTCTCTCTCTCTCTCTCTCCTCTCTCTCTCTCTCTCTCTCTCTCTCTCTCTCTCTCTCTCTGTGTCTGTCTGTCTGTCTGTCTGTCTTGGTACAGAAATTCAATATACCGTTCCTTCAAATCCTTGTGGTAGCCTGAGAAATATTTAACAATTCCTAAATTTCGCGAAGTGTTCGTAAGATTTCGACTTGGTATTAGTGATTTGAATGTCCATCAAAGATATACACTAAACTCCCAAAACTGTCCATTCTGTAATCAAATCGAGGACGAAATACATTTTTCGATTGTTTGTCCATTCTAAAAAGAATTAAGAGATAAATACATTTTGCCTCATACTAGAAATGTTCAAGTGTCATTGCTTGTTTTATTGCAAAATGAAAAGAGAATTGTAACTCGCTCTCTAGCTATGTCCATTTTTAAAGCACTAAAACGAAGAGAGGAACTGTTTTCAGTTAACACACAAATGCCAGAGTAATTTCAGGAAGAATATTTTGTTATGCATATATTTTCTTTTATAATTTTCAGTATATGCGCCGAGCGCTTGTGTGATCTACTTTTGTTCTTGACCTCATTGCAGATAGGTCGGTGGCCTTTGCAATTAAAGTATTTGAGTTTTGAGTTCTGTTTATCTGTCTGTCTGTCTGTCTGTCTGTCTGTCTGTTGTCTGTCTGTCTCTCTCTCTCTCTCTCTCTTCTCTCTCTCTCTCTCTCTCTCTCTCTCTCTCTCAATCCAGTCGCAAACGACACCAAGAAGGCTTGTCTGAGATCCAGAACATCTCCCACTATTACACATACAATCAGCACTGTCAGCAGAAAGTACAGACCAGATTCTACAGAAGGCACCACCAGCAAAAAAGACGGACGGTAAATTCTATCAACTTACCTGTCAGCAACACCAATACCCGCAGCTCTAGCGTCCTCAATGACTCCATGAGAAAGAAAAAGAGGGAGAGGAAAAAAAAAAATTAAAAAAAGAAAAGAAGATTGCCAGTGGCTGGTCTCCTAACGAGTGACAACAGAGCCGTCGAACACGGTCGATCGATAAAGGTCTAACGGGCTGGAAAGCTTATCTTGGGATACTGAAATGGGACCTACGCCATCCCGCTACGGTGAAATTGGAGAGCTAGCTCTATGGAACAATGCTCGTTTCAGAAGACTCACATCGTAATTTTAATTGACGAAAATAGAAGTTAGTTTCTTTTTTATCGAGCGGTAGTCATTTCTTTTGATCATGGAAATAGTTAATACAAATACTACTATTTTCGTGATGATGGTATAGTTAATACAAATACTATTATTTTCGTGATGATGGTATAGTTAATACAAATACTACTATTTTCGTGATGATGGTACTTCTCTGCGTCCTATCCGCACGTTCGGGTGCATCTGTTTCTTTCTGATACAAATACTAATTTCTCATCAAGCAAATGGAAACGAGAGAGTAATCTTTATTGTGAAAACAGCAATTAAAAAATCATTACATGGAAAAAGCAGTTATGAAAAAAGTGAATTTGCATCATACATAACGATGAAACAAGTAAAATTTTCACCTTGAAAAACATTTTGTGGCGTAAAATTAATTCAACACCATAGTTCTGAACATCATTAAAAAAAATTCATCAAAAACATAGAGATTGGAGCCAAAGGCTTTATGAAACTGGAGAACTTACCAGAATGTTACTGGTTAGAAAAGATCGACATCGTGTTTTTCTTTCTTCATAAAATCAGACATTGCTTTGTGAGGAGAGCTAACTATTTTAAGCATCACGGGTAAGTAGTGACAGTGTTTAACTGGAGAACCAACTCTATGAGAGATTCTTTGTTTTAAAGGGAACGACAATGCACTTTTTCAAAATCGATTGTTTATACCTTATAATCATTTTTGTCTTTCATGTTGGGAATTATCCTGCTCATGTCACTCATGATGATATCTAAATGTATGACTTTAGTACATGCAACTCGGGAATATTGGTTTCAGAAAGTAAGAAGGGGAAATAGAGAAAGTAAACTACCAAAGAAGAAGAAGAAAAAAAGAAGAAGAAAAAAAGAAGAAGAAGAAGAAAAAAGAAGAAGAAGAAGAAGAAGAAGAAGAAGAAGAAGAAGAAAGACAGAAAACAAAGAGAAAGAATGAGCCAACAAAGCCAAACAAACAAACAGAGAGCACATTGCCTCTTAACCCACAGAAGAAGTACGTTGTATCGTGCATTGAATGATTGCAGGTCAGGGTTATCTTTTTACGCCGTAGCAGATGTAGGACACGTGTACTGGAGGATGCACAGCATATTGTTTCATAAAATTGGAAGTCATCGCTCTGGAAGATAAATTATAAACTTTAAAAGCGACTAAGTATACGTTTAAAGGAATGATTTTTAAGCGCGAAAAAAGTAACGAGACACCATAGTCATCACTTTTCACGCCATTTTGCTTCACAAAACAGGAAAACAAATATGATGGAAAATTATTGCTTTTAAAAGCCATACATAGGCTTTTTCTTCAAAAAACGAGAAGTTTTCATCGCGAAAAGTGTAATCATAAGCCATGTTTTTATAGGTTTTGAGTAAGCATTAGTGATCATCCTGCTTTTTTCACAGAGATATTGTGCCACACGGCTATGATGGCATGAAGTCAATCATTTTGATGGTACAGTAATTTCAAAATGTCTGCATTTCCATGATGTATAATGTAACTTTACATCGCAAAAACATTAATATTTGTATCTTCTCTGCTGGTGACGGAGTAGTAATTGTTCTAATTTGTATTGCCTATTTATTTATTTATTTATTCATTTATTCATGTATTTATTTATTTCTTCGTTTATTCATTCATTTGGTTTCTATTGACATTCTATCTAGTTGTCTAACGGTGTCTTAAAGCGGCCAAACTAAAAACTTCGATGTCAGGTTTTTTTTTGGTTGTTGTAGCTCAAGGTTGAGCCTTAAACTCGTACAAACATTTCATTTAGTGTACATAAATGCTCTGTTCGAGATAAAATCATTCTGTCGGCGAAGGATACCAAAATTAGATGTAGTTACTCAGCATGTTCTTTGGTTTATTTGTATACGCTTTTCATTTGAAACAACAGAGTTAAATGGAAAAAAAAAAAAAAAAAACAACGAAAAGGCCGGTGCCTTCAACAATTCCCAGATTGTCATTTTAAGTAGTTTAGTCCCATAATTAATTTAGCTAACATTTGTATGTTCTGTATTTGTTTATTTCTTAAGCTTCGAAGTGTTGTGGAATTCTTCAAGACTCAAAGCAACGTGTGTATGGGTGTGTGTGGGTGCTTGCTTGCACGCGCATGTATGTGTGTGTGTGTGTGTGTGTGTGTGTGTGTGTGTGTAGAGAGAGAGAGAGAGAGAGAGAGAGAGAGAGAGAGAGAGAAAGAGAGAGAGAGAATGCGTGTCTTCGTGCGCGCGCGCGCGCGCGCGCGTGTGTTGATTTTCAAGAGGTTTTGGCTCTGACATATCTTTACATGGTCAACCGGGCCATGAACAGTAAAAGATAAAGAAAAGGACGCAGTGAAAAAAGAATCTTTTGACGTCAGTCATCTCCCATACTAGGCAGCCCCCTAACTGAAAGATGCGGGCAAATCGATAGAGGAGGAAAGCAAATCTCCAAGACTTCGAGTCGTTCGTTACAAATCCAGAGAGAGAAATCCATTGTGGTCGGCCAGAATAGGTCCCAGGTCAATTCATTGCACGGCTATTTTGCATTTGACAAAAACATGACATGCATGGGCAATATAACTAGTGAGAAACAAGTTCAAGAAAAAAGGGAAAAAAAGATAATTTTTTCTCCCCTGAGAGACGCGTAACAATGTCCAGGAATACCTCTCTTCCCCTTCCCCAACTCTTCCCTCTCTGTCTCTGTCTCTGTCTCCCCCCCCCCCCCTCCCCCGCGCCCCTCGTATTATTATGAGTTTGGTGGTTCGATTTTGTTATGTTTCATGTATGTCCCCCTTCTGAGGAGTCATTGATTTTAAGAATTGAAGATCTGAATCTGATTCTCTCTCTCCCTCTCTCTCTCTCTCTTCTTCTTCTTCTTCTTCTTCTTTTCCTCCCCTTCTTCTTCTTCTTCTTTTTCACACGCACACATGCACACTTGCGCGCGCACGCACACATACACACGCGCGCGCGCACACCACACACACACACACACACACACACACGCACGGCGCGCACGCGCGCACACACACATACACACACGCATACACACACACACACACACACACACACACACACACACACACACAAGCACCACGTACTCGCACGCATACACGCACACACGTACACACACACACACACACACACACACACACACACACACACACACACACACACACACGCCCACACACACACACACACACACACACATGATGTATTTGCGTAGATGTTCTTAAGACGCACTTGAGCGTAAATCCGTCTGCTTCAAGTCATAGTGTTGAAAGCCCAGCCAACCACAAAGGCCACATGAGAACTGCAACCGATCTATGATGTCTGTCTGTCTGTTTGCTTGTCTCTCTCTCCTCCCTCCCTCCCCTCTCTCTCTCTCTCTTCTCTCTCTCTCTCTCTCTCTTCCCCCCCTCCCCCACCCCAATAGATGATATGCCACGGTTTTTATAAAAGTGATTTTTTTTTCGTGTATGGCTTCCATGGAATTAATTTTTTTAAATTAAAACTTCTCAGAAAAATTGCCAGAGATACCCAAAGAATCCGACCTGATGGCACAACATAACCACTGTTGGTCTGAATACCTCATAGTTGACCTAAACCTTACGAGGGAGCGCTAAGATTTCCTGCCTTAGTCGTTGTAAGGTTATTATTAATCCTATAAATAATCAGAGTGAGTTTTGTAATCGCGTTGCTGAATATGTGTGTGCGTGCGTGCGTGTGTGTTGTGTGTGTGTGTGTGTGTGTGTGTGTGTGTGTGTGTGGTGTGTGTGTGGCACAGAATTGCAAAGGTGAAAAAGATAGCCAGACTGTCCGTATTACAGCTCAGCCGATCTGGTTTAGCACTATGGGTTGCGTTGACTCGTGTCTCCAAATATGTAATATTTCTTGTGCTGCTGTTTCTTCCTGACGTTGATTTTTCCAAATTTAGTGGAAAGAAGACGCAGCTTGGCATGTAGCAATGTACGAAGATCACAGGGGGCAGTTCAATGGACATTTAAAATTACACTGGACGGATGAGAAAGATGTTCAGAATGCTGTTTAGCTGATTGGTAATTAAATAAACACAGAACTTACCGTTTGATCTAATGGTTGAAGGGCATTTGGTTTTTGTACTCTTGTGTTGTTCGGAGTGTCGTAATCTTGACAGCTTGTAAACTTTGTCGGACGTATTTATAAGGAGTATCGTCATCTTTAGTTGGTTGAAGAAAAGACATCTGCAAAAGAAGAAAAAGAAAAAAATCTCTCATTTCGGACTCGGTTACCACAAAAAACTCAAGTGTGATCCCATGTCCGCCTTAACGAAAAGGAAAAAACCAGTAAATCCGATATTCCAGTCCAAAAATTCCCGTAGAGTGACCACACACATTCGACCCTTTTACGGACATTGCGAAGGGAGATAAGCAGGCAAACATGGTCCTAACTGAAGATAATTGGTCTCGTCTAAGGACGTGGACCACGCTCACCATTACTAGATGGTATCATTGACTCCGGATTGATGTTAGGCTGCCCGAGGCCTGTTGACGATTCCTGGAAAACGTTTCTTCTTTTAGTACATGACATGACAAGGGCATTGGTTTTGTTCGTAAAAACACTGATCTTCTGACCCCACTTAAGACTAAAACTTTACATTGAAAGCAGAAAAAAAACCACTGCTAAAAGGCTGCTGATCTTTTGACCCGAATCTTCTGGTGAAGGGTCCACGTAATGTAATTCTTCAACAAGGCATCTGAATAACTCTCAGAGCAGTTCACCGTGGGCGCTTCAAGAACTTCTGCTAGCTGATGGTTCCAGCGTTCAATCATTCGTTTCAAGAAAAAGGTCTGACGTAGGCCTACCTTTGTGTTGCGTCTAGGCGTTATCAACATGTATCTGTGGCACCTGATATTTTGATCTTTGTCAAAGTGGAAAGGGTATCCTGGGTTTTGTATAGGTCATGGGTATACTTGTCAGTTTCAATGAAATCATCTTTCAGTCTTCTGTACACCATACTTCAAATATTTCTCTTCACAAGTCTCTGTAGCATGGAATACTTCTTTTATTCCAGGAACGAGTTTTCTGGCTTTCCGGAACACATCCTCTATAAACCTCTTGTCTTTTTACAAACAAGGAGACCATGCAACATTGCCGAACTCTAAGATGTGGACGAAATCGGTGCAATCAACAAGATCTGCATTGATTCGCAGTGTAAGACTTCAAACGATCTTGTAATGAGTCCTACTGACCTCTTCGCTTTATTCACATGCATTTCAATGTGATGTGAAAAATGTACCTCATAGTCTATGTGTACACATACGTCTTCTCGTACAATGGTTCCTTTCAAGTACATTTTCTCCTTGCTCTCATGCTTTCTTATTTGTTAAAAATCTGTGCTGGCTATAGCAGTTTTCAGTTGGAGCCATTTTGTGATTTGCGAATGACCTGCATTCTGGCATATCATCTACCAGAGACATTCGACCTTACCATGTCCATCGGGGCTTCGTTAATGGACACTCACAACATTCGGGGAGGACCGGACAAGAGAATATACGTGTACTACTCTGAAGGGAGAGCGAACCTGTGTTGTAAAATCACGTCCCGTAACTCTCTATTGTCCCCCAGACGACGGAGGGAGAGTGACGGGTGCTGAATTGTCGGCCTGTGGAGAGCGGCGGGCCTTCTGATCGATCGCAGTATAGTAGCCCCCTCCCCCCCCCCCCCTTCCCTCCCCCCTCGCTGTCGGCGATGTCCCCATAGTGTCCACATTACGTCTGGCTGCCAATCCACTGGGTGAGCAGTTTCTGTTGTGTGGAACTATGCGGTGGCTGAGGTGACATCAGTAGATGATTGTTGTGAAGCTCTGAGGTTCTCATTGACATCATCATCATCATCGCTTTCAACATCGCCGTTCGCCGTAGGAGAGCAGAGAATATCAGTAGTGCTTACTTGCGGCGGCGCAAATCCCCCACTCCCCCCCCCCAGCCCCCCCCCCCCCCCCCAAAAAAAAAAGGTCTGTGCCGAAAATGAGATTGTACAGATTGTACGGCAACTTCTTAACTGACACCTGCCACGTCAGTCGAAGCTCTCTTTACGTAAAGTAGCTCAGCCTTGGTGAAACGCAAGCTCGTTGTTATTGACGTGATGTCGATTTCTTCATTGTCCTTCAGTCAGGTTGTTAAAAAAAAAAAAAAAAAAAAAAAAAACCGCCCTGGCTGTTAGTAACAAGAGTGCGGGTGTGAAAACAAGGTACACGTGCACTATGGTGTGGTGATATGTCACGTGACGACAGGGTCACGGAGTGGAGAACGTAAAAAATAGATCTAGAGAATGATGTTGCGATTCCTACACTGATAGCTGATTTCTTATACACACAAAAAAAGTACTCATCCGTCGGTGACTTGCAGAACTAAAACGAGAAAACAAGGACAGCGACGTAAACACTCATTTCGATCG
>CM065740.1:31197284-31204784 GCA_033310375.1 Conus canariensis
TCCCCTCCCTCCTCCCACTCCCCCGCGTCCCCTTCCCTCTACTATGTTCGTCCCCTGCCAATGTTCCCCCAGTCCTCCCCCACGTACAGTTTCTCCTTCTCTTCTCTGGGGTCCCTAGGGGTGGGAGGGAAAGGAGGAGGTGTTAGGGGGGAAGGAGAAAACATGCGGTTTTGGGTTTTTTTTTGGTTTGTTTGCTTTTTTTTTACAACTTTTTGTTGTTGCTGTTTTTTTTTTTTTTTTTTTTTTTCTTTGTGTGTGTGTATGGTGGAGAGGTAAGGCAAAAGTTAGCCATTTAGGTGGTCGTTGCGACTGGGGTGTCGGTCAGTGTTCTTTCTCGTCATTCTGTCGTTTTATTTTTTTTTTTCTTTTTCTCTTTTTTTCTTTGTCTCTGTTTCTTTCTTCCTTCCTTCCTTTCTTCATTTTTTTTTCGCTGTTTGCTTCCTTTTCATAACATGAATTACTTTGTCTCTGTTTCTTTCTTTCTTCCTTTCTCTCTTTTTTTTTTTTCGCTGTTTGCTTCCTTTTTATAATATGAATTATTTTTTTAAATTTCTTTCTTTCTTTCTTCGTTCCTTCCTTTCTTTCTTTCTTTTCTTTTTTCTTCCCTTTTCTTCCTTCTCTCCTCTTTCTTTCTTTCCTTCCTTCTTCCAGTCGCTAATGTCAATCACCATTTTTGTTTGTTTGTTTGTTAATTTTTCGTTTTGTTTTTTTCTTTTTTACTTCATCAGCTCCTCACCGCTCCGTGTCCCATGCACTTTCAGTGGTGTTCCTCCCGCTACCACTCATTCTGACTCTACCCTGCAAAGCCACACCCAGACCCGCCGTGTTGCTGTCCATGGGCTAGTAGTCCACTGACACCATCAGTGTTAGGTTTTCATGATGCCATCTTCCTGGAGAAGTTTCTGCATGACTGCTAAGTGTCTCTGGAAGGGTTCAGACGTATCGTCTCGTCGGATCTCTGTGAGAAGAGAGAGAGAGAGAGAGAGAGAGAGAGAGAGAGAGAGAGAGAGAGAGAGAGAGGAGAGAGACAGACAGACAGACAGACAGACAGACAGACAGACAGACAGAGACAGAGAGAAGAGAGAGAGGCAGAGGCAGAGACAAGACAGACAGACAGACAGAGTAACACACAACAAAACGAAACGAATCGAAACGAAATCTTATTTCACAAGGGTTATTCTTTTTTCCACCTCGCCCTGGAGAGAGAGAGAGAGAGAGAGAGAGAGAGAGAGAGAGAGAGAGAGAGAGAGAAGAGACAGACAGACAGACAGACAGACAGACAGAGACAGACAAAGAGAGACAGACAGAGAGACAGCAAGACAGAGAGAGACTGAAACAAACACAGAACATCTCTCTCTCTCTCTCTCTCTCTCGCTCTCTCTTGTGTGTCTCTGTGTATGTGTGCGCGTGCTTGACAGACAGACAGACAGACAACAAACAGCGACAGAGATATAGACAGAGAAAAAGAGAGACGGGAGAGAGAGAGAGAGAGAGAGAGAGAGAGAGAGAGAGAGAGAGAGAGAGAGAGAGAGAGAGAGAGGAGCGAGTGGTGTAAGGGCAGAACGGCAGAGAGACAGACAGAGAAAGAAAGAACTTCGCCTTGCCAACCCACCACTTCTTATGCTCCATTGCGCAGCGCAGTCATCTCCGTTGGACCCAGCCATCCATATCCACGCATCACTCCTTCAGGCAGTCTCTGTCTGTCTGTCTGTCTGTCTGTCTGTCTCTTTCTCTCTCTCTCTCGCTCTGTGTGTGTGTGTGTGTGTGTGTGTGTGTGTGTGTGTGTGGTGTGTGTGTGTGTGTGTGTGATTGCCTCTCTATCTTTACCTCCCTTCCCCAAACTCACACCACCACACATTCCCCACTGAAACACATACACATATACACACATGCACACACACACACACACCACACACACACACACACACCTCTCTCTCTCTCTCTCAAAGAACGCCCCCTCCCCCTCTCGCCCCCCCCCCCCTCTCTCTCTCTCTCTCCTCCCACCCTCTCAACGCTCCACACTTATATGTCCCAGTTTCCCAGGAAGGATGGCAGACAGAGTGCCTTCAAGCGCCGCCGGGACATCCAGGCTGGGGCAACACGTGAAGAAATCAATGAACTGTTCTGGCTCCGGTCCCACCGGCACACACCCTGCCTCCATCCTATCTCTCCTGCTGCAGGGCCCCCGGGGGGAGTTAAGAGAAGGAGGAGAGGGTGACGCAAGAGCAGAGTGGTTCCTCTCTCTCTCTCTCTCTCTCTCTCTCTCTCTCTCTCTCTCTCTCTTATCTTTATGTCTGACCGTTCGTCTCAAAAGTTTTTGTTGTTGCATAGGCCGAGTAGACGGGTTGAAAAGCGACCAGTCCTTTTTTTTTTCTTTTTTTAAATTCTTCATTTCTGCACCCAACTTTTGTGTACTCTTAGTGGCGTTACTCCTACACCCAAACACTTGTGACTCCCGCACACTAAGCCTCCGTGAGATCCTGCGGCATCTCCAGCACCAATAGTCCAAGAGAAGCGATCCATATTAAATTGCTTTGAGCTCACTCACCAGAGGATACTCCGCGCTGTTACATCTTTGGTGCCATCTAACACTGCTGATGACACAGCTAGTGCTCAGTCATCTAGGCAGACTGGTTTGAGAGAAGGTGACTTTCCCTAGCGGGCATGCGAAATTATCGCCATACTCCCTTGTACAACAGTGATGGTTATCATGATTATGTAGACACTGAAGGCTTTGAAACAAGCCCCTCATCGGCAAGAGGTGTGATGGAGAAATCGAAGCGGGTTAACACGAAGTGGGCTCATGTTGGCAGAACAGAACCTTTCAGAGTGTTGCTCAAATTTGCTGAATTATACTGCAAGTATCTGTGTCTCTCCTACTCAGTTGGGGGCAGGATATATTATGAAAAAAAAAAAAAAAACGTTTGGAGTAAAGCCCTGTCATGTAGTCTTGTGACGAGAGTTGGGGGTGGGTCGGTGCGTGCTCTAGGGGAATTACTTGGAATGTTTTCTTTATTACAGTTATATTAAACTTTCACCTCCACCCTCTCTCTCACTTAGTGATGGAAGGAGCAACTTTCCAGTACTAGTCATCGAAAGAAATTTTTATTTTTCCTCGGGACTGATAAAATACTCGATAGTGGCTCAGGGATAAGTTTCCTTAGGCTTGTAGTCTTAAAAGTACTTGTAGCTCCGAGAGACAGAATTAGAGAGAAGTTCAAACATTCAATACTGATTGAAAAACAAAGAACTGACACAAGTTAAGAGCACTTACACACATCAACTTTACTTGTTAATACAAGAGTGAAATATTTGAATCAATTTCACCCAGTCAGTTCAGGCTGAGTTTTGGTTCTCATGTTTCATCATTAAGAGAGGATGAGTTCTGGATGAACTGAGTTGGAGTCCACTTGGAATATCAGAGCTTATCTGATGTCGGAGAGGATAGCTTGACCTCTCTCCTGGTGCTGGTGACTGATCTACTTTTATGGACCTGCTGCTCAATTGCTGGGCTGTGGTGTTTCTTTACTACCAGGCATGCCCAGGGTAGATTGGGACCAAGGTTTCTAGAACAAATAAAACCTGGTCTGTAGTTAAGTAGCTGAGAGTCTGACTTGTCGAGTTCACACACTTGCCCTCTGGCTTTCAGTAAATGTGTGAGATCTCAGCCAACAAAAGGTTAGACTGGCATAAATATATCTGCCATAATTATCAATCTCCACTTTCTTTCAGATTTTGAGTGGAGTTTAACAAAGGGTAGGAGACAGTAATGTCATGCTAAACAGTTTTAGTCAAACAGCTCTTCAATTTTTTTTTATGAATCAAATTGCAGTAACTTGGAATACACTTAGCCCAAGTACACATGTGGTGTAGACTTAGAGTCACACACTACAAAGCATTCCAACAATCAACAGTATTCATAAATAAACTTAACAGTTTTCACCTAGTACAGATACACTGCTTTTCCTATCAGAATTTATCATTCAATTATCTTCTTAACAGATAGAATTGTGTACTGCCAAAAGTCAGATTGTACACAAAGAATGATGGTCAGATTGTTGACAAAGAATACTAACCAAGCATGGTAATAGCTTTTACCAAATTGTGGCAAACAAACGATTACAACAGAATACTCATTCATCATCTTGATAGATGTCACCAAGTACTGGCATAAAGGTATACTGTTAAACACATGGCATACATACAATCAATGCATAGTCTCCAACTTTAGAAACAGTTTCAACTTACAGTTCTGGGGGATCAGTGAATCCTAGACAAGGAGATTCAGAGTTGGTGCGCCAACCGTTCACTCTCTCTGGTTTACCCCTGTGTCTTTGTGGCTACATTGTAGTGTATCTACAGCTGGTCTGTGGAAGTAGTGATAGTTCACCAGGGGTTTCCGCTTTTTATAGCCCAAACTGTTCATTGTGCTCTTCAAAGTTTTGGCCACGTGGCCTTTTTCAAGAGAAAAAAACAAAAACAATACAAGTACCTAATGTTCATCTTTGGCAACCGGACAGAGCAAAGAATTGACGTCATAAATATATTACACAAGTTCTGACATCATAATGTGTGATGTAATTAACAAGAAATAGGAAAAAAAAAAAGAAAGAAAAGAAAAACAAATCATCCTGAGGAACTAGATCAGAGACACAATAACAGGATGGGAACTAATCAAATATATCTCAGTCGTGGCACTTTCCTGCTATCCAATCCCATTCAGTAATGTAATTTGTGTGTGTGTGTGTGTGTGTGTGTGTGTGTGTGTGTGTGTGTGTGTGTGTGTGTGTGTAGTTATACTGTAACCAATGTACTTCAAAAACATAACGATACGCTCCATAAATCACAATGAAAATGAAACTATAGGATTTTGTAAATAATTATACTCCTCTCTATGACTGTGTGTGATATACCATAACTTTCATCTGAAAAAGATATAAATTTTCTGCAAATCATCAATGTTGTTCATAGATAAATTTGGATAAGGTTGTTACAAATTTGTCTTAACATTACATCCATTTGGTAGCCTTGTATCTAGTGTCCTTATCCTTATCTCGTCAGTAATAAGTCTGAAGCTTTTGCTTTCACCGTAAGCTTTTGCCAACACTGCAACAGCAAGGTCTTCGACTGAATGCTTCGACGGATCTTACTACATTTTCAGTATAGTGGTGAAGTGCATCGTTTTGAGATTGACACCCTGTGGTAAGCAGACTCAAGCACAGACGGCGTTCCAAAAGCATTTAGTAGTGACCTGATCTAGGCAGGGTTAGGAGAATCAATCCGTTTGACTGTAAGTGGACCTATGTGGCTAAAGAAATGACCTTGGGGGCCTGTGATAGAATAGTCCTTGGGGACTCTTTTTTGTTTGTACAAATTGATTATGCCAGTCTGTGTCTGTATTCAAGGGATTTTTGATGGCCTTGGGAGCCAGTGATGAAATAGTCCTTGGGAACTCTTGTTTGTACAAACTGGATATAATGGTCTGTGACTATTCAAGGGAATTTTGATGACCTTAGGGGCCTGTGGTGAGTGTTATATATATTTTTTTATGAGAAAGGGATACTGATTACTGTTGCTAAAATGTGAAACTTTAAATTGAATAATAAGTTGAAGCCTCTTATTGAAAGTAACGTTATTCAGAGTTGGTAATTGAGACAAGAACGCGCGTGTAGTGTTTGTCTGCTTGTGATTACAGATGAATGGTTCCTTCTGAATGGAGTGAGTTAACTTCTGTCCTATATTTAATTTAGCACATTTAATCACCTTCTGACAAACAGGTGTCACCGAACACCACAAAATGACTCAGTATCAGTGCAGCGTCGTCTGTCGTGTGGTCACGAATTCATATTGATTGCTCTTGACAAACTGTATTAGTGTTGGGGCTGCGATCAGACAACCTTGGATGTGGCTGTGTAAACGGTGGCTGGATTAATTAGCATGGGAGTAATGCCATTGATGAGACACAGAGAAAGTTACCATAGGAGCATGCATATAAAGGAATCTGAACTGGTTATAAGTTTTTCTCCGTTTGCCTGGTTCTTGATGAATATATGGCCCTGTCAATAGCAAAGAAGTTCATTGTGGCATTGCATGCATGACATTGTGTTCCACTATGTCCCGGAATGTCGCCCCAGACTGTAGTTTAATTGCATTGTATCATATTTGTGTCGTGCTGCAGTTTATTACCAATTGTAATTTGTCTTCTGCTATTTCATAATGTATATACTTCTTATCATATCCCCCTCTTTTGCCCGTATAATTCAGACTGTTGTAATCATGGAGAATAACTAAGCTTTTTGTTAGTTCCTTTTTGTTGTGCTTTTTCCCATCTATTGATTGACGTATTCTGTTTGATTCGTCGATGTATTTCTGAAGCAGGTCCACTTCCAGGAATGATAAAAAATAAAAATAAAAAAAATAAAAAAAACTTTGAAGTTGGCTGGGGTAAAAACATCATGAAAACAAAGAACATAAACAACATGACAACGAGAATGAAATGAAAAAGAATGAAATGGCAGAATGACGCAATTAAAAGAATGAAACAAGATCAAAATCTCAACATCATTGCCTGTTTTCCGCTTTGATTGATGCAATACAAGATGATGCCCTTTGAAAACTGAAAGCTTTTAGTAATGCTTCATACGCACGTGCATGGTTCAAAACTCGAATTTCACATCAAGTTTTCTTTATTGTGTCAAATAGCATGAGACTAAAGCAAAGAAGTCGCCATAGCTTCAGTTCAAATGGTCGTTTCATACATATTTCAGATGACAGTATGTTTATGCATTAGAAACGAGAAGTTTAATTAGAAAAAAAAAAAATGGAGGAATCGGTCATTTCAGAAAGCGTTACTCTAACTTGACCCTGACTCTAACCCTAGCCTAACCCTAATTGTACAAAACCTTAAAAAAAAATCACTGATAAATGTTGTGCTTACAACGAGGGGCAGCTGTGCATCCATAAACGAAAGAACCTCTGCCATTTGGGATCTGGGGGACGTTGAATGAAATGTCGCCTTTCGCTGCACGTGAAAGACCATAGTCTAGTTTGTCAATATTTGCCGGTCTCCTCTCTGTCTCCGGGTCGTTCATTACATGGTGTAGGGAGGTGGAAGAGGTTGTTAGGGAGTAGGAAGCTAAGACAGTGAGTGGAGGAGGGAGAGGGAAGAGGGAGGGTGCAGAGGGAAGAAGTTTCTGGTGATTGACTGGTTGAGGACGCGCGTGCGCGCGTGCGTGCATGCGTGCGTGCGTGCGTGCGTGCTGTGTGTGTGTGTGTGTGTGTGTGTGTGTGTGTGTGTGTGTGTGTGTGTGTGCGCGTGCGTGCGTGCGTGCGTGAGTGCGTATGTGTTGTGTGTGTGTGTGTGTGTGTGTGTGTGTGTGTGTGTGTGTGTGTGCTCATATGTGTTTGTGTGCGTGCGTGCGTGCGTGCGTTGTGTGCGTTGTGGTGTGTGTGTGTGTTGTGTTCAGAAAAGCAAGAGAGAGTAAAATGGGAGCTCTGAAG
>CM065740.1:31212284-31224784 GCA_033310375.1 Conus canariensis
CTTTCCTTTCATTCTGCCCCCTCCCCCCTCCTTACCCCCCCCCCCCCCCCTTCCCTGTCTCTCTCTCTGTATCTGTCTGTCTGTCTCAGAGTGGCTGCACACACAAAGAAATTAACGCACCAAGGCCTTACTTACGCAATAGAGTATTTATAGATAGACATACCGATATTCTTTTGAATTTTTCATGGCGTCCTCAAGTTGATTTACCATCTTTTCTTTCATATGCCCATCAAAATACATACCAGATCCCAAGCAGACAGATAAAAATATGAAAGGAATGGGACTAATTTGAGGAAACTCCCTGGCGCAAGGATAGGGTCACGAATGAATGTGAAGGCCTGAAACGTGATATCAGGTTAAGGGGTAGCTCAGATTGAGAATGATTTCATTGACAGAAACCCATGAAAACAAGCCAAATGATTAAAGGGGGGGGGGGGGGGGTTGCTGATTTAATCTATTACCAGTTTAATCGCAACTTTTGGCTCAAGTCTATGTTACACCTCAAAACACTGGCACGTATTATATTATGGTGATGTAGTAGAAAATCCTAGTTGTGGCATGAGGCCAGTGGCGCCTCATGGGAAATAACTCTAACAAATGAATGACCTTCACCTCGAATCCTTGAGAAGGTAGAGAATGACCGGAGAAAGCAGACGACATTCTGTGACTTCAAAATTTTGTTACCAAGGTGTGGTCGACAGGCTGTCCCACCTTAGGTAAGGCTTGGTGCAGATGCTGAAAAACATTTGATGGTTTTATGAGGTACAATAAACCATATGGATTGAATGCAAAGCCCTTGTGACAATGCTTGTTACGTATTATTGTAAAGTCAGAATGTGCAGTTTCCAAATGACAGACGTGTGTGTGTGTGTGTGTGTGTGTGTGTGTGTGTGTGTGTGTGTGCCCCTGCCTGCGCGCGCGTGTATATCATGTGTCAGGGGAGGGGGTGGGGGGGGGGGTAGGGAGGGATCAGTGTATAAGAGAGGTTAAGAAAAAATATCAAGTGTGAAAGGAATACATCGTGTTAGCCATGTGAATGCGTGATCCCCTCTCTCTCTCTCTCTCTCTCTCTCTTAGACACACACACATGCACACACACATGCATAAACACACACACAACTCACACAGTCTCTCTCTCTCTCTCTCTCTCTCTCTCTCTCTCTCTCTCATCACACACACACACACACACACGCACACACACTCAGCATACTTGTGCAAACACCAGCTGCACATGCACACTCGCACACACACACACACATGCAAACACATGCACACACACACACACACACACACACACACATGTACGCACAGGTACACATGCGTACACACACACACACACACACACACACACACACATGCATGCTCACACATACAAGCATGCACACACACACACACACACACACACACTCACTCATGCACATACACAATTGTCTAATATCACGAATAGTGGATAGACGTTAAATGAAGGACACACACACATACACAATACATGCGCACGCACACACATGCATGCGCCTGTACACATACACATGCACAGGAACACACACGCACCATGTACATATCCTAAGCACACATATCACATTGACACTCTGTCACAATCCATGCACACACATTTAGTAACACACACACATGCACACACACACACACACACACACACACACACACACACACACACACACACACACATAACATGTACAATTTTGTAGAATCGTTTTTAGAAAATAGGACCATTCAAGCAAGAATAGAACATGTATATTCAAATCCAAGAAAATTACAAATGGGTCTTCCGCAAGGATCAGTAATCTCCCCAGTTTTATTCAATATTTTAATGGCAGATTTACCCAAAGGCCTATGTAAAGATACAGTGTTAGCACAGTTTGCTGATGATATATGCCTATGGATGAAGGTAACTATGAAAAGAAAAACTCCTTTTAGATGGCTAAACAATATACGAATTAAATACCAACATGAACTGAATAAAATTGTTAGTTTTTTAAATGAAAACGGGCTTGTACTTTCAGTAGAAAAAACAAATATTATGCTCTTCAGTGCTGGATATGACCCGGAGAAACTCCCTTCATTTACTTTAGATGGCACTGCTTTAGAGGATGTAAAAACTGTTAAATTCCTAGATGTATACTTAACTTCCAAACTTCCTTGGAATGTATACTTAACCTCCAAACTTTCTTGGAATGTACATATTGAATATATCTTAAATAAGCAAGGAAAAGTTTAAACTTTTTTAAAATTATTAAACAAACAACGGTGGGGGCAAGACACACATACTTTAACTTTATTATCTACTGCTCTTGTGCGCTCACGATTAATCTATGCTCAAGAAGTCTTTTTCAGCGCTCCACAATATCTATTAAATAAACTACAGAGTATTGACTGCAAGGCTTACAAACTTGCTGTTGGAGTTCCCACACATACATCTAACATAGGAACATACAGTGAAATCGGAATATTGCCTCTGAATGCATTACGAAAAGCATGTGCTTCAAAATTCATATTAAAGAGTCTTTCACAGGATAACTTCTGTGCAAAAGAAGTATCCTTAAATTCAGAAATAGATTTCGTGAAACGGGCCAGAAGAATACAGTCTACAAAATCAATCCAGTCATTTGCCTCTAACCTCCTAAAAGATTCTAATATAAACGAATAAAAAATTGCTGATAAACTGTCCTTTTTACCTTTCCCAAGATGGGAGCAAGCCAAAGCTACCTTTGATACAAATTATGCAAATGTGTCCAAAAAAGATCCACCTTATACATTGAAAATTGTCATCGATATTCATTTAGAAAATACATACAAAAATTATTTGAAAATCTATAGGGATGGTTCAGTGCTAGATAATCTAGATACAGGAGCAGCATTTACAATACCTGATTTAAAAGTGGAAAAGTTGTACCATCTTGGTAGACATTTTTCAATTTTCAGTGCTGGGCTTGTTGCCATTTTGATGTCATTACACCACGTCTTGAGTTTTCCTATTAATTCTTGTCAAATTCTAGTATGCACGATTCTAAATCGGCCCTAAGCGCTATTCAGTCTTCCAATCCAAAAGTAAGTGTTGAGATAATAACAGCAATAAACCATGTCATACATCTTCTGTCAGCTAAATGCATTACAGCTACATTTTGCTGGGTACCTTCTCATTGTGGAATTTCAGCAAATGAGAGGGTCGATCAGGCTGCAAGAAAGGCAGCCCGAAATGTCGAAGGATCAATACCACTTGACATGCCCTTAGATTTAAGTGAACGTTATTCTTTAATAAACGAAGCGTCCAGTAAAAATTTCAGGAATGTATTAGAGAACTCAGAAATTAACTATTACCACAACTGTATTAAACCCAATTCTGGGAAAAATATATTGGCATCATCAAGACCCAACCTTGTCTCCATACCTAGAGAAATACAAAGCTTAATGCACAGAATGCGTTTGAATTCACTTCGAACAAAATTCAGCAAAAATGTTACATGTATGTGTGGAGAAAGAGTTGGAGTTGAACATCTATTAATTTACTGTCCAAGAGCAAAGAAGATTATTAGCAAAACTGGTGACGATACTTCATCTGATGGATCCTCTTCCCTGTCTCTATCTAGAGTATTAAATGACTGGTTTTATCTTTACACAATTTGCAAAAGTTTGTCACGTAGTTCAGTTGGTATTCATCTTTAAATGTGTTTAATTTTTTTTTTTTTTTGAGTGGTTAACCGTTCGTCCTTACACATTAATTGACCTGCATCGTACTACCTATCCAAATATGATTGACAGTGCTCAAGAACTGACAAAGTGGTCCATTGGACGCTCTCCTTATAGTTTTACATATTGTGTAATTGGATTTTTTTTTTTCACTTTAAATAATGTTTTCCTGAGGTGCAGGTGGAGGGGGGGGGGGGTTGCTTTATTTGTTATTGTAATTGAATCATACAGGCATGCACATGTTCACACAGACAGACACAGACACAGACACACACATGCACGCACGCACGCACGCACGCACGCACGCACGCACGCACGCACGTACGCGCACACACACACACACACACACACACACACACACACACACACACACACACACACACACACACACACACCACATACACACGCATGCGTATGCGCACACTCACACACACTCACATCGTCTGATATCACTTTTAGTGGGAAGACGTTAAACTGAAGAACAACAACAACAACAAACACACACACACACACACACACACACACACACACACACACACCACACACACACACACACAGAGAAAAATTCAGTTGCTGTTATGGAATCGGTAAGAGAAATAACCTTAAGGAATATGTGCAAAGAGGCAGACAGAGGGAGAACAGAAAGATTGCAAAAGAAAATAAAGAAAGGAAAGTAAAAGGAAAGAAAAATCAAAGTTGTTGTGATGTAAATTGAATCAGTAAGGCGCATGAGCTGTCAGGTTTATACTAAAGTTCTGTGATGTCATATGGGTGACCTGTTCTCATCAGTTTACTTAGTTTGTGAAGGAAAGATTTGTAGCTGCAAGCAGAAAAAGTTGACCATCTATATTATATTGCTTCTTTAAAAAGTGTACAGACATGACAGCGGAAGTATCATAAATTTCATCAGGTTATGCTTGTAGGCAAATGAAGATGATGTTTATGTAGACAGTGTTTAATTGATGAATAAATCATGAATTTCTGTTGACTGTCATTATGCCTACATGGTTACAGAATTTACTGTTGAATAAAACTAACTTAAGACCTGATGATCTGTAGGCATCATATTAAATGTTATATAAATTTATTGACAAAAAAAACAACAACAAATAATCAAGCAAAAAGCAATCAAACAAGAAAACAAACAAAAAAACGAAGAAAAAAGCTTAAGTTTTTTGTTTGTTCATTTATTGGCTTTACTTTTAAGCTCTTTGGTTGCTTGTTCCATTCTTAATGTTTTAGAATAATGATATTGATAATGTGATAATCAAAGTAAAGTGCTAAAATTGATGAGTTATTCTTTTCTAAATGATAAATGATTACATTTTGAATATTTGAGGATTTGATACCCCAGGTTACTTAAAGGTTTGCAGTCATTTTGTGCTATCCATACTTCATTTTCCCATTCTTCTTGCTTTACCAACAGGACTTGAGAGAAACAAAGACAAACATACAGTTCACTATAGAACAATACAAAATTACAATGCACTACTATTAACATGTCTTAGGTGTGTGTGTTTGTTTAGTTTCTTACATAAAGATTGCTGGAAGTGAAACTTTTCCTTTCTTGGTGTCATGACACTGTTTTAAAGTTATGTCCTGTATCATATCAAATTGTTGTAAGATATGGCCAGAATGTTAACTCTGGTCAAATTCTTTGTGACTTATGCTGTACAAAGGTGCGCCATAAAACATTTCACATTTCAGGCTATAGGCGGAGCTATGCTCAGCTGTCCACTTACTAATTGTTAAGCCAGATGCAAGGAAAAGACATTTCTTGGAGTGTCTTGGTTTTGCATTTACCAGGAAAATTTTACCAAACAGAAGTGCATGACTGCAACTTGCAATGGATTGACAAGGTATTTGCACATTGTGAAATGGGGAGGATGGTGATGAGTCAACATATTTGTCTTATTTGGTTTTGCTGAAAAATAATGTTTTAAGAATGTATGTCGGTGATGTACAGTTGATTACACTCAAATCTGGAGGAAAAGGATTTGAAATGTTTTTTTAATACTTGGTTTGGTGAATTTCATGTGAGCCAAGTAATCCAGAATATTGACTTACCTATTGGGGTAATTTGCTTTTTTCAGTTTAATCGTGTGAATCATAACAGTTTGTAATGTGACATGCTAACAGTCAAGCAGATGACCTTTTCATATGTACTACTGGTTCTGACTCCATTCCCCATACAGTCCTTTGAATGAGACTATAAACCGAGGTTCCGTGTGTGAACGCATGCACATCATCTTGCACACACGTAAAATCCCGTCACCAACTTTCGGAAGAGAAGGCCAGTTTGGCCGTTGGTATGGATGACATGTTACATACAGCATGCACCTCCCCAAAGATGGAGTATGGCTGCCTCAATGGCGGGATAAAAACAGTCATACACACAAAACTCCACTGCCTGTCTATACAGGCAGTGTCCGCGGGAGTATCAGCCTGCGTACGCAGAAAGAAAGAAAGAAATGTGTACTACAACCAGAGGTAGAAGTACCTATTTTTTTGTTGTTGTTTTTCTTTCTTCCAGCTTTACTGTGTGAATATTGTATCCTTGAGCAGGCTATTAGGTCCGTTTCTTTTATAAACTGAAAAGAAAATTGCATTTCTGTCAAAGATTTCTTCATATCCAACCAGCCACTGTCGCAGAGTGCAGACTTGGAGGTCATGGGTTTGATACCAACTAGAGATATACATTTGTTGGATTTTTCATCCCCTGCTAGTTCCTACCTGGAGGTGTTTTCTACTATGCCATGGGCTCAAATGGGAAGACTGGAAACACAGAATCCAATTACATCCACTGACTGGATATGTTTCTGAGAGTCTTGCCGAAATTTCCTGACCAACAATGAAGATCCCTGTATTTCTCAGGTACAGTTATTGCTGGGAGCTAACATAGTGTACAACCTTGTGATACAGTTTCTGATTCAGGAAGGAACTCCATTACATCCTCTTCATCATTCTCATTCTCATTGATCAGCTTAAAAAAGTCATACATTCTGCGGTCCTTCATGTCATGCTTTCATGAGGACCCCAGGTTTGATTTCACCTCTGTGTCTAAGCTTTGTGTGCTGATATAGGACTCATCAGTATATGCAAGTTCATTGAATGGACATGTTGGTGCCTGCAGGAGGGGGGGGATTCTCTCGCACCCTGGTTTTGTAGTAGTTGGTGCCCTGTGCATTGTGGATCAGAACAGGCACCACTGAAGTGATTCGGTGGCAGCGCAGCATCTCCTCTGCTGGGGTGCCTCATGATGACTTGATATTGACTGCTCCTGTGGATTGCTGGTGCTGAAACTGCCATAAGACAGACCAGGGTGTGGCTGTGAAAGGGAAGCTGAAGTGAATGGCCAGGAAGTAATGGGAGTGCAGTGCTATGGAAGATAAGACAGGGAAAGAAAAAGATTTGCTTAGAAGTATTTGCAGTACAAGTATCAATGATACCGTATTGCTTGTCTCTCACCAGTCCGCATTTCACTTATTCCGTGTATTTTTCCACCTCTCCTGCATCCCCTGTTTGTAAATCCCACTTGTAACCATTTACTTATCATTAATTATTCATCCGACATAAAAAATGAAAAAAAAATCACTTCCTTTCTTGACAGATGAGGCCTCTGATAAACATGACTGAGAAAGGTTGAGACATCACCAAACGCCACCACAACCACCATCACCATCGTCATCCTCCCTGTCACCATCCGTGGGAAAGCACAGAGCAGCGTTGCCTCACCATGTCTGGAGAAAGGGAACCCCTTCTAGGCGGCATGACCCGCAGGTCTGGTGATGGAGGTGACACTGGAGGTGCCCAGTATGGGGCCAGTGGCCGTCACAGTCCTGAGGATGTTCATCATGAAGGTATGACCATTGCCTGTCTGATGTCACTGTTTTTTGTGTGTGACTCGGTCCTGCTGCAGAATAGTGTCATGTAGCTTTGAATCAGTGCTAACAGACTGTGGAATGATTATAACGTCATTGTTGTTGTTATCATAATTATTTTTTTAGATTATTATTGTTATCATTACTGTCATTATTATTATTATTATTATTATAATTATAATGATAATTATTGTTATTATTATTATTACTGTCATCATTATTATTTTCATTACTATTATTACTATTATCATTCTTAATTATTATTATTATTGTTATTATTATATTATTATTATCATTATTACTATTGTTATTATTATTATTAGTTGTTTAAATTGATTATGAATTAAATTACCACCCACTTGATGGCCATTCCACATGTTTGTCCTAAAGACACTTGCAAGCATGCATATTTTTTTTATGTAGACATGCATATGCAAGTGCACATATGCACACATATACATGTACAAAGGCATATACTCTTATACGTACAGACCAGTACATGTACGCATACACTCATATGGGCACATGCACTTGCACTTGTGCACACATGCGTACTTGCAGTGACACACAGATACATTCACACACACTCACACACACACACGCACGCACGCACGCATGCACGCATGCACGCAGGAGCAGTTATGAAGACTATTAAAAGGTCTGTGTCAAGGCCTGGCCAGCTCTTGGAGGTAATGTGTAGGTCAGACATCCGACAAGTCTTGTTCCTGATGCTCTCTTCCTATCTTTTTTAAGCTGTTCATCTATGTGTAAGCCTTGTACACTATGGTCTCATGGGCTTAGACGTGAGGTAGTATATACAGATTAATCTTCACCCTGTGACGCTTCCTTCTTGACACTGAAGTGAACTTGAAATGAGAGACAGGAGCGCATGTTAATAAACAAAATCATAATCGGGTTTGTCTAGAGAGAATCCAGTTTTATCATTCAAAAAGAGGGAGAGAAGGAATGGGTAGGGGACTGGGTAGGGTCAAGGGTGGTAATGACTGAACACAGAGTGCTTGATGTTAGTCTGAAAGTGCTTGTTGCCATTTTAAACACTTTCCATTGATTTAACAGGATAATTTTTAAAGAAGCAATGTATTCTAATTGATTTCAGTCATTGTGATCTTTGGCATCTAGGTTGGTGGCGTGATGCACATATAGAAGTGGAAATGATGGGAGTCAGTTGTGAATTAAGTGGCACATTCTGGCACATATGTATAAGAGGAAAACTTTACCAGCCGCCGTGGCGAAGTGGTCAGCGTTGCGGACTCCCGGCTGGGAGGTCGTGGGTTCGAATCCCATCAGAGTCATGTGGGTTTTTCTGCCCCGACCGGCTCCTACCCAGAGTTGAGTTTGCTGCGGACTCAGTTGGGAAGACTGGGACCACACAGTCGAGTTTCATCCACTTAATGGATGCGTTTCTGAGAGTGTTGCTCAAATTTCCTGACCAACACTGCAGGTGCCTGTATCTCTCGGGCCTGGTTGACACCGGGATATATTATGAAAGGAAGTGTAGAGTACAGCCCTGTCATGTAGTCTCAGACCGAAATGGAAATCCGTAGCATCATCTTAATCATCCTCATTCTCATCGATCAGCATTAAAAAAAATGTCTCAAGTTCTGTGGCCCTTCATGCCCTGCTCTCATGGTGACCTCAGTTTCGATGTCCTCTCCACGTCTGTGGCCTTGGTTTGGTTCCTTCGGGGTCACCGGTATCGGCGAGTCCATGGGGGCTGTCGTTGCACGGATGTGGTGGCGCCCTCCGGAGGGAGAGCTCACTCACGCCGGCTCCGCGACTAAGCAATTATTGTCGTCAGTAGGGAGCTTAGTAGGTGGTGTCCTGCATATGTTAGATCAGAACAGGTACCACTGAACACCACCGAAGTGTGACTCGGCAGCAGTGCAATGTCTCCTCCGGTGGGTTGCCTCTTGACGACTTGACATTGACTGCTCCCTGTGGACTGCCGGTGCCAGGGCTGCAGCGGGGCCGACCGGGCTGTGGCTGTGGACAGGGTGTCGGAATGAGCGGCGTGGGTGCACTGCCACTGAGGTGACGCAGAGGTTTGGACAGCAAAAAAAAAAAAAAAAAAAAAAAAAAAAAGGAAAACTTTTCTGAGAAAAGTGAAATGTTGAGTTGGTGGCAGATTCCACCCTGATCTCCAACTTGAAATTGATGGAAGACAGTTACGTTAAGGTACTGCTTTTATTTGTAATTGTGACGCTCATTTTGGATTTCCTGATGTCATTGTTTCTGTACTCGATGTTCAACATGGCTTAAGTTTCTTGAATTAAAATTAGTCAAAACATAGCATTATTCAAAGTTTTGCTGGAAAGATACTGAAACAAACAAACAAACAAACGAAATAGAAAGAGTGGTATGACCCAGTATTACAAAAATTCATTTAGTGAAGTGATTGCTGGATGGTCAGTCCTGACAGTCTCTTCAAGTGTCTGTCTATCAGTGTCCTATGACCACTGCCACACATGAACTCTGCAGTTCAGTATGATTTGATACTCCCTGCTACAATTTGATGCTCATAGTGGGGATGTTTCAGAAATCAGCGGTCAGCACACAGGTTATCGCGATGCTTTGGGGAACGTGGTGTCCAGCGAAGAAGATGAATCAGAAGTGGACATCAAGCCCAACTGTGTTCACATTCCCCGCACCACCGATGTGAGTCTGTTAATTGTCATGTCACTGTTTTGTTTTAGGGGTTCTTGCTAATCTTTACTGTATTCTTTGCTACCTGCAACAGTTTGTCTGTTTATATGTTGGTTAACACTCAATTATTGTTTAATACTGTGCCATACGGGCTTCCATGTTTTTGAAAAATAACTCGTTGTTTGAACAAAATAAGCCACATTGTTTCTTGTTTTAAACTTCTGTTGACGTTGGAATTACCGCTCCTTTTATTTCAATGAATACATTAATGCCATCTTTACATTTAATCAGTTATTTACTTTTTAATCATTTGGTTTCTGGAGAGTTTATTTATATTGTAATCTGTTAGTCATTTCAGACATATTTGCTTGTCATTTTACTTTGAATGACTTCAGTTTTCTTGATCACAGCGATTACGGTAGTCACAATGTTACGGATGGTGTGCGGTGCATGTTTTGCTGTCTGACTCTCACCTGAAGAAGTTTGGATGCATGTACGTCTTTTCCCTACACATACCCACACCACAGGAACATAGACAGCCAGGCATTAAGTTAAGTTCCTTTTTTTTTCTTTTGCTGCCTGAACCATCAAATCATAACAAATACATATTACATGACAAGAACAAGCAGAAACATCAGTTAATTCATGGCACTGCCATCAAGGGCACGCAACAACACTAAGTACTACTATGACATATCAAACTTTTTATTTTGTCTTATGCAGGCCAAGTTGGCACCCACAACAGTGTCACCACAAACAGTTCATGCACTTGGCCACGTCTGGCCAAAGTCACACAGTCTTCACATAGATCAGAAGCCACTCACGGAAGCAGTTCTTGGAGTCCTTCCAGGGACTCCCACACAACAGAAGAAACACGTCATCTACTGACCACACTGTCAGCCTCTCCACACAGCAGAACAAACACATGTCGTTTGCTGACCACACGGTCAGCCTCTCCACACCCCCCACGGGGTGGAGACAGTGGCTGGGCTCAGGCTGCACCCCACACCCGGTTGGCAGTACACACATGATGCCTGCTGACCACTTGGTCAGTCTCGACATCCCTCTGGATGGAGATAGCGGCAGGACACGGGCTGCACCCCACACCCGGATGACAGTCAGTTCCAGGTCGGACACGGGGGCTCACTGACACCTGGGGAACTGATAGTTACCTTGATTATCTAGCCTACTTCCTACATATTTATCGTTCTTGTTTGTCACTAACAGTCACTCTTCGCATAATACATTTCACTGGAATTTGGGGGAAAATACCCATGATAAAATCTACTGTCTCACAGTGGATGCATTACAGTAGAAAATTTTCTTTGCTAAACACCATGATTGTTTGCATTAAAAGAAGGGATTTTCACAAGGAACCCTTTTTCAAAGTACCAAGAATACAATTATTACATATAAAGGGATGATTCTCTTTTGTCCCATTTTATCAAAAAAAGAATGTCTTTATCTTTTCACATCATCACTAGACATGTCCAATTACATTTCAAGGAACAATTTCCGTTCGTCCCTTTTTATCAAGAAAAGAATGTTCATCATTATCACTTGGCATATCCACAACAGGAATCAGAATACATTTTCCAGTAATTTATGCACAGTAATTTTCATTGCTCATTTCCAGAGCTCACCAATACTCGCATCATTATAATACTTTAGGGAAAAGATAAACAACACCTTTCTTTTTCAATAATACATTGATTTAACTAGATTACTTTTCCCAAAACACATGTAAGTATGCATATTCTTTCTTTCTACTCACTCCATTCTTCTCATCCACCTCTCTCTCAACTTACACATTCACTAACGACATTACTTCCTACTATCACCCTATGTCTCATCAAATCATAAGATAAGGGAACAATTAAATATTTTAGGCCTTTACTAAGAGCTGTAAAAATCACAATCACCTGTAGGAATAAACCAACTTCATTAGTACAAACCCTAACTTCCATTTAACTATTAAAACATACCTGACTGCCAGCGAGGACCTGCCTTCAGTCTCCCTTTCAGCTCTCTGGAAGTGTTGCTCAGCCAGTAGCTCTGTGGAGACTGAAGGGAAATCCTCGCTCACCTGACTAATACAAAATGCAGGTGAGTAGCTGTCAGGCAAACAGGTCAACCGGTTTTTCAGGTTTACCTGTTCCGGTCCAACATGTCCCCAAAATTTGGGACTGGACGAAATATGGTCCGTCACACACAAACTGTAGAAAAACACCCAGTGTATTCCACAGTACA
>CM065740.1:31227284-31262284 GCA_033310375.1 Conus canariensis
CCAGTGGAATCTCCACCTAGCAGATGATGATAATCTAAACTTTAGTGATGGGCCAAAACAAGGCCAGTAGTTGAAAGCTTGCCAAGCTGGTGATGCATGCCAAATTGACGTGATCCTGTTTACAATGTATGCTGGTGTGAGTGAAACACCTCAACATCGATACATCATGTACTTTAAATGTTTTCAGTGATCACCTTTCAAAGCTGACCCTCTTGATTGTTGGATGCTAAATTTTTGCCACAGTTCCCATTCATGTTTAACTCAAACACTTGTTTGCTGGGCATGGGATCAGATCTCAACACACCAATCCAGTCTTCATTGTGACCAAGCATTTCATAACATGGTTAAGCTTCAGGATGAGAAGAGTGATGCATGACCTCATTGACTGTGTGGAAAGTCCCAAATATGGCTGCAAGTGTTGGCGCTACTGTAGGAGCAAATGCACACACATCTGTTGATTGAACTGTCAAAATGTGCGTGCGAACTGCTGGCCATAAGCTGACCTATAATTTTGCCCACATTTAGTCTCTGGACACTGAAAAACTTGGACCGAGATATTTATCAGAAATGCTTGTGTCTTACACCAGACAGGAAGGTGTCTTTCTGCCAGACAGAAAGGTGTCTTCTTTCTGCCAGACAGAAAGGTGTCTTTCTGCCAGACAGAAAGGTGTCTTCTTTCTGCCAGACAGAAAGGTGTCTTCTTTCTGCCAGACAGAAATGTGTCTTTCTGCCAGACAGAAAGGTGCTTCTTTCTGCCAGACAGAAAGGTGTCTTCTTTCTGCCAGACAGAAAGGTGTCTTTCTGCCAGACAGAAAGGTGTCTTATCCCATGAAGCCATTTAGTTTCAACAGTGAGAACAGTTTAATTCATGAGAAAAAGAGAGATAGAGACAGAGACAGATACATAGATGGAGAGAAAGAGAGACCAAGAGACAGAGGTGCGCACACAAGAAAGTTTTGTTTATCAAAGGAGTGCAATCTTTAATAAACAAAACTATCTTGTGTGCGCACCTCTTATTTACTTATC
This sequence comes from Conus canariensis, assembly GCA_033310375.1. NCBI lineage: Eukaryota > Metazoa > Mollusca > Gastropoda > Neogastropoda > Conidae > Conus > Conus canariensis. The sequence goes on from CM065740.1 coordinate 31,228,311, forward strand.
AAAGGAGTACAATCTTTAACCTTAGTTTTTGTTTTCAGTGTTGTTCACTTCATTTGTTACAACAGGTTCCTATTCCAACATTTGCAATTTGTGCAGAATCCCAGCCCTAAGTCTGCTGGTAACTGTGTGTGCAACTGCATATGCAATTGCAGCCACAGTTATGCTAACAGTTATGGGCAGACTTTGATTTGGAATTCTGTGTGAACATTTTGAGCAATCAACGAAGAGTTGAGTGCGCAGTTGCAGGCACATTTGTGTGGGTGCTTTCATTCCTTTCGGCAGTTCATACAACTGTATCATGCGTTTGGGGTAATTTTGTTTCCTGGTGATGGTTAGCAAACTTCAGATGACACACTGACAAGGGACTTGGTGTGCACACTTGTATGTTGTCTGTACTTGTCAAATTCTTTTATCTCAGTGCAGTGCCAGTTTGCAGTGTGAAACCTCCAGGGGTGAAGAAGTGTGTCGTAGATGCATAATGATTATTGCGTGTATGTGTCTGTGTATAAGTGTTGGATGAGGCTTGTCATACCAGCCAGCTTCTTGCCAGTCTGTCCTCAATGCTAGGTAAAACACAACTGCGGCCCTTTGTTTTAGTTTTGTTGCTGGTAGTTGATAGGTTCATGTGGCCCACATTGATGTGGCTGGTTTTGATGCTCGCAGCTGCTGTGGGTGTTGATGTGGTCGACTGTCATGGGACTGATACTGCAGCTGATGTCAGCACGCCTGGGCTGTGTCACAGGTGAGGGGCAGACAGAATAAAGGAAAGAACAAAAGAGGGAAGAAGAAATGGAAAAGAAAAAGAAATGAAATGATTCTGGGCTTGTAATCCAGTGCTGATGTAAGGGATGGGCTCACCCCCCTTTCTCAGACATTGTAAAGCATACTTTTACCCTTCACTCAGCTTTTTAAAGGGTGCCAGAACTGGGGAAATTAATTTTTTTCCAGTGTTGGGTTGGCCTTAAAAATACTGTATAGGAGGTAGGTTATCAAACACATGCACTGTTCTCTCTCTCTACATCTCTACACACATGCAGGTAGAGAGAGAGAGAGAGAGAGTTGCATTTGTAAAGTGAACATGTCTGGAATGGGTGAGGGAGAGAGGGAGTTTTTAGTCAAATGGAAAATTGGCAACTTGTCAGTGATCTGTTTTCAATGTGAAGTTGATCAAATGAGATGATCGTCAAAGCTTTCCCTAACATGCTTGGGGAAGTGGAAGAAGAAATGTTTGGTGTGGTTGAAATACAACAGTCTGCATTTCTTGTTAAGACCTCCACAGTGAGATGGAGACTGCTGCTGCTGCTGCAGTAATGATAAATGATTAAGTACAGTGGCCAGAAAATGATGTAAGGGCATGCAGCAAAACTGTGCCAGTAGGAAGACACCCAAGAGTTGTGTAAGCTGATAAGGATAACTGTGTACAGGCATGAACCTGGCCGAGGTGTGTCGCCAAGAGTACACACGCGTGCCACGCATTGTGCTGTGGCTGATGACGGAGATTGCCATTATCGGCAGCGACATTCAGGAGGTCATCGGTTCTGCCATCGCCATCAGTCTTCTGTCCGAAAACAAGTAGGTCCTGGCTTAGGTTGATGGAAGTAAAGAGATGGGAAGGATGCAAGAGGGAATTGGAGGATTTGCAGAAGTGTACTGTTCACTGCTGTAGAAAGGATTTGATTTGGTTGCTATTTGTGAAACAGTCAGTTGTGGTGGTGAATAGTACTATTTTCGCAAGACAGCTCAGCTAGCTCAAGTCAAAACAGAAAGGATATTTATTACAAAGATCTTTAAGACTTTTATCTACTGATCCATCCATATCCGCTGATCTGCCACTTCCTGTAAATTACAGAGCTGCTTGCGTTCACCTGCCAAGGTTGATTGTCCTTTTCATTTTCGTATGGGTTATTTGGGATGGCTTGAGCGATAAGAGGTATTGTAAATATGTTGGAGTGGAGATTGAGTGACCACTCTGTTCCATACAAAATGGATACTGTTTAAGTAATTTATTACTGGTCGATCAGTGTGTGCTGGTGATTACTTGAATACAATGCAATTAGCTTTTTATCTTCAGTGAATTATTTTCTTTGCTTTGCTTTTAATGATATACACAAAAAAAGTTTTTAGTTATTACTTATTTTTTTATGATAAGAATTGGCTTCAAGGATTATCTTTTGTCTATAAGCTGTTGCTTTTTTTCTTCTTCAGGAATGTCATCATCATACTCCCTCCTTCACAAAGAGCTTTGTGATTTCAGGGTGCCACTGTGGGCAGGTGTGCTGATCACAGGTGTGGACACTTTCACCTTTCTCTTCCTGGAGTCGGCAGGGCTCCGAAAGCTTGAGGCTTTTTTTGGTGCCCTCATCCTCACCATGGCTGCTTGCTTCCTGTACATGGTCAGTGTCCAGTTTTTGACCCTCATTTTAACTGTTTGCTTTCTGTACATGATGAGTTCAGCGTATTTGACCCTCATCATGACTGATTTCTGCACATAGTGAGTTCACAGTGTTTCAACCTCGGTATGACTGCTTTCTGTACATGGTGAGTGCACTGTTTTTGACCTTCATTAGGACATGTTCATTTTCTGTGTACTGGTAGTTCACATGACTTTATTTTCTGTATACTGGTAGTTCACATGACTTTATTTTCTGTATACTGGTAGTTCACATGACTTTATTTTCTGTATACCGGTAGTTCACACATGACTTTATTTTCTGTATACTGGTAGTTCACATGACTTTATTTTCTGTATACCGGTAGTTCACATGACTTTATTTTCTGTATACTGGTAGTTCGCATGACTTTATTTTCTGTATACCGGTAGTTCACATGACTTTATTTTCTGTATACCGGTAGTTCACATGACTTTATTTTCTGTATACCAGTAGTTCACATGTGACTGTTTATTTTTTGTATACAGGTAGTTCACATGACTGTTCATTTTTTTGTATACTGGTAGTTCACATGACTGTTCATTTTTTGTGTACTGTTAGTTCACTGTTTTTGATCCTCATTATGACTGCTTTGCATAGATGGTGAGTACACCGTTAGAGTGTGAACTAACACAACAACGACCGACTGCTAGCCCAGATTGGCCCAATATTTGTTACTGACTCAGAGTGAAGGTGCTCACAGATCATGTTATTTTCCTGGTCTAAATCATATAGCTGCTGCCATTTCCTTTCCTTCTGTAGCCAGATGCTGAACGAAACATTCCTGTTAGGATTTTTCCTCTTGTCTTCTTGTTTTTTTTTCTCTCTCTGTACCATTTGGGCATGGTTTCTGTATAGGGTGATCTCAGTGTTTTTGATACCTTTTGTGGCCAATTTTTTTTTTTTTTTTTTGCGTTTGGTTAACTCACTGCTTTGATCCAGTGTGTGTGTGTGTGTGTGTGTGTGTGTGTGTGTGTGTGTGTGTGTGTGTGTGTGTGTGTGTGAGAGAGAGAGAGAGAGAGAGAGAGAGAATGATAGAGAGGGAGAGAGAATGGAACTTTGAAGGGTGTGTAGGGAGATTCGATGGCAACTGAAGGTGTTGTGCTGTCACCATGTTGTGGAGGAGACGTGCATAGACAGTTGTTGTAGCCAGCAGTACAACCAAGTGTTGTGGAGGAGACATGCATAGACAGTTGTTGTAGCCAGCACTATAACCAAGTGTTGTGGAGGAGACTTTCATAGACAGTTGTTATAGACAGCACTATAACCAAGTGTTGTGGAGGAGACATGCATAGACAGTTGTTGTAGCCAGCAGTACAACCAAGTGTTGTGGAGGAGACATGCATAGACAGTTGTTGTAGACAGCACTATAACCAAGTGTTGTGGAGGAGACATGCATAGACAGTTGTTATAGACAGCACAATAACCAAGTGTTGTGGAGGAGACGTGCATAGACATTTGTTGTAGACAGCACTATAACCAAGTGTTGTGGAGGAGATGTGCATAGACAGTTGTTATAGACAGCACTATAACCAAGTGTTGTGGAGGAGACATGCATAGACAGTTGTTATAGACAGCACTACAACCAAGTTTTGTGGAGGAGACGTGCATAGACAGTTGTTATAGACAGCACTACAACCAAGCGTTGTGGAGGAGACGTGCATAGACAGTTGTTATAGACAGCACTACAACCAAGTGTTGTGGAGGAGACATGCATAGACAGTTGTTATAGACAGCACTACAACCAAGTTTCGTGGAGGAGACGTGCATAGACAGTTGTTATAGACAGCACTACAACCAAGCGTTGTGGAGGAAATGTGCATAGAGGAGCGTTGTAGACAGCACTAGAGCAAAGTGATGGCGGAGGCTGTTTTTTTCAGTTCATCATGGTGAAGCCAGACGCTGTGCTGATCCTGGAGGGCCTGTGGTACCCATGGTGCTCTGGGTGCAGCAGGGAGGCCATCAAACAGCTGGTTGGCATCGTAGGGGCCGTCATCATGCCTCACAACATCTACCTGCACTCTGCACTCGTTCTGGTCAGTGTGTGTGTATGTGTGTGTGTGTGTGTGTGCGTGTGTGTGTGTGTGTGTGCGTGTGTGTGTGTGTGTGTGTGCATGCGTGCGTGCGTGAGTATGTGTGTGTGTGCATGCATGTATTGATATAATGTCATTTGATTTAATGCCATGTAATGTGTTGTTCACATAGTTTATATGCATATGTATTTATTTGTATGTTAGTACGTTTTTAAGTTCTTACAATATATGCATGATTTAATAGAAAACTGATTTCAGTAGAAAAATAGGTATTGGTCTGTGGACATGCCATCCGCTTTGCCGCTGGTCCGCTGCCTTTCTTAAGTCTTGCCGCTTTGTGATCTTTAATAATATTTGACACTGCATCTCATATTTACTTTCTGCTGAAAACTAATATGTTGAAAAAGAAGGAAAGTAGACAAGCCAACATTTTGATCAGTCGAAAACCCATAAGTGAACCAGTTTGATGATTCTTGGTTTTTTTTTGTTTGTACTGTGTTGACAGTCGAGGGAGGTTGATCGTCGAGACAAGGGGGCAGTGAGGGAAGCCAACATGTATTATGCCATTGAATCAGGTAACTGGCATTGTGTGTTGAGAAAGCTAATGGTTACATATGTGGGGGAAAGGGGGTGGCAAAATAGCTTTGCGATCAGTATCATGGACTTCTGCGGTGAGGATCTTTGATATGAATATTAGCCGAGCTGCCAGCCATCCAGCTTTTGGTGGAAAATATTATCGTCAAAGGCAAGTTGTTCTGCTATTCTGCTTGATATATACAAAATTCTACTCGTGAAAAAAAAGTTCGTTTAGTCGCAAAGTTTGCATATCCGCCGTTCTTATAGCCAAAGAGCTTTTAGAAACTTACTTTCAGTTCAGCTTCCTCCACTGCCATCATTTCGAAGCGACCTGTTGGACCAATTAACCCAGAGGCAGAAAAGAAGAAAAAGAAAGTAGAACAGAAGTGCAGATTCAGGTTGCTTTCAGTTGTCATGATGGGAGTGCTGTTGATGCCAGTCAGCAGTTCGGCCTGTAGAAGTGTTCAGCCGTGTCAGGAAGAACCTTACAGGTTTTCGTTACACCTTGGATCAAGACTCTGCAGCGGTACTTATGGTTCTGAAGTGCAAAAATGAGCCAAGCCGTAAGGTGAAACGTAGTGACAGTGTGCTTCAAAAATGTAAAAGAGCAAGAGTGTGTTGGCAGACACAGTGATTCCATGATAGCACTTGACAAAAGAAAAGAAAATGAAGTGACTGGAATGTCATTGTTTCGTTTTGGGTGCGATAGCGTATGTATTCCTCTCATCTGTCAGAAATTCCGCTCAATTAAAAAAAAAAAAAGTCCTCTCAAGTCTCTTCAAAGGTTGGCAGTTCTGTATTGGCAGTGCCTGGTCGTTTCCTGACAGGGATTTTTTTCCCTTTCGATCATCCAGGTCAGCACTTATGCAGAACACTTTTGTTTTTCTTTCTATTTTTTTTAAAAAAAGAAATGATCAATTCACACTAAATATCATGTAATTCATGCCAGTATCTGTTGGGGTTTTGTTCGCTTCCTTGCTCTACCAGCCCCAAGTCCTACAAGGACGTACGGGGGACGTTGATGTTTCTTTTTCTTCTTGCTATCACATTCGTAGTTCCATCCCCTTGAGGTCCCCCAGGTGCTCTTAACATCATCTAGCCATGTTCTGACTATCAGGTTGACATGGAGTGAGCAGTCATGTGGGATGTGCACAATGACACTGACTGCTGCCATCTTGCTCTGTCTGCTGAGTCAGAGAGGTCTGCAATCCCCAGGGCTGTCCTCTCCATGATGTTGTCACACCTGCTTTTCCATTCCTGTCTTTTAGAAGGTGAAGAAGCTCCGTGGTGCATTCCATGTCATGTACCACTCACAGTGAAACATGCTCTTTCAGGATTGCTGGGACTTGCACAATGTGAGACAATTTACAGCAGACTCCATGAAAACCTTGTTCAGGGACGTACCCCACCTGATATGATCTTTGAATTTCTTAAACTTTAAGAGATCAGCGTTTTTCATCTGATCAAAGATTTTACGGAAGAAAGATTTTTAAGGAATTTTCTGGTGTCTTTTTAGATTGTGTATTTTAAAGGGTTATGTAGATGATTTTTTTTTCTGATGACTTGTGAGTTGACTTCAATGCAGTGACAGCCCTGATGTGGCCCTTTACAGTCTGCTGGGCTATAGGCAACAATATCGCTGTCTGTCTGTCTGTCTGTCTGTCTGTCTCTGTCTCTCTCTCTGTCTTCCTCTCCTTCTTCAGTCCTCCACAAGACCTTCCATCATAGTTTTAGCAAGGGAGTTGTGTTGGGCATGTGGTCAAACAGCGTCATCTTCTTTCCTTTTCACTGTAGTGACGGAGGAGTCGGGTATGCTAATATACAGTACTCAGAATGGGTGAGAAAGTCTGGTCACCGCTTCAGTCTCGCTTCAGAGATTGATTAATGTATGATTTAGAAAGAGAGGGTTGGGTTTTTTAAATTTTTTTTATGGCCTTTTAAGGCTACAACGTTGAAACAGTGAACCCTGTTTTACTGAACTGAACTGAATATTACAGCGTGAATTGAGTTTGGTGACCAGTACGTTTTGCAAGAGAGCCTGGATTCAAATCAGTTATTTATCTGTGTGTTGCTACCACTTCCAGTGCTATTGCAACTGCTCATACTACTACTATCTGTGTAATTACCTCTAATGCTATGAATCTTACATACAGCTGCTGCTGCCACTACATAATGAAAAATACACATTGTGGGTTGGCTGGAAGGGAGGCAAAACAACTGAAGAAACAAGCAGTTGTGTTTGATGTGTTTACTTAAATCGACAATCTACTCTTTCATGTGCCACATTCTTTAATTCTTTTTTTTAAGCAACCCACCTAGCTTATTTTTTTAAAGAATAAATACTTAATACATGAGTCATTCCAGCATCCTATCCACCCTATTTTTTTTTAAGAGTAAATATTTATTGCATGTGTCACACCACCTTCCAAAGTTCCTATATGCAATATGCAGTTGAGACACATTAGACACATGATAAGAAGAGTTTTTGTTTGTGAAAGTTTGAAAAAAAAACCAACTCCTACACATATAGAGAGAAGAAGGTAGGAGAGTGGGGGTGGAGGGGACTAAGGAAGGTGGCAAAGGAGAGGGAGGGCATAGAGTGGGGTTGAGGGGGTGCTAGCATCTGTCTGTAAGCTGTTACCAATATGTGTGTGTGTGTGTGTGTGTGTGTGTGTGTGTGTGTGTGTGTGTGTGTTACTGTCTTGATGTGCATTCTCCCCTGTGTCATTCTTCCCTCATACACACCCAGTTCTGTGCTGTTGCAGTCTTGGCACTGGCATTCCACAGGGAGCAAGCAATACTTATGAGGCAACTCACCGGATGAGGCCAAGTCACTTTATTGGTGTTCATTGGCGCCTTTCTGATCTGGCATGTACAGGACACCACCTGCCAGATTCTGTACTATGATAATGACAATAAATACTTGAAATTACTAGTAAAAACATACATACAGATGGCAGCATCACCTCATCTCCACTCTTATCCCCCCCCCCCCTTTTCCTTTGCCTATTTTCTTTGTCTTGTATTTTGTTTTGTACATGTTAACTGTCAGATTTGCTTAAAATTACTTTGAAAGTTTGCTTCAATTTCCACCTGTGGTCATGTCATTTTGAAACTAATAATTACTTGGTCACAGAGCCTGTTTTAGAATGTGCCCCTCTCAGAAGGACACCTTCATGTCCATCTGATGACAATTCTCATGAACTTCCTGGTTCTGATGACTTTCATGAACTTGCCATTGGAGGAGATGGAATTGAAACTGAGGTCCAAGATATCAGTTTGTGTGGCAGTCATCGGTATTGGCAAATTCATGGGGACTTTTATTTGATGGATGTAGTGATGCTCATCTCCCCCTCCTTCCAAGTCTATTTGACTAAGCAATTATTGTTGTCAGTAGGGGGAGTCAGTTGTAGGTGGTGTCCTGTGTGCTGGATCAGAAAGAGCACCACTGATCACCACGGAAATGATTGGCAGCGGTACATTGTCTCCTACGGTGGGTAGCCTCATGATAACAAGATTCAGGGTGCTCCCTGCGAGCTGCTGATGCACGGCTTTAATGGACAAAACCTGGTTATGGCTGTGCGTGTCAGAGCCAGAATGATGAGCCATGACGTGGAGAGATGCTGCTGTTGGGGCAGAGAAAATAAGACAGCCTCTCCCCTTGCACCCCCCCAACCCCCAAAAGAACGAAATGTAGGATAGAATTACGGAATGAATGGGACATACATGCATTGTGTTTGTGTGAGAGTGTGTGTGCTTGTGTGCACACGTTTGTGAATGCCTCGTTTATGTATGTGTTAGTTTATCAGTGGTGCTAATCACTAATGGGTATTGTTTTAGAATGTGTAGAAAATGCGTGTGTGCTAAACACTAACTGAGTATTGTTTCAGAATGTGTAGAAAATGCGTGTGTGCTAAACACTGAGTATTGTTTCAGAATGTGTAGAAAATGCACACGTATGCATGCCTACCTGTCGTAACCAACATGTTGTCTTGTTTTTACAGTGGTGGCTTTGTTTGTGTCCTTCATGATCAACCTGTTCATCGTGGCAGTTTTTGCTGCTGCTTTCTCTGACACAGACTCCGCCACTCTCAGAGGAGCGGTAAGAAGTTTTTAGCTGTTCATGTGTGCCCCTTGCTTTGTGGACTGAGTTTCCTAACATATGCTGTATTAAGTTTGTGGAAACAGTATTTCTGAAGCAAACATGATTAGTTTTCTGCTTATTCAGGATATGAAACTTCTGACAGTTCTGTAACAGACCTTGCACTTGGCCAAACCTAATTATGTTTATGGATTTACAGAGGGGAATACTATAACAGCAATGTGGAATGGCCATGATGTCTAATGTTAACAGAGGGGGGTGAGGGGTGTTGGTAGTAGCTATGCCAGCATTATGGAATGATGTGTATGGTTTTACAGAGGGAGTGACTGTACCAGCATTTTGGAATGACGTGTATGGTTTTACAGGGGGAGTGACTGTACCAGCGTTTTGGAATGACGTGTATGGTTTGACAGGGGGAGTGGCTGTACCAGCATTTGGAATGATGTGTGTGGTTTGACAGGGGGAGTGGCTGTACCAGCATTTGGAATGATGTGTGTGGTTTGACAGAGGGGAGTGGCTGTACCAGCATTTGGAATGATGTGTATGGTTTGACAGGGGGAGTGGCTGTACCAGCATTTGGAATGATGTGTATGGTTTGACAGGGGGAGTGGCTGTACCAGCATTTGGAATGAGTGTGTGGTTTGACAGGGGGAGTGGCTGTACCAGTATTTTGGAATGATGTGTGTGGTTTGACAGGGGGAGTGGCTGTACCAGCATTTGGAATGATGTGTATGGTTTGACAGGGGGAGTGGCTGTACCAGCATTTGGAATGATGTGTATGGTTTGACAGGGGGAGTGGCTGTACCAGCATTTGGAATGATGTGTGTGGTTTGACAGGGGGAGTGGCTATACCAGCATTTGGAATGATGTGTGTGGTTTGACAGGGGGAGTGGCTGTACCAGTATTTTGGAACGATAAGGTTTTACAGGGGGAGTGGCTGTACCAGTATTTTGGAATGATGTGTATGGTTTTACAGGGGGAGTGGCTGTACCAGTATTTTGGAATGATGTGTATAGTTTTACAGGGGGAGTGGCTGTACCAGCATTATGGAATGATGTGTATGGTTTGACAGGGGGAGTGGCTGTACCAGCATTATGAAATGATGTGTATGGTTTTACAGGAGGAGTGGCAATACCAGCGTTATGGAATGATGTGTATAGTTTTACAGGGGGAGTGACTGTACCAGCGTTATGGAATGATGTGTATGGTTTTACAGGGGGAGTGGCTATACCAGCATTATGGGCTAGCCATGAAAATCATATGGGCTGTGGGACTATTGGCTGCTGGCCAGAGTTCTACCATGACTGTAAGTTACAATGAGTGGTGTTTTAAAATGTGTGTGTGTGTGTGTGTGTGTGTGTGTGTGTGTGTGTTAGAGAAAAAGCACAATATTTGAATTTATTCTAGTATTGATTGTGATTAAGTAACTATATATATAGACTATGAAGTGAATTAGGCTGAAGAGATTGCGCTTCTAGAGAGTGTAAACTCGGTGCAGATTGTGACAGTGTCTGTTTTAAGACGGAGTCCTAGCATACTGAGGAATAATGGTATTTATTGTTTTTTGAACAAAGTAATGAAATAAGTGTATGACTAATGAGAGAAGAGAATTAGTTGCTGATCTTTTGTGCTTGGAAGATTGGACGTGGGGATATAAAATAAGTCAGAATGTTCTTAACTTTTTGGTGGATAACATGCTGGAACTGGATGCTGCGTTAAGTACTGTACAGAATAAGAAAAACTTGTTTGTAGGCATGCATGTAAGCACATTTCAGCATTACCTATGAGATATATGTTTATCTTATGTAATATGATGTTAAGAAATCCAGATATATATGGTTGTGTATCAGCGTTATGGCTGTGTGTTTGCATTTTTGCGTTATGCCTGTGTGTTTGCGTTTGGTCTCTTAAACAGAAATTGAATATGAAAGGTTATTGAAAACACAAAGTAGATACTAGCATCATATAAAGGACGCATTACTTATTGGTAAGTTTCTTTTTCAGGGCACCTATGCAGGGCAGTTTGTGATGGAGGTAAGAGTCAATAATCCTTTTGTCTATCGCCATGACTGTTTCAGAATTTTGTTGTTGAAAAGTTGGAATGCTCTTTGTTGCCAAATATCTTATTGACTATATTTAACATGTCTCATTATCTGTTGATATTCCTATAAAATACACTTTAGCATTACACAAGAATTAGTGCTAAATGAATCTTGTAATACCATGTAAATTACAGAACATGATGATGACACTTTGGTGACTGGTTTAACAAAACGTTATCAGTAATCTGCGTAACTATCAGAGCAAAAGAATGATGCAATGAAATGCAGAACTTGGGCCAGATGGACAACTTGTCCTTGTCTTAGTAGATACATTCCAGCAGAGTGATGAAAAATGCTGAGTACATCTGTAGAATGTAAAGGCTTGTCATATGAACAACGTCTCTGCAAACTCGCATCTTTCTGGCCAGTTTTACAGGCGACTGAGGAAATTAAAAAATATGATTTTTTTTGGTATGTTTTCATGTTACCACTTTCTTAACAGTCTGATATGTGGAGTGGAAAAGTTTTCAAAGAAAACTGCTAAGCTGAACTGAATGATATCCAATCTTTTAATATTTTTTCAATTTATTATGGTTTTTGTATGATTTATTTAAAAAACATTTTTTTCAACAGAAATTAAAGTGAGTCTTGTGCTATCTTTTTCAGGGATTTTTAAAGATTCGCTGGGCTAAGTGGAAACGAGTTGTGGTGACACGCTCCATCGCCATCGTTCCCACAGTCATAATCGCCATAGTTACCACCAGCAAGTTGGATGATATGCTGCTGTGGCTGAACGTGTTGCAGAGTGTTCAACTGCCCTTTGCCCTCCTTCCCATGATGCACTTCACCAACAGTCAACGTATCATGGGGGACTTCCGCAACTCCCTGTAAGTGGAGAACGTGTCGATTTTGTCAAGGATAACAGCAAGTGATAATTGTTGTCATTAGGGGGCTTAGTGGATGATGTCCTTCGTATTATTGTTGTCAGTATGGGGCTTAGTGGGTAGTGTCTGCATGTGCTGTAGTACAGTCCCCACTGAACACCAGCAAAGTGATTCAGATGCAGCACAGTGTCTCCTTCAGTGGGTTAGTTCATGAAGCCGTATATTGTAGAAGTATTTCTGGAAGACAGTAGGTGCTAGCTTTGCAACATGGTGAGCTTTGGTTTGAGTGTGTATATGGTTTCTGGAATAACTAGTGTCATGCCACTGAAGAGGCATGGAAAATGAAATGGCAAATTAAAAAAAAAAATCCATAAAATGCATTTTACACTGTGCAACTGGTTGTGGCAACTAAGTTACATCAGTGTGCGTATACCGTGAGATGGTTGCAGACAAAATGTGCGGAAGGGTCAGTTTGTCTGGCTGTAGTTACTTCCCTTGGATGGAATAAGCTGCAGTTAGCTCTGCATTCATTTGAACATCGATTAGCTTGGCCTGGGACATTGATTAGTTGGGATTTTACGTGTGTGCAAGATGTTATGCATGCATTCACACACAGAACCTCGGTTTATAGTCTCATTCGAAGGACTCTATGGGAAATGGAGTCAGAATCAATGTTAACTCTGAGGGAAGAATCCCCCTGTACCGAAACGGCCCTGCGGAGATTCGAACCCGCAACCCCAAGATTACGAGTCCGGCGCTCTACCACTTGGCTATTCCGGCCCCCTCATTTTGTAATGACTAAATATCCTTTACTTGATGACTCGGGGGTACCTTATCATCACTCACACCTTCCTTTGGGAAAAAAAACAACTTTTGTTCCACATTTTCTCCAGGTATGTTAATTACATACCAGCTCACTAAAATTGTGTTTTTGTTGTTTTGTTACTTCTTTACAACTTTCACTTAAGATCTGTTATGAAAAGATGTATATGGAGGGTGGGGGATCTGAACAGTTGGAAATATGAAAATTTTTCTTCATTTTTCTTTCCGTCTTTCTGTTAATTCACAAGTTGCTTAGTGATATGTACAAAGGAATCACATCAGGTTAAGGGTTGAAATGTTTGCTGTGGGAAGTCGTTCAACATTCAAGTCGCTTATGTCATGTTCATCACTGGGTATGATAGAACTACCAGCTGTATATAGCTGATTAATCATTTCAACAGGAAACAAGCTTGGTGACGATCTACTGTGAACTGGTTAGGCAGATGAAAGTTCATTCACATCCCTTTCAGCTGTCTAGGTGATCCTTCTTCCTCATCTTGCCTTGCTTCGTGTGGGCAGGTTTGTGCGATGCATCGTTGGTGTCATCATCTGTCTCATCACCGGTGTGAACATGTACCTGGTGTCACTCTATGTGGTGAGTATGTTGAAAGGAACGCACCTGGCAGCTCTTTCAGTGTGAGATGTACCCTCTCCTGCTGGAAATTCTGTGCTAGATCTGAATTTGCCCTTTTCTGTCACTCTCTTTTATTCTGAATTTCATTTTCCCAATATGTGCCTCTAGAAGCTTCCACTTTTAAAATGCCTTTGTGGCTTATTCATCTTGTTTTTTTTCTTTAATTCTTTAGAGTTTTATTTCCTCTTGCTCAGTTTTATTTTACTTTTCTAAGTGGTGAGATCGCACACACTGTCCAGTGTGAACACTAGGAACTGTTTTGCAGAATCTGACCATACCACCCTGTTTGATGTATTTTGGTGATACTTGTATGTTTTCATTAATTTGTTACTAATTCCTTTGTAATCTGTTAGTGATAAATCAAGCTTTGCTGTCCACAATGCATTCTCGTTTTATCTTGCATTGAGGATGTCAAGAATTCAACTACAAGGATGAGTTGTAGTCATGTATACACACTCACGCACCAGCACACCTGCACACACACACACGGTATGTAGGTGCTGTTTCCTTGACAGGGCTTTTCCTTGTTTATAGTAACAGCCCTAGAAGGAGTCCTGGATGATAGGGTATGTTTGATTATTACTGAATTGAACTGAAGTGTGACAAAATTAATCATCGCACTTGTTAAGGGGTGTAGCTGGTGGTGTCCTGCACATATTTGTTTAGAGAGGCGCTGCTGACCACCTCCAAAGCAACTTTGGTGGCAGTGCAGTGTCTGCTCTTGTTGGTAGCCTCATAACCACCTGATACGCTAGTGCTAGGTTTGTTACAAGAGAATAGCTCTGTTCTGTAGACAGAAAGCAATTCCCCTTAATAGGGAAGGAACAGCTTACATTCAGAAATATCCTCCAAAAAGAAGTGTGTGTGTTTATAGAAGACATAAAAAGGAATTTGAAATTAAATATGAAACAGAACGCTATCTTGACATTAAAAGGAAAATGTGTAAACTGAAAGTGATATAATCTTATGTGGGCATGACGAAATATAATGTACATTTTCCTCTGTATTTTTTTCCTCCTCATTTTTATTCTACAGGGCAGTCATCTGCAGTGGTACTTCTACATCTTGATTGGCTTCGTGCTTTTCATCTATGGCAGCTTTCTGCTGTACTTGGTAAGAGCTTATATCAAGTAACTTGTTATGTATGTTTGTAATTGTTGCGGTGGTGTGCGTGTGTGTGTGTGTGTGTGTGTGTGTGTGTGTGTTTGAGAGAGAGAGAGAGGAATTTTGATTTTCACATGTTGGAACCTGATTTTATTGAGAATATCATCACAACTGTATTGTGGTGATGATCAGTATACTTTGATAAGACCTTCTCAGCTGTGTTTATTTATGTTTACCTTGCACTAATGGGAACACCATTAATCCAAGCAAAAAAAAAAAGGCTGCTGTCTATACACTGGTTTTGTACACAAACAGCAGAATCGGCGTGCACACTGTCCAAATATAGTTACATTGTGTTATGAATGATTCATGATCACAACTGTACCGATTCAAATTTTGAGAGAAGTATATGAATGCATCCACGAAGAAGGACAAAGGAAAGAAATCCAGTACTGTATTTTCCATTCTCATTTCTGCTGTGTATATTTGTCGTCATAGTTGGTGGGTGGATTTGTTTTTTGTCTTATCTGACATGCTCCCCAAGAGCATTACTCCCCCACTGCTCACACCCAATACACAGCCGCACCCAGGTCATCCTCTCACAGCCCTGCCACCGGCAGTCCACAGGGAGAAATTGGTATTGGGTCATGCCGAGGCTGCCCAGCAGAAGAGAGTCTATACCTCGGCTGTGTCACTCCAGTGGTGTTCAGCAGTTCCTGTTCTGAGCCATTTTATGCAGGATACCACCTACTAACTCCGCGACAGATGAACGTAAATACTGAGTTGCAGAGTTAGTGTAAATGAACATTGCCCCCCTGGAAGGGGCGACTGTGTTGATCCAGTGACATTCCTCAAAAACCTGTGAATGTCAAGGTCTGTGAGATGAATTAATCATGAGCATGTACATGGAGATCAATCGAAAGTGAGGTCACTGTTAGAGGCCATGAAGAACCATGGAATGCAAATTCTTTTTTTCATTTTTAATTAAGTGATCATTAATGAGGATTTAGAGTTCATTCTGATCTGAGACTATGTGACATGGCTGTTCTCTACGCTTCTTTCCATGAATATTCTGGCATCAGTCAGGCCCAGGAGGTATAGACACATTCTGTGCTGATCTGGAAATTTGAGCTCCACTGTATCAAATACAGACAGTAAGTAATTGATACTGTGTGGCTCAGTCAGCCCATTTCAGCCTTTGTTGTGAGAGATGCAGCCAATAAGTGGATGAAACCTGAATGCGTGGTTAAAGTCAGCCCATTCCAGCCTTTGTTGTGAGAGATGCAGCCAATAAGTGGATGAAACCTGAATGCGTGGTTAAAGTCAGCCCATTTCAGCCCTTAACAGATTCACCCTGGGTCAGAGCTGGTGAGGTAGAAAAACTTTGTTATTGTTGTTTTGTCAGTGTGTGTTTTACGTTCATTTGATTTGATATGCGTGCCCATGTTAACATCTAAAAACCTCTCTTTATAGATTTGTGAATGAGATCGATTTTCTTCTTTTCAGTTCTTTCTTGCAAGGGTCCATCGTGTGTATTGATGTGTGAAATTGTTGAAAGTTTTAAAAATGTTTTGTTATTATTATTTATCATTATGACTTGTTTGTAATGTCTGCCCATCTTGTGCATTATATGCCATGCTACTAGAAGCATTCTGTTATATCAAAATATTTGTAATTTTAAAGAACATTGTGGCATGATTGTACCTGGCGATTCTTTGTTTTTGCAGGCTCTAGGGATTTCATACTATCTGAAGCTGAAGGTAATACTATTTCCATATTTATTTTCTTTCCTTGTATTGTTCTGTAAAGTGATTGTTTGTATACGAGTGTGTGAAACATACATTGTATGTGAGTGCGTGAAACATACATGTTTCCACTGACAGTCGCATACTAAACATACATGTGTAAGACACAAACTCGGTACAACACAGTCCAACATGCCACACCACATGCATAAGTGTATGCTTACGGGCACACATATACCCAAACTTAAGTATGTAATATCTCAATGTGAACATAGTATATGTGTGTTATTTGTGCACTTGTACCTATGTGCATACCTTAAGTGAGCAGGGACAGTTGCTACTCGGTGTGTGTGTGTGTGTGTGTGTGTGTGTGAAAAAGAGAGAGAAGAATTGTTTACAATTTTCTTTTATCAAATATTTTTGAGCACAAGACATATTTTGTGTTTGAACATTTTCTCTGTTTTATACCCTGTCCTATTCCGATATGGAATGTTGTTGGTTTTAACTTTAAGGGTTTTTTTCTTATTTCATTTTCTTGAAAATAGATAGTTGTTGGACCAGTCTCTGTAGAGCCGATGGCAGGGAGTTTGTGGATTCTGTCTCCATCAGGCCAGGAGCCTGGATATTGTTCTGGATTTTTCTGGCGCGATGGGGTATAATTCAGACAAAAGTCTGCCACAGATAGGTAAAATGGGATTACACTATGACACTGCTGAGTGAAAGATGCTTCATGCACCCTTGAATTTTTTACAACAGTTTTGTTCTGAGAATCTCTTTGGGGAAAAAAATGGATGAACTGTATTGACCTCTAAGGGTATCATATGCGTGGATTTTTAAAAGTTAGGCGATTCCAGCCGGTTTGTATCGCTTGGAATTCATGTGGTGTCAAACTTGGGGATTGCCTTTGACAGGTCTGAAGTTTGAAATCAAGAGCACACTGTATTTGAAACGTTCAGATAGCTGACCATACAAAAGGTGGTTGCCTCAATATTCATTCATTCAGTAATCAAATTTTTGTTTGTGTTTTTAACTGTAGTCTTAGGTAATTGTGCTCTCCATTCAGGCTGTTTCAATTCAGGCAGATGGAGTTTTCTGATTGTCAGATGTCGATGATTGATTATACACATAGCAGCTGTGTTGATCAGGATTTTTGAGCATCACTCTTGGAAGCGCATTCAGTAAAGTGGATGAAACAGTGTTTCCTGTCTTCCTGTTTGAGTGCATGGCACACTGAACTTGGGGTTGAAGCATGAAGGGGCTATGAAATACCACAAATAAACTCCTCCTATGGAAATCAAATCCATAACCTCCCAGCCCACTGCACTAATGACAGTTTCGATCATTTCACACAGAGATGGGTGAAGGAGCGGTGTGGCTGCAACTGGCAATCAACGGAGCGAGAAATGGAGCGCCGCCAGTGTCTGTCCTATCCCCGCCTGGCAGAGGACAGAGAGGCTCTGCTTCATCAGGACACCACCCACCATCTGCCTGATCCCTCTAGCGAGACACATTCGGCTGCGTAGGTCTGCCAAAGTCTGGGACTGACCCATTCGCAGCAGAAAGTAATCAACAGGTGTCATGGGTGCACTTAGGGAGCCTGTTTGGGTCCAGAACAGTACCAGAAGTGAATGACAGATTGAATAATGTTGTTGGGTCAGTGCATTCAACTGCCAGGTGATTTTACTCAACTTGTACATAACTATGATATTTATTTTTAGCATGCTAGATGTGCTTTTTATGGTCTTGTTGAATAGGGAACCATTTCAAAATTGTGACGAAACCATTCAAACAAAAAATGCAGGTCCTTATTGCACAAAATTTTGCATGAAAATGTAGCAGTGGATGAATTGCTGCTGTGCGTGTGCCAGTGTGTGTGGATGTTTTTAACTTGCCACCGTGGACACCCAACTGCTTTCGCCAAATCCACATTGGTAAGGTGGCTAACTTATGCTGATGTGTGCACATGCACGCATATACATGAACGCACAAATGCATACACACATGCATACACCCACATACAAAGACACGCATATATACACACATATATGTACACATACATATGCAGATGTGTATGCTCACACAAACCCACAAATTGCACACGCACACACACACGTATGCGCACACATACACACACAAGCGTGCACACACGCATCTGCACACACACACACACACATTGGCCTGTGCCCACACATCCATACACACATGTGTACATTCACTACACACACATACAAAAAAAAAAAAGACAACCAATGTTAAGTAGGCACTCAAGGGTCTGACCAGTGCATCGGGCTAATGGGTAGGTCAGACATCTACTAAGTCGTAGCCATGAGACCCTCTTCTTCAATTCTCTCATCTTGGTTGTTAATTCATTTATCCATCAGCTTAAAATCATGCGTAGTGTGGTCTCAAAACTTAGCAGATGTGGTGTAGCGTATATGGACTAGTCTGCACGCAGTGAAGCCTCCTTGATGAAACTGAACTGAAACCCCAAATCCATATGGAAGATGCTTAGTGTGTGAAATTGCTAAGAATTGGGAGTTTATAGAGGTGAGTGCGAAGGCACCCATCCAATCAGCACAGCTTTTTGAGCCATTGTTCCGAGTTCAGCAGCATCTGGCCCGTTTCCTTAGGTGCACCTATCGCTTCCATAGTCATGCGCAACACAAGCTGAAAATGTTCAAACTGAAGAACTTATCTAATGGCATCTTCTTTCACTTTAGCAGCTGTAAATGCCTTGTTCTGAATACCCCAAATCCTCCTAAAAAGCTCATATGGGGAGGAAACACAGGTGTGCCCTCAACAGGCAGGTAAGTGTAGATCAATAATTAAATGCTAATTGCAAACTGGTTGTTAAAATGATTAAAGTTTGTGAAGGCTCTGTTCTGAGTACAACCTTCCAATTTGGTTAGTTTGCTTGATTTCATTATTTTCTGTGTACAGTATCAAGCACACTAATTCACCTCCTCTCCTCTCCCCATCTGTTCCCCAAATCCTCTTTGAACCTTGACCGTTTCTTGGCTGGTTCTGCAGGTCTTTATTTTTCCTTTTTTGTTTTAAAGTCTTTGGAGCATGCTGCCAAACAATGAATCGGGCCAGAAGAGATCAGTTCCCTGTGGAGTTTCTCACGGGTTTCAAGTTTTTTCCTTCTAGTTTTTGTTGTTGAACAGAGATGGGTTTCACTAATTGGTAAGGTGGCTAGCTTATGCTGGTGGCGACAGATGTAAGAGGTGAGGGGAGAAAAGAAAGAGGTACAAGACAGCTTTCATGTCAACAGTGTGACTATTTCTTCAAGCTGTTGTCGTTTTGATCGTTTTAACCGTGTATCAGAATGTTAGTTTCTTTCACCTGCGCCAGTCACATGACATTATAACTGTTGGCTATCTTGTTTTTTGCATGCAAGAGAGCCCCCCCCCCCCCCCCCCCCCCAGTCTAGCAAACTCTCGCCTTTTCCTAGCCCACTCACTGCTAGGATATGCTATGAAATGCTGACGCTGGCCAAGCAAGGGAGAATTCTCACAACCTTTCCTCCATGAAGCCTGGTTCCACAGGGGATAGCCTCCAAAGTTGGAGGTGTGATCAAGGCGCTGTCACCCTAGATCTTTCTGCTAGTTGTCATTTGTTGATTTTCAGCAAAGTTGTCTGTCAGAAAGTGTAAATACAGCAAATGTAAGTTGGCTGTTAGTGCAAACGTTTCTTGTGGAATGACCGTTCCAGTCAGAAAATGTGCAAATAGGTTATCTGTATCTCTTCTGCCAGTGCACAGAAGTCTTTCAGAATAATAAGTTTTCTTGTCAATCAGGCATCCCATCGACACGCTTGGTCAAAGCATTTATGTCTGTTCCGCTGGTGGGTAACTTGCCTCACAACTACCTTTCTAATCAACCAGTATGTGAAATGTTTTCTCTCTTTAAGCAATGCACAAACACATTTCTGAATGACTGTTTTTATAAGCCAGAAAATATGTCCGAAATGTTTAGGTCTTTTCAGCCTAGGCACAAACTATTCCTTTTTTTTTTTTTTTTAACCCTTTGACTACTGAGGAGTTGTTGTCCTGTTGTATTACAGTGTGCAAAAGTTGAATTTTTGTTCAATTGAGTTGTTGCCCTTTGGTGTTCCTATGTGCAAAAGCTGAATTTCTGTTTGATCCTTCTGCTGTGAGAGTAGCATACAGATAAGGTGAAACAAGTTACTCCACACGCTGTGTCGACAGAATCGAGACAAAAACCAATGTACTTCCAGTATTTTGCCATTCATGTGGTCACCCAGTGAACAAAATACTTGGGCCCTGCCCTCCCACCTCCACCCCTTCCAAGAAGTGACTGCAAGGATTGGCTTCATGTCGAAAAACATAGGAAACACCCACTTTGCATGTGTGAAAGTGAAGAGACGTGTGATCAGACAACAACTGGCTCGTAGCCAGCAGTTTTACCATGACTGACAAGGGGTGTGGGAGACTCGAGTGCTAACAGAATTCTTATATTGCTGTGCAGTTGGATCTTGTTGGTCACGTAGAGTTGATGTAAATGGATCAGCTTGTTGACTGAACTGTGCCAAGACATTCACTCCTGATTGAGGTATGCTAGAACATTCCCATCTTTGGTTTGTTCAGAAATTCTTGAGATAGAACTGGTAAGTGTTATTAGCCGAAGTACATCTGAAATTACAGAAACTATAATATATGCAGGCAGTCAAAGGGATAACAATGGCTGCTTTTCATATTAATCGGAAAATGCGCAACTGAAATACTGGCATCTCTTCTGCTGATGGAAATACTCATTCTGGTGCCACTGCTGTTTCAGTCATATTTTAAATTTATACCGTACAAGCAGTGTCTGTGATTCAGGATGCTATGTGTACAAGTTGGACAAGAATCTGTATTCCTCTACTCTTCATCTGTCTATGTATTGGAACTGTTATGCACAAGTTGGACAAGAATCTATATTCCTCTGCTCCTCATTTATCTATGTATTGGAACTGTTAAGCACATGTTAGACAAGAATCTGTATACCTCTGCTCTTCATCTGTCTATGTATTGGAACTGTTATGCACAAGTTGGACAAGAATCTGTATACCTCTGCTCCTCATTTATCTGTGTATTGGAGCTGGTGGTGGGCAGGTCCCATGAAATATGCGCAAAACGGGTGAAGATGATTAGACGTCCTGCAGACATTGTCTCCTTTTCTGTACACTTGTCTCTGTGATAGTTGACACACTTTAGTGACTTTCTATGGAAGGTTTGATCTGGTGTCTAAAATTCTTTACCTCCACAAGTTGATGAAAGTCATTTTGGGTATGCGATATGTATATAATTTGTGGTTTTATCCAGAGTTGGGAAAGGGGTAATAATGTGATCAGAGATGAAAACAGGTGTAAGTGTGTGTGCTGAATTCCATATGCGAGTGTAAATATGCCGTTTCTTTGAAATTTGTTTTCATATTTTGTAAATATTTTTTCTCTTTTGTTCTTTTTTTTTTTCCTGAGTTATTGTCATTCATTTTCAAGTATTAAGTGTCTGGCACTTGGATTTTTCGAACATGAAATGATATTCTAGATCAGCATGCAATGTCGGCAGTATTACTGTTTACAAAAACAAAGTATTGTTACAGTAGCATTCCAAACAACTAACGTGCTGCCAGTTATGCTTGGTGCTCTTCAGATAAAGGTGGCCAGTTCTGCATGTTCTTAGAATTCACTCCCTTCCCCATCCTTAGACCACTAGCACCCTCTCCACCTCTATAGCAATTGAAGGGGAAAAAAAGAAAAGGGAAATCAGAAATGTAAATAATAGTTTACTAAATCTGAAAGAAAAGCAGTCGAAGGTTTTTGTAACACTTGAGTTGTCCTCTTGAAGCAAAACAAAACAAAAAACAAACAAGCAGAGAAACTTCAGATCATGTCCAGTGACCTGAAACAGTGTCGCACAAATGTCAGCCGACTGCTGAAAAGCTCTCTGAGAAGCAACACCTTCAAACTTCCTATTTTTTAAGGATTTCAAGCCTTTAAAGTTTTTCTGCTATTAGGCAACAAACCTAATGTACTCGGACTGAAAGGAAATTTGAGTCTACCAGTTACATTCAAACACTGAGTTTATGGAAACAAAATCAAATTTGTTAGAACAAATTTGTCCAAAGATACATGATATGCAATTTTAATATATTGCCAAATGATTTCATTACGACAGCATTGAGTTTTTGAGATCTTGGTAGAACAGTTTTCCACATATTGAGAGTCGAAATGAAGTACTCATTAATAAAAAATTTTCGTAGTAAAGCCGAAAAGCACATCATATTACATGTGACTGTAATGGCAATGTTTTTTGTTTTACCCTTGGCAAAAATGTTTTTAAGATAATTCTAAGTTTTTAAGTGAAATATCCCTTCTGATCAAACAGATCAGCCCAAATTCTCCAGACAGGAGAGGCCACCCGGACTGTTAATTTGGAAGGGGTGAAAGGGTTAAAACATTATGTAATTGTGCACAAGCTGATGGATGGTGTAAAACCTTGTCTTTCACATTTTTGCATTGTTTACAGGGAATTTATTGATGATGCAAGTTTCTGCTAGACTACGCATATTTCTTTTGTTAGTGAGTCAGTTTGTCAATTTTCTAAACGTCTGCCAGTACAGCGAGTTACATATTTGAATTCTGTCTTGTCATGTGATTTTTTCTCTCACGTTTACATGTGTATTTGTATAGATATATATATATAGTTTATCTACAATCTCAGTATTGTTGCTAATATAGTGTCATGTTGCCAGAAAGCACTGTGTTCTGTTTCTGAAGTTTGTGTCCATCACAAACTTTGAGGAGCATATGCAGTGCTGCCAGGAAATGCACACGCACTGTGCGACACTACCAGAAAACAAACACACCTAAAATACTGCCATGAAACACACAGTATGGGACACTGCCAAAAAACAAAAACACATAATGTACTGCCAGGAAACAAACACACCTAATATACTACCAGGAAACAAACACACCTAATATACTGCCAGGAAACAACACACTTAATATACTGCCAGAAAACACACATGTGACACATCCAGGAAACAAACACACCAAATAAACTGCCATGATACACACTGCATGACACCGCCAGAAAACAGACATACTGAATATACTGCCAGAAAATATGAATGCAGTGCCAGAAAATGTACACACCTAATATTATGCCACAAAATGCAAACACACCTAATATACTTCCAGGAAATACAAACACACCTAATACACTGCCAGGAAATACAAACACACCTAATATACTGCCAGGAAATACAAACACACCTATCATACTGCCAGGAAATACAAACACACCTAATATACTGCCAGGAAATACAAACACACCTAGTACACTGCCAGGAAATACAAACACACCTAATATACTGCCAGGAAATACAAACACACCTAATATACTGCCAGGAAATACAAACAACCCTAATACACTGCCAGGAAATACAAACACACCTAATATACTGCCAGGAAATACAAACAACCCTAATACACTGCCAGGAAATACAAACACACCTAATACACTGCCAGGAAATACAAACACACCTAATATACTGCCAGGAAATACAACCCTAATACACTGCCAGGAAATACAAACACCTAATACACTGCCAGGAAATACAAACCTAATATACTGCCAGGAAATACAAACACACCTAATATACTGCCAGGAAATACAAACAACCCTAATATACTGCCAGGAATTACAAACACACCTAATATACTGCCAGGAAAAGCAAACACACTATGTGACACTGCTAGAAACCAAAGACCCCCAAAATGTTGCCAGAAAACGCAAACACACCATGTGACACTCTGCCGGAAAACGTGCACGTAATAGGAGACACTGCCAGAAAAACTGTATGACACTGCCAGAAAACGCTTTCACGCAATTTGCCACATTGCCAGATAATGCACATGCACAATACGCACCACTGCCAAAAAACACAATATGCCATGTGACACTGCCAAAAAAAACACACACAATGTATCATGGCTAGAAAACACACATACTGCTTGTGACATTGCCAGAAGGCCACTGCTAGAAGACACATTGTGTCATACTGACAGAATACACACTCATTGTGTAACGAAGACAAAAAACGTGACTTTGCCAGAAAACGTACACATTGTGTAACACTGCCTCTAAACACAAACACATTCTGTTCATACTGCCAGAAAACGTGGACATATTGTGCACACACTGCGTGAAAACACAGACATATTATGTACACAGCATCGGAAAACATGTTCACTGTGTTTACAATCTTCCAGAAAACATGAACACAATGTGCATAGCCAGAAAACATGAACAACTTCACTGACACATGGTGATTTAGCCTCCATGGCACGTTCATATTTCATAGTCACGTACACAAACACACACTCTATATATGTTCACAATTCCAAAATGGCTTTACTGGATTTCTCAGTGCATTTTAAAAGAATGTTACAATTTACAGAAAGAATGCATACTTTATTTGTAGCATTCTGACACACACACACACACACACAAATCCTCCATTTAAATGAAACTTGAATGTTCTATGAGGATTTTTAAGACTTTTAGCATCCTTTAAAACTTCAGTTTTCAGAAACCTTCTTATGAAATGTTTTAGATGATATAAATCAACTGTTTCACGTTACATCGTTCAGAAATATTTACAACACTGAAAATACACCACCATCTATGCAAAACAAAGATCCTGGTTTTTGCCCTCTCGGTAAACCCACTTAATAGGCTAGGAAAGTGCACTACACACATGCACACACATGCAGACTTATTGAACAATATCTACCATTTTCTTTATTTATGAAATTGTTCATGTGGCATAAGAATGGCATTTGAAATTTTTTCTCGCCCACTGCCGTACTACTGGTTTTTCTTACTCATTACCACAGTATATTAACGTTATGAAGTGATAACCTCTATGCTATTTTACTCTGCATTCAATACTTTGCTGTGAATCTCAAGGCCACTTGCATGTGGCTCTGTTCCGTTCTTTTGTTTTCATCTTTACATTTATTACCAGTTTAAATCATTCTTGCTCTGTGTGTGTGCGCGCATGATAATTTGATTTTTTTACCTTTTTTGTCTTTTTTGTTTTTTGAGGTGGGGTCAGAAGGGTCAATATCTGATGATAAGTGACTGGTAGCAACAGCAGCAACGCCTTGTCTCTCCATGTTACTTTCTGTGCTGAAAACTTTATTTTCCGCATCACTGTCACCGACTCCTTTTTGTGTTGTTGTTGTTCTTTACTGTCATGTACTGTTTCTTTGCCTATGTGGCCGTCTCTTTCCTGCGTTCAAGAAATTGTTTTATGGTTTTTGGGTAATGAGACTGTACAGAGTGCCTAGAGTAGAGACTGTCTATTTTGTAGTGACCATTTGCATTTAGAACATTTTTGTAAAAGCTGGGAATGGCTGATGTCTACCAGAGCCATATTTCATCGTCCTCAAGGCTGTCAGGATCAGTAATTTAGCTACTGTATTATGTATTGTCTTTGATGATTTATCAGGAAGTGGCTTTTTTCCCAGCTTGATGACAACATTGAAAACGCCCTGTGTGGTCAGGGCCATATTAGTAGTATTAGAAAAAGTGTCATATGTTTAAGGAAATGCCTGGTACAAGCATGGATATTATTTTGGAGGCTTTTCTTGAGCTGCTGGTGTTGACGGGAATGATGGGTGATACTTACAGTGTGTGACATGTTATAGTAAATGATGTCGTAGCTATTCCATGCTACAGAGTGACAGGAAAGTAGTTTTATTTTGGAGGATTGGTGTTTTAGTGTCTCCTGTCTTGAGTGACTTGCGGTAGTTCAATAGATAGGGTTTTTTTACAAATAAAGTAGTGTTTGAACATGACTGCAAGTGGACAAATACTCAGACTTACTAAGGCAATTGCCGGCGAAGAGTGAATGGTTTGCTGTAACAATGAGTAATGATGGATTTCATGACAGCTACAGATAGTTTGGTGTGTACATTGTCCATTGTACTTGGTGAGTTCAAAAAGTACATGAAGCATTTCTTATAAACTGTCGTGTTGTTTTCTGTTAACGTTGTTCTGGCAAACAAATGCATGCACATTTAAGACACTTAAAAATGTGTGCATGCATATATGCATGCACACACTCATGCACTAACACACATTCTCTGTCTCACTCTTCCTTTCAGTGTCTCTTACAATGCACAAACATACATGCATACATGCCTGCTTGTGCACTCATCTGTATGTACACATGCACACACGTTCTGTCTTGCTGAGACAGACAGATAGTTGTGCACGCATGAGCGCGTGTGTGCGCACACACACACACACACACATTCGCATACATGCGTAATTGCAAATAGTCATACAAAATTCATGAAGAGTTCCTACTTGCACAATGACTATGAAACTCGCAGTGGAGGAGGTGGGGGGGGAGGAAGGAGGAAGGGGGGAACAGAAGGTTTTTGGATACACATGTATACACACACACACACACACACTACGCACACGCACACACACACACACTTTATACAGCAAGGTGTTGTCAGTCTTGGGCTTGAGAACTCTGCCGCAGCTAATTCCAGTCTTTGATGGTTTACAGTACGAACAAGACCTGCTGTTGCTGGGCTCCACAGTGTGACTGGAGGAGCTGCTGACTACGTCCATGGCGTTGTCATGGTGGTGGCTTCTGCATGTTCCTCAGATCTTCAGTGGCAATGATAAAGTGTACCTTGTACCATAAAGCCATGCAAGCCATCCTCCTTCGGTTCTGCAGAGAGACTCACCTCAGTTCTTGGATCATGGTGGTGCTGGATCTTCTCTGGTAGCGTCGCATGACCAAACATGCTGCTCAATTCTTGGAGGCCTTGATTCAGTCGATATGCTGCTGGGTGCAAGGGTCATATACTGCTCTGGCATACTCTAGAATGGGCAAACATGTGTACAACTTGTTTGCCGTCTCTCTGATCATTTGAGAAACCTGAGGGTTATGTTCGCTTTCGTGCACATGTTGCTGATGAGGTCACTACCATTAATGTCACTACTGATGGTAATGCCAAGTATTTTGCACTTCTGGTTGTCTCCTGAGTTTGGTCGTGACAGTTCTAGTTCACCCTGGTCTTTGTGCTACGGGTCACTGGCAGTGTGGAAGGCTGTATCCTTTGTCAACTCGCACTCAACAAGCTGGTAGAGATCTCGTTGCAGACAGGCCTGGTCCTGTGGCTGGCTCGCCATGTTGTAGGCTGCCGTGTCATTTGCAAACAGCCGGGTATGAGGCCGTCAGGATGCCAGAGTGATCACTGATGTAGACCAGGAACAAACACGGTTCTGGAACCCTCGCCTATAAGGCACCACATCACACACTGGTGAAGTGGACGACGACTGCTTTCTGTCTTTCATGAAGTCCAGCTGCCGACTTAACCATGGATGCCATAATGGTTGATCTTGTGGGACCCAAGAAACTGCATCTGTCCTATATCTTGGCCGAAGCTTTCGTCCACAATGAGGATGTTTTCTCATCACCTTCGTCTCGCCCCCTCCTCCACTGGTTCACACTTCACCGTCAGCCCGGCATGGTACGGTACGGCATGGCACGGTTCACTTGCTGCTTTGCCTTTGCGCGGCAGTGGGTGGAACCAGCCGACTGCAGGCTTCACACACCCTGCCTGTTGTATGGGTCTCAGATGATCTCCCCCTATTGAAGGAGCGGAGGTCGAACTAAGGTAAGGAGAGCAGTTCATTTTCAGGCAGCGGGTCGTCTCAGGCTTTCGTCCTCTCTGCCCGTGGGTCTTAAGGGCCCGTTTGTGGGCTCCTTACGCCGCCGTCTCAGGCTTTCGTCCTCTCTGCCTGTGGGTCTTAAGGACCCTTTTGTGGGCTCCTTACGCTAACAGCAGCGCCGTATTCTACCCCAGCAGTCCAAAACAGGACATTTTGCGTTCATTTCCGGTACCTTTTTCTGTCGCAATCGTGTGCACTTGAAAATTCATGCACCACCGTAAAGACTGGATATTTAACGTGATTTTCATAACATGAAACACAGTAAAGCACCCCCCCCCCCCCCAAAAAAAAAAAAGAAGACAGCCTGAAAAGCTGATAGTCCCACACTCACGCTCCGACGTGTGCAGATATTTTCCCTTCCCCTCGGCCATCCATAGCTGGAATGCTCTTAGTATTCTCTGTTGGTTCCCCAGCTGCCTTCAGACAAGCAGTCAAGTCCTTGGCAAACCTTTGCCCAACGGACCCCCCCCCCCCGCCCGTCCACCTCCTCCCTCTCGACACACCCACGCAAAAAGTAGTCTGGTTGTTGAAAGCCGGGGCTGAGCCAGTCAGCTGTATGTCTGAGGACAGCTATGATTACAAAGAGATGCCCTGCTGGAGACATTTTTGGTCAGCCATCTCTCCAATCCACGTAGATTTATTGCCCAGACGCTGGCTGGACTCCCCGCATTTGCCGAAAGGGGAGTGAGAAATGGTTCTTGGGAGAATGTTCCTTAGTGTCAGGTCGTGCTGCCGTACAGCCAACACTTGTTTCTCGGACCCTTTTCTGGGCCATCCCATTACGGATCCACATGATGCGGCCTGAGCCAGCACGGACATATAACACCCTTTCTGGCATCTGCTAAGTACATTTAACACTTGAGCGTATCAGAAAAGCGCATGGCACAACAGGGTCAGAAATGTTCGATTTACTCAGAAGTACTTACCCCAGCTGCTGGAAGAACAGCAATGATGACACACAGGCTCTCCTGGTTTAGCCTAGAGTGTTCAAAGTTTTCTGTTGAATGGTTCACGGCTGCTCTTTTCCGTTTTGGCGTCCTGGGGCTTGGGAAGTCGTCTGATAAAAGCTACGAGTTTTCTGCCTCTGATAAAAGGCATAGATGTCGGTGATGTCCAGAATACGTCGTTTCATGCGATTAGAGAAAGGTCCAGGCTCCCATGGGATGGTAGACCCTCCTTGTCTGGGCCTGGTGCGACGAAGTTCTGCAGCTCTGAATCGAAACAAAGGACGCATGGGGGTCTTTGGAGGCTTTTTCTTTCGAAAATGTTTTGTTCGCGGCGAGGTCTCCAGGCTGGGTGATGCTTGGAAAGTTTGGGGCTGCTGTAGGGGACAGGTCAGAGTTCCCCCCGTCCTCGCAACGTCTGTTGTCGAGTGTCCATCTGTGTCCCTCAATCTGATGGCAAAAATCTTCCGTTGTTCGATGTCTACATCGACTTTTGGCTTAAATCCGGTACTTTTAGGTCGTAGATGTTGACCAGACGATTCAGTATTGGAAGCTGGTTTCCGTTGTGTGTCGTAAGGTGGATACGGGAACCGTAGATCATGGTATCTGCCCTGGAGATTCATCGTGTGCAGAACACTGTCACCGGATGTCTTCATCTCTCTGTTGCGGGTTGTCAGCAACGTCTTCGGCGCCGACACTTGCAGGTACTTCGTTTGTGTTTGAAGCATGGCGTTTGGTAAACGGACCGGAGGCAAAGCATTCTTACTGAGTACATTTTGTGTTGGCGAGCACACATTTTCATCTCCATGGAAAGCCTTTCGATGTGGATGATCCCACATAGCTTTTTGATCAGTCCCAGTACCCTGAGGCCCTGGTTCTCGTCCGGGTGATTGGATACTTGCTTGTGGTCTCTGCAGTGTGACAGGATTTCGAACAGTACATTCTAGACCGTTTGGAACAGTTACACGTGGCTGATTTTCAACGAATATTGTCACCGCTCTCTTTTGGAGGTCATCAAACATCTTCGAAGGCGAGTCTTTGAGGATCTTCAGTCTTTGTTCCACCTGGCATTGCTTGTCTGTCCTCATTCTTGCTACACGGCATTGTCTGGAGACGTGGAGGAATGAGGTTCTCGGTACCTCGACATTTTCAACATCGGCACAGCTGGACTGCCCCAGGCAGCTGACACTGTGGGAGCACATATGGGTGTTGCCTGTTCTGCGCGGGTTACTGCAGTGTGTGACCTGCAGGAGACTGTTTTCTCCGTGATTTTGATCCACGCTCACGTCCCCGCTGTCCACATCTTGTTGGGACTCGATCTTATGCAGGTCACCAGTTAGTTTGGACCCAGACCTGCAAGGATCGTCCGTAGGCTCGTGTTCCTTGCGTGAAGTCTTGGACGGAATAAATTTTGCGGAAGGTTGGCGTTTCTTTACACTCTGTGATGAATGTTCGCCTTTCTTTACACTCTGTGATGAAGGTTCGCCTTTCTTTACACTCTGTGAGAAATTGATGGCGACAGCTGTCTGCGGCTTTTGATGTTCTGCCGTCTCTTCGATTTGGGCACGTTGTGAGGTATGCCGAAGTTTATGACCTTTGCCTGGTGCCCGTTGACCAGCCTCAGTTTGAAGTTGATTTTTGGCCATCAATTCAGACTTAACTGAGGGTGAGGAAGGCTGAGGTCTACGGTTTTTGTCTGGCGACAGTTGATCTGCCTCGGTCTGAAGTTGACCTTCGCTGTCCTTCACTTCCAGTGTCACAGAGGGAAGCAGATCAACCTCATCTGTTGGTTTGGAGATGTCACTGGAGGGCACGAGCCTTAACTCCCTTTTCTGTCGGGCGTTGTTCTGTGCTGCATTTGTGCTTTGTGCAGGTGGCTCCGCGGTTGTCTCGTTATGACCTCCTGCACCGACCCCTTCGTCTGAACTCTGACCTTCCGGCGTGGCGCGTGCTCCGGGACTGGGCTGGTCACGTGTCTCGACGTCTGCGGATCCTGCGAGTCTGGTTTGGGCCTGAAACAGGCAGAAGGTTGTTAAGATTCTTTTGTGCACGTCATCGACCATGACCAAGTGGAAGAACAAGAGAACTTCACATACCTAGGCAGCTTCATCAATAACGCCAATCACCTCGAGCATGAACTGAAGTGTCGTATTGGGAAGGCAACATCAGCATTCAATCTGCTGAACAAAACATGGAACAGCAAGAAATTCTCGCTCGGAATCAATTCGAAGTTTTATGACTCTAGTGTGATTTCAATGCTGCTATATGGCTGTGAAACCTGGCAATTAAAGACCACCCAGGAGAAGAAACTTGACGCTTTTGACACTTGAGTGCCTACGTAAGATCTTGGGCATCAAATGGTCAGACTTTATACCAAATGAAGAGGTCAGGGAGAGGTCCAAACAGCTCCCTTTGTCAACCTTCATCTGCAGACGGCGCCTCCGCTGGCTGGGTCATGTCTTGAGATTACCCTCATCAAGACCTGCAAACCAGGCCATTAAATGCACCCCAGCAGGCCAGAGAAAAAGAGGACGACCCAGGATGAGCTGGCCACAGACAGTGGAGAGAGACCTCAGACTCGTTGACAGAGGACGGAGTGACATCAGCAGACTGGCCGAGGACCGTGTACAGTGGAGGACTTGACTGCCTCATGCGTCGCAAGACGCGGGGGCATCTAAGTCCTAAGTGAGTAAGTGAAGCGAGCATGCTGCGTTGGAATGCTGCTAACAGGTGAATTGGGAGAACAGAGTTGGCTTACTTTGCTGCTTGTTCTGTGGTTGTGTCTTTTCATCGTCGTCATCATAATAATCGTCATCTTCTTCTCCCTCCTTCTCTGCTTCCTTCTTCTTCGTTTTCTTCTTCAAGTCTTTTCCTTCTTCAATTCTTCATCTTCTTTTTGTCCTTCAGCTTTTCTTCTTCCATAATTAACGAGAAAAACAAGCCAATAGGCACACAGACAAAGCATGACATCCAGGGAAGTAAATACATTCGCAACTTCATTAGTTACTTCATTTCAAAGAAATATAACTTCGCTACGAAAGCCTACAAAGACTAATATAGAAGTCATATATTTGTGCGTATGTGTTGTGTTCATGCGTTCGCACGTGTGTTTGTGAGTACTGATGCGCGCGCATGTGTGTGTGTGTGTGTGTGTGTGTTCGCGCGCGCGTGTGTACATGCGTGCCTGTGATCTGTATTAACAAATCAGCAACTTTCTGTAATTCTGTCACTTTTTTTTCTCTAAGAGAGAGAGAGAGAGAGAGAGAGAGACAAATAAAACCAAAGCGTTACCACAGCCCCCTCTCCCAACACCCTCCTCCCCCCCAACAACAACAACTATCATAACAAAAACAAACAGAAAACAATGTCCATTCTAACTCAAACACAAGCCAGTCCAGCTGACCATACCCAAACCAAACTGAAACCGATCAAAGGAAACAAAACCGATTCAAACCAAAGTAAGCCTGAAAGAAAAAATAAAAAGGAAAAAAAAAAAGATTTTTCAACCTAACCCAATCCCAACCTGAACCAAACCTAAAGCAAAACGACTGTCCGCCACAGCCTCCCCTCCCCCCCCCCCCCCCAGCTCCTCTCCTGCTACTCCTGCCCCTCCTCCTCCCCCACATCTTGTCACATTCCTCTGTCCCATCCCCCGTCGTAAACATCTTCATCCACACAAAATCAAGGGAAGTAAATGCGTGGCCAGTACCTCAGCTTTCTCCTGGTCCCTCTCGGCTTTTCCCTGCTCTTTTTCGGCTCTTTCCTGCTCTCGCTGGACTCTCCCCCACAATTCCCTCTCGGGTCCCTCCCGCTTCTCCGGCTGCTCCTTCTCGGTTCTCTCCCGGTCTGTCGTGGCTCTCTCCCGTTCTTTCTTTCCTCTCCCCCGCTGCATCCTCTCGGCCCTTTCTCGTTCTGTCACGGTTCTCTCCCGCTCTTCCTCACTTCCTTCCCGCTGTTCCTTGTCGCCTGTCACCTGCGACTCCCGTTCACTTCTTTCTCGCCCTGTCGAGTCTGTCTCCCTGTCCTTCTCGCCTCTCTCCCGCTGCTCCCTCCCATGGTGTTTGCTCGCCTTCTCACGCCCTTCCTCCCTGACTCTCTCCCGTTCCTCCTCCTCCTTGACCGTCTCCCCCGCCCTGCCGGATCTCCCCGGCTCTTTCCCGTCGCTCTCCCGGTCCTTGGCGGCCCTCTCCCTCTCTCGCCGGTGGCGGGCCGAGCGCAGATGGACGAGCAGTTCCTGGAGCGCCAGGAGGTCCTGGGTGGACTGCACGCGGGCCTGCAGCCGCTGGTTCTTCTGGAAGCGGCGGGGGTTCTGCAGCTGGCGGGCCGCCAGGTACTCCTCCCGGTAGCTCCGCCGGATCATGAAGTCCAGGGCCCGCAGCCGAAGGTCCAGCATGGCGCCTGGGTGACGGGACACCGGTGATCATTAGTGTAATCGTGATTATCGCTCTTGTGACTGCGATGAGGATGAAGATGATGATGATGATGATCATGACGACGACGACTTCGACGATGACGATGTTGCTGCTGATGATAATTTATTTCGTTAGGCAGCTAGTTATGTGTTAAATTTCAGATTCGAGGAAAGCCTTTATTAGGTTTTAAAAGGTGTTTGAAATAACTTCGCCAAATAACATGGGCAAAAGAATTACTAGACAAAACGCGACGCGTTTCGACCACTTAGGTTTTCTTCAGGCAAGATAAACAACTCTCAGGCGAACGAAAATGAAGAACGAGCGATCACTCATCTTGTCAAATTTCGCGCAAGATCGGCGTTAAAACGCTCACCTTACGCCGAATTTGGTAAGTGATTGCTCGTTCTTCATTTTCGTTGTCCTAAGTGTTGTTTATCTTGCCTGAAGAAGACCTAAGTCGTCGAAAGGCGT
>CM065740.1:31267284-31299784 GCA_033310375.1 Conus canariensis
AGTTCCCTCTTAACGTGTTGCGGGTTACTGTCATCAACTTGGTTCTGCGCACTGCAGGAGAGAGACGATTTCAGTTCAACGTGACCTGAATTTAGGCTGAAGCCTTGGTCTCTGATGCCTCTTGTCTTGGGTTCGGTGATGGACGACTCGCTGCAACCGTCGGCTTCTTTTCTCAGCTCCGTGTCTCGGAGACTGGATGGTCATGGTTCTGGTTCTCCGCAGGGAGGGAGGAAAGCGATTTCCTGGCGCTCGATTTGATCAGGCGTTTGTTGGAGGTCTTGGATTCTGAGGTCGTCACCGGGGAATCATTGCCCCAACAACAGTCTCTGTCTGACGAGGTAAACTGCATCTCTGTTTGACCTGCGCCGTTGGTGTTTGCCATGGACAGGGACCGGTGTGAGGAACCAGGTGTGGGACTGCAGAGGGATCAGCTTTCGTGTCCAGCCATTGTGAGACGGGTGTCTGTCTTCGTGTCCCTGTGGAATCTGAAGAGTGAATGCGACTGACAGTCAAAGGCGTCGTTTGACTAGGTGTATGAATTCAACGTTTACAGCATGCACATGTGTGGTTTGATCCTCGCCTCCCTGTCAATGGGTTTGTTTGTTTCTCTTTCCATCAGGCGCTAGTTGTTTACGTCATTGTCTTTCACTGTGTGTGTGTGTGTGTGTGTGTGTGTGTGTGTGTGTGCGTGCGCGCGCGCGCGCGTGTGTGTGCGTGTGTGTACGTGAGAGAAGGAGACAGACAGACAGACAGACAGACAGACAGACAGGCAGAGAGAACATTGCTTATAACCGAGCCGATCGCAAAGGGCCATGCCAGAGCCGTCACTAGTAAGGGTAGGGGTGGAAAGGGAAAAGCATATATGGTGACAACATAGCTATTTCTTTGAAACAAGCACTATAACGAAGCTTATGTGGACAAGCAAATAGGCTATAATATTCTTTCGCTCTGGGGAGGAGGGGAGCGGTGAAGGGACAGAAGAGGAGGAGGGGAGTGGGCTTAGTGGGAATGGGGTTGAGGGGGAAGGCGGAGGGTGTTAATGTCTCAAAGTTTCTAGGGGGGTTTTCACTGGGGTTTTGTGTCTTTTATTCAGTTTGTAAGATGTAATTCGTAAAATTTGGTTCCAAAAATATGACAGCGAGAGAGAAGAGAGAGAGAGAGAGAGAGAGAGAGAGAGAGAGAGATCTTTTGTATTACCGTATTCCCCATCCTCCCTCCCCTGCCCCCTTTCCCGACACGCACCCCTCTCCCACACTCCCGTCCTTATATTATGATTATCTTTTCATCAAATCGAATCTGGCTAAATAATGGCACGTATGGAGATCATTTGAATGGCGTGTACTGACGGCTCTGATAAGGCAATAACAGGAAGGGAGTATCATATTTCGGTGTTTCTCAGATTGTCCTCTCCATCTGTCTGTTGTAAACAAGGTTACAAAATACTATGTAATTTCATGGACAGAGTAATTCAAAACACATACTATACACAACAATCACATTCATTCAGTACACATCCAAAACAAAAGAAAAGACATTTGATCTCTGAACAAAAACAGATACACACGAACATTCAAAACTTGATTTTATAAACATACATCCAAATAAAATGCTGCACACACGCGCGCGCGCTCGCGCCACACACACACACACACACTCTCTCTCTCTCTCACACACACACACACATCCGAACAAGGTGATTAAACAGGCTCAGTTTGCTACACATGCGAGTCAACATGGTGAGATAACAGAGGTCCAGAAGGTCAGGATACATTTCGCACTCAAAGAGCCCCCCTCCCCCTCCCCCCCTTTTTTTTCTCTTACCCCCTCGCATCACCACGACGGTGGAAAAACACCATCACCACCACAACCGCGACAGTAACGATTGGTAGGCCCGATAGGGCGATCTTTGCTGACCACTGTTGTGAGGAACAACAACATCGACAACAACACTTTGTCAGCTGTGACGCCGCAACCCTCGCTGCAATACTACAAAGATAATCCGCCGATAATCCTCCGTCATCGAGTTTCAGCGAAACCACGCCTCCACCGTCGATCTAGTTCTCGTCGTCTCCCGTTCTCTTCCTGTTCTTGGCAAGTCACGTGAGAGTGAAGGGTGTGCTCGATCGTGCACATGCGCCTGCAAAACGGGACGGTATACGAGAGACGAAAACCCCCGACATGACACGGCACACAGACGGAGATTCATTCTTGGGCCGGTGTTAAACAAGAACATCGCTCCCTTGTAAATTATGGTGTTTTGAATTCTTCCACAACTGCAAAATGCCGACAGTGATCTTTCAAAATGTCCAGACAACCCACCATGGACTTTTCGTTTTTGTAATACCTGACTTCCCCTTCGATCTCACCTCTTTCAACAACACCTCCGCAAATTCTCTAGAACAGGAGACCTTTGCTGAGCTTTCGTTTCAAATTTCCATTCTTTCAGTGAGGATTTGCTGACAGTGCCAAGTCTGGAGAAGTTGTTTCCACAGCTTTTTGTCCAAATGATTCTGCTCAGTATTTTCAAACCACTTTCTCTTTGACGACTTCACATACACTGCTGAACTCGCCGCGTCGGTTCTGCCCCTAACAATGGTCAGTCAGGTTCTGCCCCTAACAATGGTCAGTCAGGTTCTGCCCCTAACAATGGTCAGTCAGGTTCTGCACCTAACAATGGCCAGTCAGGTTCTGCCCCTAACAATGGTCAGTCAGGTTCTGCACCTAACAATGGCCAGTCAGGTTCTGCCCCTAACAATGGCCAGTCAGGTTCTGCCCCTAACAATGAATGGTCAGTCAGGTTCTGCCCCTAACAATGGCCAGTCAGGTTCTGCCCCTTACAATGAATGGTCAGTCCGGTTCTGCCCCTAACAATGGTCAGTCAGGTTCTGCCCCTAACAATGAATGGTCAGTCAGGTTCTGACCCTAACAATGGTCAGTCAGGTTCTGCACCCAACAATGGCCAGTCAGGTTCTGCCCCTAACAATGGTCAGGTTCTGCCCCTAACAATGGTCAGTCAGGTTCTGCCCCTAACAATGGCCAGTCAGGTTCTGCCCCTAACAATGAATGGTCAGTCAGGTTCTGACCCTAACAATGGTCAGTCAGGTTCTGCACCCAACAATGGCCAGTCAGGTTCTGCCCCTAACAATTGTCAGTCAGGTTCTGCCCCTAACAATGGCCAGTCAGAGTCTGCCCCTAACAATGGTCAGTCAGGTTCTGCCCCTAACAATGGCCAGTCAGGTTCTGCCCCTAACAATGGCCAGTCAGATTCTGCACCTAACAATGGTCAGTCAGGTTCTGCCCATAACAATGGTCAGTCAGGTTCTGCCCCTAACAATGGTCAGTCAGGTTCTGCCCCTAACAATGGCCAGTCAGGTTCTGCCCCTAACAATGGTCAAGTTCTGCCCCTAACAATGGTCAGGTTCTGCCCCTAACAATGGTCAGGTTCTGCCCCTAACAATGGTCAGTCTGCCAAACAATGGTCAGTCAGTCTGCCCCTAACAATGGTCAGTCAGGTTCTGCCCCTAACAATGGCCAGTCAGGTTCTGCCCCTAACAATGGTCAGGTTCTGCCCCTAACAATGGTCAGTCAGGTTCTGCACCTAACAATGAATGGTCAGTCAGGTTCTGCCCCTAACAATGGCCAGTCAGGTTCTGCACCTAACAATGAATGGTCAGTCACGTTCTGCCCCTAACAATGGTCAGTCAGGTTCTGCCCCTAACAATGGCCAGTCAGGTTCTGCCCCTAACAATGGCCAGTCAGGTTCTGCACCTAACAATGAATGGTCAGTCAGGTTCTGCCCCTAACAATGGTCAGTCAGGTTCTGCCCCTAACAATGGCCAGTCAGGTTTCAAAGTGGGGTGACAGCAGGCGGAAACTGAAACAGTAGCAAAGAAAGAGTTACCGCGCCGCCAAACATAAGAATAAACAAGGGTTTTGCAAAATTTAAATGTAATTAATAGCGAACCGCCAAGAAAACGCAGACAAACGAATCACAAGACAAAACACGACGCGTTTCGACCTCTTGGGTCTTCTTCAGGCAAGATACAAAACACTCAGGACAACGACAATGAACGAGCGATCGTTTATCTTCATTCGCTTCAGCCCAAGATGGGCGTTGAATGGAAACGAGGCCTTTGCTTATTCTTTCATTCGGTGGCGGCAGTAGTTCTGTCTTTGCTGCAGTACGTCGGTCAAGTAATATCGATTTTCTCCTCCTCGCTGACTCTCCGCTCTGCCGGCCACTGCTGACCGAAGCCTCAACCATACTGGACTTCCTTTTGTCGTTTCACACCGTTCTCAGACGTGACGGCTACAACATTGTTATGGCTTGGGTTCCAGATCATTTGATGGTTACATCACTGTTCTTGCCCTGTCATAATGACTTTCGACACAATGAGATGGCCGGTCATCGAACTAAAGATGTCATCAATAATGTATTCTCTTGAGGTTTCACAACGCGGGTGAAAGTAACTGGACTTCTTTCGCGGTGTCTTTCGACCCCCTCCCGACTCCCCTCTCCACCCTAGCAGGTGTTTGAGACTCTTGTTTATTTTTGATCAAAGAGATCTTGTGTAGAAGCATGTCTGAGATTCCCAAAGTACATTTCCTTCATTGGAACGACCATTTAGAAGAGTGTTGTAATGAGCGTTTGTTTCACAGTGACTTTAAACATGAGTTTGGTAGCTAGAGACCTTGAACATGATTTTTGTCCAATCCGTTCTTTGAATTTTGACTGTAGTAGCTGCAGACTACAAACTGAACTAGAGAGAAAAGATGGCACTCCTAAAGAGGATACAGATCGTCACATGACTGTCACAAGAAACTGAATTCTTTTTCTCATACAATGCTTGAAATATACCATGCCACTACAGAAAATTGAACCTGTTATCCACAGGAAAAGAGTGTGTTTCAATGTAAATCACTATCATCAATACTGACCACAGTGACCGGCAGTATGTGCTCAAGGGTGCTACTCCAACCTTTGATAATTTTATTTTCGAAGCAAAGATTATTACTTCCCGCCTCACCGTTCGAATTCAACCAAAACTTCAGTTTTCCCCTTTACCTTTCAGTATGAGTTAAAAAAAAATCAGGATGTCCTTACCTCTGAGTCCTTTTGGGGGTACGGGAAAAGGGGAGGAGGGGGGGGGGGGGGGGGAAGGGGATACAAAGCGATGAACATGTTCCAACAGTAAAAAACAAAAAAACAAAAAAAAAAAAACAAGAATCATACAAGCAAACAAATGAAAAAAAGAAATGTACGGGCATACTCTCAATGCCTTCAAAGTTTAGTTAACTTGAGCACCTACATTACTGAAAAGTAAAAAAAAAAAAAATGCATATAATTTTACTTTCCTGTAAGTAATTGGCAGAAGTTTCTGTCGCACCGTTTTACATTTTGAACTTTCTAACGACATACTGAAATTAATTTTCTATGACGTCACGTGACAATCTTTGCAGAAGAGCCAACTTTTCTGCCTCGTTTGATTTGAGACTTGTGACCAGTGTATCAAAATTTCGGAAGGGAATAAACTTAAATCTTGGTTAACACATTTATGTGCTTTAAGTGAATATACTTGCTGGATTGCTTGCTTGACAGACATCATTCATTCGTATTGACATCCTGATTAAAAGTGTATAAAGGCAAACCAATCGTGAGCATGCCTTTATTCATGCCAGTTGCACGAGGCGTTCAGTGCTTCGTTGCACCTTTCTAACTACCGCATCATTTATTCATTTATCTATCAAGTTATCACAGAGGCTTTTAATTTGTTGGTTTTTGTGAACCGTTTTCAATTGTCACTACAGTTTTCTTTTTTCTTTTTTGTCACGGCAATTCACGCGTTACCTCTTCTCTTGCAATCGTACAACTTCATATCTATTTTGTATTCACAGAACAAAAATAATCAATAAAATCCAATTTCAGAACAGAGAATGATACTCGGGTAGCACACCAAGTTAACATGACACAGTACTTGAATTTATTGGCTTCATCCTTCACAGCTGACAGCACGTGCGCACAGCTGACGCCATCACCCTGCTTCAGCTGGAAACTGGTAACCACGACAACGGCACTTTGAAAAGGCTGTTATGGATCGACCTGTCAGGTTTTTTTGTGTCTGGATCGCAGATTTATGACAATGTAAACTTTGTCCGTTAACTGTCGGTTATTCACGATTTTGTTCGCTTAGATCGTTGTTATGACGGTCTACATATCTTTTCCTCCATAGACCCATATGCACTCACGGGAGAGAACCCATTCCCAAACCTTGCGAATAACAGCTCGCTTGTTCTCTACTAATGTAGTTCGTCCTAGGCTTGGCATTAAAAAGTTAGAGGCGTAAGCTTGGGGCTGTTTTGAACAGGATGTGAAACTGGTTTTAGCAATCACTTTTTACACACACACACACACACACACACACACACACACACACACACACTCAAACACACACATACACACGAAGAATATCACTTCTTTTTTCTTCCCTCTCCACAAAAGTACCGTGAACTTGGAATATTACAGCCACACGGAAACAAAACGCCCATGAACGAACCAACAGCGCAAAGAGAGGCCAACCGACCATAACCCGATTTCCTTTCACGGGAAAACTTTCAAATGATTCGCGGAAAACGAAACGGTCCCCAGAGCATTTTAAACTCTCCCCTTTCCCCAGCGAACCTCGGGGATGTTGCCTCACGCGTTACTCAAACAAATGTTAGGTCACTAACCGAACGATCAGACGATGAAGAACGAAGACCGGGTTTACCGAGATCGCCAAGAGCGCGAGACTAGACGATCTAGGTACGGGGACCAGATGTTCGCTCAAAAGTACATCGTGAACTAGAACCATCATCACACTTCAAAATGCATGATGCGACAAAGGTCCTCCCTA
Source organism: Conus canariensis (assembly GCA_033310375.1). Classification (NCBI taxonomy): domain Eukaryota; kingdom Metazoa; phylum Mollusca; class Gastropoda; order Neogastropoda; family Conidae; genus Conus; species Conus canariensis. Next base: position 31,274,178 of record CM065740.1, read on the forward strand.
AGTCTGTCCCCCCCCCCCCTCCCTCCCACAGGGCAGTCCAGAACGGCTCAAACAGATTCCATGGGTACAGGGACAACATGACAAATGAGTGTGTCAGACAGAACGTCAACAAGACTCCAGACGCGAATAATTTACCGCGTTCTTAGTTTCAAGCCTCTTCGCAAATGGAAATATGGGGAAAGAAACGGAAACCGAGCAATCGACTGAGACAAACATGCCATTCTATAGATACATAATGTCTTCGCGACAAGAGATCTGTAATGCGGTGATTACGTAGGTCCAAAATCTAAAGCAGCCATCGACGTTAAAGATACAACTGAGAGAGAGAGAGAGAGAGAGAGAGAGAGAGAGAGAGAGAGAGAGAGAGAGAGAGAGAGAGAGAGAGAGAGAGGGGGGGGGTGGGGGTGGGGGGTGGGCGTGATCAGGCACGGGTGAATAGGAATAGACAGAGAGGCCTGTAATCCCCACAGTCTCCTCTCACCCTCACCCCTCACCACGTTCCTCATCCTTTCATCTACCCCAACGCTCTCTCTTTCTATGAGCAAGAGAGAGAGAGAGAGAGAGAGAGAGAGAGAGAGAGAGAGACGGAGTGTGTGTGTGTGTGTCTGTGTACGTGCGCGCGCGCGCGCGCGTGTGTATGTGTACGCGCGCGCGTACGTACATGCGTGCGTGCGTGCGTATGTATGTGTCAGTGAAAGAGAGGACGATTCACTTCCGTAATCCTGTAGTGAACTGGACGCCCAACGAGTTTCATTATGGGCAGAGAACGGAAGACTGGTCACGATGGGTGCCAGCTGATTTTATTCAGCTGATGCTCACCCCACGCCCTCCGTTTCACACCACTGGATTCTATCACAGAATCCACTTTCTGCCGTTCCACACTGAAGGGTTTGGTCTTTTATGTCCGTGCCTGTGTTGTACTCGTTGACTTGCATATACAGACACGCCTTTTCATGATGTCTACGCACATATGCACAGACTCAGAAATATACGTGCGCGCGGACGTGCACGCACACTCACAAACGTGTACACACACATACACACACACATACACACGTGCGCACGCACAATGAATTCTACATATGTATGTTTATCTATCTATCCATCCATCAATCCATCTATATATCCATCCATCTATCAATCAGTCATTCCCGTTTAGCAAATAAAATACACGACAAGTTAAGGGAGGTGACTGAGCCTTCTTATGTTCTCTTTCGGCAGTGCGCGCGCACGCACTTGTGTGTGTGCATGCGTGTGTGTGTGTGTGTGTGTGTGTGTGTGTGTGTGTGTGTGTGTGTGTGTGTTGTGTGTGTGTGTGTGTGCGTGAGAGAGAGAGAGAGAGAGAGAGAGAGAGAGAGAGATGATCAAGTCATATTTTTTAAAACTATATATCTGCCGAACAGACAGCAAGTCAAGACTGCAAGCAAGTCACAGACAGAAGTACATACACTACAGAATGCAAAGATATGAGACAACAAAACAAAGAAACAAACCAACAGACAAAGAAAGATTTAAGTCCTGGCGCTGAGAGACCAATACAGACAAAACGTTTCTCACCAAAAGATTGTTAGTTTAGTTAGTAGCGAAGGCAAACGTAATACCTGAGTTTTTGTTGTGATACGCATCAAAAAGTGGTTAAAATGCAGGGGAAACAGGTGTGTTTTCAAAAGATTGTCTTAATTCCTAAAAACTAACAAACAAAAACCGAACAAATCCACACACACACACACACACACACACGCACACGCACACACACACATGAGTAACAGGCCTTGAACTGCTTCGCCACGGCATGAAAAGTTACAGCAATGGTCCATTATCTTTTGTTTAAAATTTTCCGACTCACCTGGGATCTTCTTTCAAGAATTTATTTTGTTTGAAGGCAGGACCCCCCCCCCCCCCCCCGGGTGTGTGTGTGTGTGTGTGTGTGTGGTTGCGTGTCGTGTATGTGTGTGCGTGTGCGCGCGCGTGCGTGCGTGTGTGTGGTGTGTGTGTGTGTGGTGTGTGTGTGTGTGTGTGTGTGTGTGTGTGTGTGTGTGCGTGCGTGCGTGCGTATGCGCTTGACTGTGTGTGTGACAGTATGTCACTGTATATATGTAGGGGTGTGTGTGTGTGTGTGTGTGTGTGTGGTGTGTGTGTGTGTGTGTGTGTGCGTGTGTGCACGCGCACTTCTGTGTACTTTTCATCTTAAGAGGGGGCGGGGGGAGGATGGGGAGGATAGGTGCATGATACATCGGCGCCATACATCAATACAAAAGTGAACAATCAATCAACCAATCAAATCGACCAACCTACCATTCCAATCATCGATCAGTCCAGATTGAAAATACCTGATTCAGCCTCGGCCGCTTGCATCAACAACACTGTCACCTTTCAGAATAACCCTTTTCTCACAGACGCGGGACTTCTCATTCACAGACCTGCATTGTTCTTTTTCTTTTTTCGTTTCTTTTTCCGCCCTTGCTAAGTTCCATTCCTTGGTACGTTGCACTGCCGACCTCGCCGAATTCTGAATGGACGAGATTCGGGGTCGCCAGTCGTACGGCCGAGCGAAAGCTGACATCGTTGATGCCTCTGCATCCTCGTATCCTCCCCCCCCCCCCCCCCCCCGCCTCTCTCTCTCTCTCTCTCTGGTGAGCTGCACGCACCGTGACGCGGGGTGGTGTCCGCACGCTTTGTCATGCATGGCGCGTGCGTGCGACCATGAGATGACAGTGCGCCTATGGACACCCACCGGTGTCAAAACGAGAACTGAAGACGTCAAAAGTCTGAAATAAACAGGGCAAAACGGAGAGCATTTACATGAGAGAGAGAGAGAGAGAGAGAGAGAGAGAGAGAGAGAGAGAGAGAGAGAGAGACAGAGGGGGGTGGGTGGTGGTGGTTCAAATTGTGGGAAAAATGTGCAGGTGCGCTTATGTGTGCATGGGCGTGCGTGTGAAGAGAATTAGTGAAAGGCGCGGGATAGTAGCTGAGCTTGATGTACATCCTAGGTAGCGAAGAATTACAAATGCTGACTAAGACAAGCAAATAAAAACATAAAAAATCAACACATTTTTAGTATAGAAAGAATACAAGCCAACCAGGTACATTTAGACCAAAAGTTGAAAAAAAAAACAACAACAGAAAACAACAACAAAGAAAAAGAAAACAAAAGAAAAGAAAACAAAAGAAAACCGTGTGCAGTCAGAAAAAGTTCAACTGTTCCTTAGTAATGAAAACCGTTATCATCCCTTCATAATTACCATCTAGTTTTTGCTCTTGTTTGTAGTTTCTTTCTCAAACATATACAAGAGATTTATGAAGGGTTCTTTATCTGAATTTACAGCGTTTGTCCGACCACATGGCCTCTTTGTGTAATAATGAATACAATGATAGACTATTAGTTTTTTTCCTACTGACTTTTTTGTATACTGGGTATGATAAGTTAAGGGAATGCTTGGCACAACCCAGGTTCATGTGCTATAAGGGCGTCAATAGTACGACTACCAAGTTATAAGGCAAAACACAACCAAACACAAAATCACGGTGTAAAGAAACGCACATTTCATGTACGATACAAAACAACCAAACGACTTTTCGCCAAATATATGTCTTCATCCGACGCACAAGCAAAAAAGCACAAAACAGTTCTCTTCTAACATCAGTCAACAGGAATACTACAATGTTCCACACTGACATGGTCATTGATCATTCCACCCCCGCCATCCACAATTAAGTGCCGAATCTTGAAAAAAAAAAGAAAAAAAGGTTAAGCTTTTGACTATTACGGATCACCATAGAATCTGCATGAACAGGACGCTGATTGGGTTTGCGGGAGGCGACATTGTCCCGGTAAAAACGGTTGACAGCAATATGTGAAAAATCGAGCTTGGCCTCAGTTTCAACCTTTAGTGGAGGTCTCTGAACCGGAAGCGGGTGATGAATCACGATTAGCGCTTGGCATCGTAAAAACACCGGGGTCGTCATCAACTTCGAATTTCAGGGCAGGTCTCCAAACAGGAAGCACACGACTGCTGACAGTCAGTGCTTTCCGCCCCCCCCCCCCCTCCCACTCCACACACACCCACTCATCCACACACACACAAAGACCGAGAGAGAGGGGGCGAAGAGAGAGAGAGAGAGAGAGGAGAGAGAGAGAGAGAGAGAAGAGAGAGAGAGAGGTCGACCATGGCTCAAAATACTGCCTTTCGGCATAAATTGTTATATTGTACGTATAACAACAATTTACACAGCAAGGCAATATCAGACAGACAACTACCGCGCGCGCCGGAAAGCACTGCCTTTATTTTACGTGTGTGCAAGATGTTATGCGTGCGTTCACACACGGAACCTTGATTTATAGTCTCGTTCGAAGGACTGTTTGGGAAATGGAGTCAGAACCAATGTTAACTCCGAGGGAACCCCCCCCCCCCCCCCCCCCTGTACTGAAACGGCCCGGCGGAGATTCGAACCCGCAACCACAGGATCACCAAGACTGCAAGTCGGCGCTCAACCACTGAGCTATTCCACTAAGATGATCGTATTACTAATGATAGCAATAATAGTAGTAATAATGATGATGATGATGATAAATATATTAAACAAAACAGTGGATTATTCCTATTTTTCAGAGGTAACATAATGATAGTAGTTGTGATATTAATAGAGGTTATACACACAGAAGGGGAGTAAGGAGCAGGGATTGAGGATTATCGAACAGCATGGTTGTGGTGGCAACAGTGTTAGTGGCGATGATGATAGTAATCATAATGGTATTGATGATAATTAAAAATAATGAGAATAACAGTAATAATAACTGAATGTAGATTGATTTTGACAGACATTGATAGATTAACTGAACAGACTGATGTAGGAAATGCAGGGAGTGTTGGGAGAGGGGAAAGAACGATAGCATCAGCTTATATGTGAGGTAATTAGTATATTTCCTGCATCAGCCTGTTCTTTACTCAGACCTCTCCACTCCATTTTTTTTCATCTCCCTTTCCCTCTCCCTACACTCTCTCTATTTCCTACATCAGTTTATTGTTTACTCAGACCTATCCACTCCTTTTTCTTCATCTGGTTTTCTTTCAATTTCATATAATCACCTCTACATCAGGTTCCCTTTCCTCCTTCTTCTTTCCCGTGCATTTGTGTGGGTGTAGGTATGTGATCCCCTCCCTCCACCTTTTTGTTTGTTTGTCTTGTTTTTAATTGATTAATGTATTCAGTTACTCTTTTAACCCCTTCCCTTCCTTTCTCAATCCTCGCGGCATTAACATCCGAAAGTCGCATGTACCTATCCTTTCCACCACTGCAACACCACCTTGCTATATCCTCCACCAACATACACACACACTACCATACCTCCCAACATTTACTTCATACACGAGTTACAGCTATCTTCCTGTCCCCTCTCCCTACTCTCTTTATCCATCAGCAACATCAATCTTTGATCAACCCTATATACCTATCCCCTCCCTTTTCTTCATCTAACTTTCTTTAAATTTCATATACTGTCTTCTCTATGTGAGTTTCCCTCCCCCTCTCCTCTTTCCTACGCACAAAATGTTAACTTTCTTTTTCTCCTCCTTCTTCTTGTTCTTCTTCTTTCTGTCTTTCTTTTATCTAAAGCCCACAATCATCTTGTTGATAGTTCACATAGAGCCGAAGAAACTCCGAAATATTGATCTTTTGCTCTCTGTCAAAATTCCTGGACGATTTGGTCGTAAAAAGTGTCGGGAACGCTCAGACACTATAGGAACATTTTCTAACACACACTACTAGATGTTAATGACCAGCTTCAACATTTGACACAAAGAAGCACAGACACACTAACATGCACATTTACTTACCAACACAGCATGTCTTTCCGACGAGTTCCAACCGCCAGTCTGAGATGGGTGAAGGCCTACGGGTCTCCGTTTTGCCGCCTGTGGATAGTTCTGACGTTGAGTTTCTTCAGATGTGACTGGTGGAGGAGGGGGGGGGGGGGGGGGGGGGGGAAGTGGGGGAGGCTCGGGACCACCTGTCCATGTGTCTTGACGTCACACACACCAGTGACTCCAGCACCTCCGACTGAAGAACCCGCAAGTCACTGGTGACTCAGTCAGTACCACAAGACACCAACACACACTGACTGAACCCGGTGGACGTTGAAGAAGAAGGTGGTGGACGTTCTTACGGTGCGAGCTGGTGAATGAATAATGCCCAGAAGAACTGGTTCAAACACATGCGAGGGGGTGAGGGGATGAGTAGGGTAAATGGGGATGGGGACGAGGATGGAGTAAATCTGCACAATGTAGCGGGAGGAAGTGATGGTGGTGGTGAAGGAGGTTGGAGCTCCACGGTTGGGGAGAAGGGGAGGGCGGAAACCAAGGGGAGACAAGAGGCGTTGACTGACTTCTTCCATTTGATGACGAACATCAATATTCTCATGATTCTGTCGTTCTGCGGGTGGTTACAGATTGGTTACAGTTAGACCGTGGGAATGCTGAAGAGTTCTTCTTCCATTTGATGACGAACATCAATATTCTCATGATTCTGTCGTTCTGCGGGTGGTTACAGATTGGTTACAGTTAGACCGTGGGAATGCTGAAGAGTAAAACGTTATCACACCACTACTGATACTGCTACAGCTTGGTGACACGGCCGAGCAGCGACCATTCACCGGGCCCCCCAACATTGATGCCGGTTCCTGCAGGAGACGCATGAAGGCTGCAGATTCTGGATTTGAAGCTTTCTGCTGACGGTGGTGCCATTCTCCTCAGAGAACTGTCGTGTTGGAACGCTAGAAAGAAAGTGGCGACGCCGCGCTTCCCAGGCGATGTCAAAGTCATGCGATCTCTTTTGTGCCCCCTAAGATTATAACATAGTTATTACAATATCAGAGTCGCTCTGGGCGTGATTGCTTTCAGGTAATCGGGTATTCTGATGTTCTCGTCGACACTTTACACTTCATCTGTGGAAATTTACAACAAAATTAATACTTCTTTACTTCTTCTTTTTTGTTGTTGTTGCAGCTCTGCCGGTACATCTGAACCGCTGCAACGTTCGGAAATTAGGTTAAACATCGTCGTAAAATGTGCAATTAGGTGAAAAGTTGTAGCCACTATTTCATGACAGTCTTGTGGAGAAATCGTTCACCTATCGCTATGCAAAGTTTGATGGCGATGAATAATTCGCCACATATGCTTTTCCGTTCACCACTTTTGCAGGTCGGTTCCAGCCATTGCTGATCACCTGGCCGAAAGTCATCAGAGAAAGCAACTCGGAAGCAGCAGTTATGTCTCTTGTTGGTCTCACACTTCCCTCCGCCCCCCCCCCCCCCCCACCTCTTTGGGTCTCTGTCGTGAAAATTTAAAGGCAAAGAAAATTGCTAACTTCTGTTACATTTTTATCAAACTGTTTAATATTCTATTATTGGAAAGTGCTTTTTTGACACGTTTCAATTGTGTAAACTGTATTCAAATCTATGAAACTTTTTGCCGACATACCTGTGGAAACACATTCCATTCTCACTTAAAGAAACGGAAAGAAAAATGAAAATCCAAACGGTACTTTTCCCACCCCGGTGGTCGTGCTATCGCTGGCCGAACTATTTTCGTGTTCATGTATCCAATAACAACGACCTGAACGTATATCTTTGCCGCCATGCCAGTGCTACTTCTTACTTTGGTAACACGAATCATTTCTGGCGATCTTGTCACAGTAGAAACCTGTCGAAATATCTGATGAAAAAAAAAGTTAAAAAAAAAAAAAAAGATAACATGGTCCACGTCCGTTCCCGGTGACAAAGACGTACATACTGAAAACCAGTTCGTGCTTCGCGTTCAGATTAGGGGAAGATGCTTGACAGGTGTCCACAATAAAATGCACCACTTGCACGTGCAACACGTTCCACGTTTGTCGTGTGGCAGCGTTGTTGACTCGTGAAGGTCATGAGGGCTGGACATGGGCCTGAAGAAAATAAAGAAAAGGCTGGATCACGTCATAGACATACTTCGTCTGGTTTTGCGCAGTGTGGTCTCTCTGCGAGGCGCGGAGGGGGGAGGGGGGTAGGGACGGGCGGCAGAGGGCGGTGGGGGGGGGGGGGGGGGGGGGGGAGATGGAAGGAGGACAGAGGGATCATGAAGGTCAAGGTCAGAGTTCGGGGTTACAGCAGAAGTCAAGAAGTAACAACTAAGTTTGAACAGACGTAAATCGCCCTGGCTCTGTGAATTTTTTTTTTTAATATGAAAAAGATTTTATCCTGGAATTTGGGGTCAGTAAATTAGTTCAATGCCATATGTTAGCAAAAATAGCGGAATGATGTATGACTTGTGGACTCCTTGTGTTTCTACGCCATTGGTAGGGCACTTGGATTTTGGAATGAAAAGTTTGGCAGACGACAGGGAAATGAAGGGTCATGTGGATCGTGCTTCCATAGAAAAGGAACGGACATGAGACCCGCCTCAGAGTCAAGTAAGATATGGTTCGAAGTGTGACTTTTGCTCGGAAACTACGCATAGAAATTAAGGAAAAAGATATTTGTGTGAATTACGTCTAACAAAAAAAAAAAAAAAAAAAAAAAAAAAAATAATCTGAAAATGTTGCCGAGCGACGTACGAAATCAATATGGACGTGCTTAACCACCGTCTGTTTGATTCTGCACGCTACACCATTGGGGAAAGTGGTGTTTGCTGCATGTTGAACAGAAATCTGGGACCATAATCAAAGGCTGTATAACCGTGGGTTTGAGAAATTCTGCGACTTCAAAAAAAAAAAGTTCCACTGCACACAGACTCAGCTCAGCTATGTGCTGGTGCGAAGGCAGGGTGGTGCGTGCCCATCCCTTCAGCTTGATGTGTCACACCTATGCCACAATAAACCTTGCATACTGGCTGCACTCTTGAACCCAAGCAGACACACTGTCAGTGGAAAACATATTGCTGAAAGACATTCTGTAGGTCACGGCCTGTGCCCCAAATGCGTCTTCCAGTGCAAGCTGTTAGGGTGATTATGAGCCAACAGATGCATTTTGTTGACCAACATTACAACCGTCATACTATCCTGTGGAGGGGGTCGGGTGGGGGGTGAGAGGAGAGATTTAGGGAGAGGTACGGAGAAGAGGAGACTAAGGAGGTGGGGGGGGGGGGAAGGGTAGTGTTAATCGAAAAAATGAGTGAATGATTGATGCATGTGCATGCAAGTGTGTGCGTGGCCGTGGGGTTTGGCTTGTACATACAGGCACATGCGCACACACATGCACGCTCCCCCTCTACTTGATGCTGTCTGCCATGCAGCTGTTGACTGTTCTGTAAAAAGGAAAGGCGTGAGTCCCGCTTCTGACTTCTGGCAATGTTCACGGGCTTTTTTTTTGTGGTGTATTCACTTCCATAACCGTTCTTCTCTGCTGAAAGTCCAGAAACCTTTGTTGCCCAGCACTGACAGGCAGCCACAGGCATTTTAAACTTGTTAAATACCGCTATCTTTGGGCCATTATTCCATTCAAAGCAGTATGTAGCTCTTCTGGCCCTGTGTCCCCTTGTTCAAGTCAAAGAGTTTGGTGTCTATGTTTGTTGTTGTTGTTGTTGTTTTTTTTTTTTGTAAGGAAAAGGGAGGGCCTGGCAGCCCGAACATATTATGCCATCGCGCAGGCAATGACTTTTGACCCCTTTCTCTTTCATCACTTGATGCGTTTCTCTCTCCTTGCCTCCCTCCCTCTCTCCCTCCTTACAACTGATCACTCATCTTCAGACTTCACTGCTTCTCTCCTTATGATTGCCTGTATCTCATGAAAAAAGTTGGACGGGGGAAAGGTGGGTGGGTGGGAAATAAATTATCATCTACATACAAATACATCAGAGATGGTGTGGTAAGCAATGAACATTTCTGTCAAGTCCTGGGGTCAATGCTGCTGAGAGGGAGACGGCACACATGACAGAGAGAGAGAAGGGGAAGGCGGGATAACATTGGGGGGGGGGGTGTAAGGGAGGTGGAAAGGGCAGAACGTGGGGGGTGGGGGGGGGGAGAAGGTTAAGGTTACATGGGAAGGAGGAAGGGGTGCGGGGTAAGAGGGGGAGAGGTGGTAATATGGAGAGGGGGGATGCATGTATTATGAAAACTGCCGTTCATATGCTGAAATCACAAGACAACCTCTTTCGTTCTTCTTTATCAACAGAGTGGATGAATAAATCCTTTCACTGAGGTGCAGTTTGGCAACACGTTCCATGGTGACTTAAATTCACTTTATCGTGCACACCAGCTGCCCGCTCTGCATAGGCTACTTCAAGGTTAGTTCAGTTTTCAATGTGAAAGTTTTCTTTTCAGGGCAAGGGAAATGGAAAGAAATTAAAAAAAATAAATCTAACTTGATGATGGTGTCTTCAGGTAAACATATATATGTTTGCCTTAGTCCTTGCCAAACATCAAATGGATGGAATGAACCATTCACAGCATAGACACCTGTTAAATCAGGGTTAACCCTGATATCATCAAGGGAGACAAATATGAAAATATTAAGAAACGATTATATTACAAAAGGGTCCATTTCTCAAAAGGCATGCCGGCAATCGACCATATTTTCATAATTCTAGCATGAAAAGACTTTTGAGTCATGGTTGACATTTTTTCCTGCAGATCTGGACCACAGCTGTGTCCATGAAATTTTGGCAAATGCATGTCAACAGTATGGAGACCCTTATTTTAAGGGTAGGTTCTTAAAAAATGTGTTGAAATTCTACTGCACAGAAACTCAGTCTTCTTTGATAGTGTTTTTTAATAGTGCAACATGCTACAAAATGGTAAAAATCAATGTCACTACTTTTCCGTTTATTATGTTTATTTGTTGTTTCAAATGTGGTGTTCCTAGCTCATTCTGTGGCTGTTTGACATGCCAGGGAGGGTCACAGTATGTCTTTGCTGATGATTGTATCCCTGAAAATGCCTAAATGGTAGCCTTACATATATTTCTAATACAGATATGATAAAGCTGCACACTTTAGGCTTGTATACAGGTCAGCTCGGGGTTACAGCAAAGGTCAAGTACAAAGAACTAAGTTTCAAAAGATGCAAATCGCCCCGGCTCTGTTAAAAAAAAAATTGAATGTGGAAAAAAGACTATTTTATCCCGGAATTTGTGGTCAGTAAATTAGTTCAATGCCATATGTCAGCTAAAAGAGCAGATTGATACATGACTTGTGGACTCCTTGTGTTTCTACGCCATTGGTAGGGCACAAGGATTCTGGAGTGAAAAGTCCAGCAGACGACAGGAAAATGAAGGGTCATGTGGATCGTGCTTGCATAGAAAAAGGAACGGACATGAGACCTGCCTCAGAGTCAGGTATGGTATGGGTCAAGGGCTGGACTGTGTGATGAATATGTTTTGGTATAGGCTGATCTTCTGAGAAAGGCCAGGTGCAGCTTTGAGTGTAATCGAGAATAGATAGACTTTGGGGCCTAAACTGTAACCGTGGACTCGAACCGAAGGTGCTGGATCCTTCCTGTGCAACGCTTAACCAAGACAAGGATTTCCTTCCATCTTTCCGAGTCTCTTTCTTGTTCTTGTCCTTGTCCTTGTCCTTCATCATCATCATCATCTTCTTCTTCTTCTTCTTCTGTGGTCCATTTTTTTGGTCGTGTCAGATCTTCAATCCTGTCGCCACGATCAATCCTACAGTCTGCCCCAAAGCTGCATCTGCAGTTCTGCACCCTCTGGCCAGGTTTGACGCCGTAGAACATCATGGGCTGGATAGAGTTGGAGGATGTGCTCTGGGGTCTGAGATCCAGTGCCACACGGACATAACGTTTGCGTGGGCAATTTTAATTCGGCTGACATGGCTCAGCAGTCGGCAGTAGCCAGTTCTCAGTCTGAAGAAGATTGTTTGCTTGGTATCTCTGGAGCTGATGGATTGGATCAGCACCACTGTCTGCGCCCAGCGTTCTCTGCCGCTGGTTTTGATATTGGTTGTGGATGATAGAGAGTCTCTTTCAACAAATATGGCTTAGGTGTGAAGACTGAAGCCAGTTCTCATTCATATGCGGACGACAGGAAACCCATACTTATATTGTAAAAAATCCTTCTGTCATGCATGATCATCCGCCTCATCAAGGTTGATTGATCCAATGGATCGATTGCCAGGCACTCGCTCACCGCTAGATGGCATAATAATCAGATTTCCCGTGGGGGAGACAACTCGTCAAGGTGATTCCGAGTTATGCAAGTTGGACAGGGTTGAAGTGGTGTCGCGCGTGCCGGCAGATTCGTTCACTTGTCCCGTTATTGTCATTTTAACCAAGTGGGGTAGAGGATAGGGATGGGTGGTAGGTGGAGGGGGAGGGGAGAGAGAGAGAGAGAGAGAGAGAGAGAGAGAAGAGAGAGAGAGAGAGAGAGAGAGAGCACTAAGCAGCGCGCGCGCGTGTGCGTGTGTGTGTGTGTTAGAGAGAGAGAGAGAGAGAGAGAGAGAGAGAGAGAGAGAGAGAGAGAGAGAGAGAGAATGAATGAATGAATGAATGAATGAATTCTTTAATCAGAAGGCCATTGGCCCATTCTGATGGGGCCTCAATCAAAATACAGTTACAAACGATAATCACACAGTGTAAATACATGTCTACCAGTACAATGCAAAATAGTAGCATCTAGTTAATGATGACAGCACGTCTTGCAAAGGCTTTATATAAGTACAATGACAAGTTTCGCATCGTTACAATGTTAGACGATGAAAGTAAAAGACACAACCTGAACATACATGGATTAATGTAGTATTTTTTGGGAATGAATTCTTTTCTTAAATCACTGTAAGCTGGACACATAAAGACAAAAATGGATCTCATCTTCCTCAGCAGATGAACATATTGGACATAACATCTGTGACTCAGTTGTTCTCGTATACCTTAAAGAATGTGTCAATATAGGTAAAACTCCAAATCTAAATTTACTTAGGGCATTCTTTACAAATTTGTTTATATTCATAGACACATAGGGCTCCTTAGATAACTATTTTTAAACGCTCTGTAAAAACTGTATCTCTCACTTGTTTGCGTATGATTGTCCCATTCCTGCCACCTGCAATCAGCTATTCTCTGTCTAAATTCTTTAATGAACATTGAAACCGACTCTACACCCTGATTATCCCAAACATAAGAAAATCCATACTTGTCTAAAGTTGTACGAACATGTGTAACCCATGTATACTTCCCCTTTTCGTCAAGACAACATAACATTCTATATGCCTTATATGGTAATCTATGTTCCCCCATACGGGTCAGCTTTAACCAGAATTTAATGCAACGTACATAAGAGTTTAAGTATATAGGGTATCTACCTAGATCGCCATACAAGAAGTCGTTCGGTGTTCTTATATCTACACCTAAGAACTTTTTAAGACCATATGTGTGCACCTTTTCTATTTCTAAAGCCGCCTTATCCAAAGCCCATATTTCAGCACCATACTGTATTATAGGCTGAACTTGGGCATCGAATAGCTTAAAAAACAGTTCAGGTGAATTATTCTCAAGTTTATACAATGTTCTCTGAATTGTTATTAATGCTCGTTTAGCTTTACTTACCAATTCATCACATGCTGTATAGAAACTAAGTTTGGTTGAAAAGCGCATACCTAGATACTTATAACTGTTAACAACTTTCATTTCTGTTGTACCATATATCCATTTTTCCCTTGAAGCTAAGTAACCACCTTTCCTGAAAACTATAATATTACTTTTATTCATATTCACCGTCAATTCCAGATAACTGGATGCTGTATACAAACTATTCAACTGAGTTTGTAGTCCAACCACTGTTTCTGACATCAAAATGATATCATCTGCAAATAATAAAATAAACAACTCAGAGAAATCAGGCGAAAATGTCATTCCATGCCTTCCATTTTCAATTATTTCTAAAGCAAGTTCGTTAATAAACAAAGAAAACAAAACTGGACTGCACACATCACCTTGTTTTACCCCTCTTGAACAAGTAATAAAATCTGTCAAATCTGCATTATTTCTTATTCTTGCTTTAACATTATCATACATACTTCTTATACAGGCATACATTTTCCCCCTTATTCCATTTTTAACAAGTATTGGCCACAAAAGTTTTCTTGATATGGAATCGAAAGCTTTTTCAAAATCTATAAAAGCAACATACAACTTCCTATTATTCACTAACTGCTTTTGAACGGACGCCAGATTCGTTCACTTGTCCCGTTATTGTCATTTTAACCAAGTGGGGTAGAGGATAGGGATGGGTGGTAGGTGGAGGGGGAGGGGAGGAGAGAAAGAGAGAGAGAGAGAGAGAGAGAGAGAGAGAGAGAGAGAGAGAGAGAGAGAGAGAGCATTAAGCAGCGCGCGCGCGTGTGCGTGTGTGTGTTAGAGAGAGAGAGAGAGAGAGAGAGAGAGAGAGAGAGAGAGAGACTCACCTGAATTATGGACACACTGGTTTGTATCCGATCACTGTTGTGATCAAGCCATTCGATTTTGGTCCAGCAATGTGTTATCAATATTTCAGATATATATTGTGCTCAAATGTATAGTTTCTATACGTTTACTTGCCAAGGTTTTAAGCATTCTCCTTGGATTGACTTTGTTAGGCACATTCAATCTGAAAGTGGGTATGACTGCGTCTGGGTTCGACAGTCTTTTTTCTTTTCCTTCACAAGGAAGCTCTTTGCGCGAATATTCAAGAATCATACAGGCAATTTACAAACAGGTATAACTCGAAAAGAGTCACAAAACAGTGATGAACGTTATTTTAACAGACAGTGTAAAAGTTCGTTTCAAAGAAAATCTCTTCTAGGTACTCTTCCTGATATGTAATCACAAATTCTCATTTGAGATAGGAGGCAATTTTGTATTGAGAAACACGATCGATAATAAAAAAAGACTGTGATATGATTGTTATTTGTAATGAATATTACTCTTTGACCAAGTGCCCATAATGTGATATGTTATAAAAAAACAACAAAATAATATGTAATAAAAGAAACTTCTTCTCTTTCTTATTGCTACAGAAAGTCTATTTACCACTTCTGTCAAATGGTACCAGGAATGGACAAAGTGCTCTTAAAAAAAGCAACATTTCTATTAAAAAAAAAGTGCGAAAGTTGTCTAATTTCTCTATTCTTTGAATTTTTAAGAGACTATCACTTGCGCGTGCGTGCTGCGTATGCGTGCGTGCGTACGTGGTGTGTACATGCGTGCGTGAAGTCTAGCGTAATGGTACAATGTGCCATGTAGAACAATGTACTGTGTCATAGTACAGTGTAGAGAACGGCAAGGCAATGTTATGTACAGCCACGTACAGTGCAGTGTGCTTCAGTGTAGTGTCTGGCATACTGTGAATATAGCGTAAACAGGGCAGACTGTACAATGTACAACACACTGTGTTGTAATATAGCATTGTAAAATGTAGAATGATGCATGCGGGCTTGGTCGTATAATGCTGTATTCTGTGGTGCAATGTAGTGTTCTGCAGTATAACGACGTGTTGTGTAACATGACGCAGTATAGTGTAGTAGCGATTGAACAGAGTTGGCAGTGTAGCGCAGTGTTGTATATTGCAGTGTCGTGTACAGTCGTATAATGAAAAATCATCATCATCATATCATCATAATCATCATCATAAATCATAAATCATTATCATCATCATCATCATCATCATCATCATCATCATCATTATCGCCACCATCTCCACCATCATTATCATGTCCATATCATCATCATCATCATCATCATCATCATCATCACCACCACCATAATCATCATCATCATCATCATCATCGTCCCTAGCAGCAGCAGCAGCAGCAGCAGCAGCGACAACAGTAACAACATGTCATTGTTAACATTGTTATCAAAATCACGACCATCACCACCTTCACCGTCGTCATCAATATTCTCGTCATCACTGTCTTTGTCATCCCCCAGTCGGCCTCTGGTCCCGTGCAGTGCGGCTGCGTCACGGTGGATCACACGGGCGATATAACAAAACCGCCATGAAAGCCACCAATCAAGCTTCTTAGTCATCAGGACGTTGAGACCGATCAATCCGTTGCAAATTCATTAAGATAGATGACAGTGCTCGTGAATTAATAACGTGAACCACTTTTCTCCTCTGTTATCACCATCACTTTAGTATCCGGTTCCAGTTAGGACTTTCCCTCCCTTCCCATCCACCGCTTCTCTCCCACCTCCTCCCCCCCGCCCCCCCCCCCCCCCCCCCACACACACACACAGTCCCACAACCTCTTTTACAGATTGGTGCAAAATGCTTTAATGATT
Organism: Conus canariensis; assembly: GCA_033310375.1. Taxonomy (NCBI): domain Eukaryota; kingdom Metazoa; phylum Mollusca; class Gastropoda; order Neogastropoda; family Conidae; genus Conus; species Conus canariensis. The sequence goes on from CM065740.1 coordinate 31,290,417, forward strand.
GTATCGGTGGGAAAACAACGAGTTTGGTGTTTGATGTTTTGAGTTCGAGTTCGCATCAAACCGGTATTGAAAATAGAGGGACGGGAAAAATAGCCGTTTTTGCTGTCCATTTGTATGTATTATTGTTCAGGTGGTATGGGTGTAGAGCTAGATAACCACCTCCTCCTCCCCCTCCCCCTCCCTCGTGAGCATGCGTGCTTTGATGTCCACTTAACACTAGATTTAATTCTACGTTTGTGGTGTGTGTGTGTGTGTGTGTGTGTGTGTGTGTGTGTTTAACTTACCATGTAGAATTGAGACAGTCACGGGCAGAAAAGGAACGATGTAGAAAGATTTTCTTCCTGCTGAGTTTTGGTGAACACATTTTAAAGTCAATTTGGAAGCAGTTTCTGACAGACAAAATATGCATCAAAGTTTGCGCTGTTCCGAAGTCGATTTAGTGGGGGCACTTCACAGACTAATGCTCACCTGAGCCTGCTGCCGAGGTGATTGAGAACATCCAGGAGATGTTAGATGTTGCCACAGATGGAGAGCTAAACTGACTGCGCCTAGAATTCTGTTATGGCAAGGGTCGTATGTTTCCGAACACCGCGCCTCCCGGTTGCGCGGCCGTACAGCGGACAAAATTTGGTCCAGAAAAAGGCTTGAACTAAAAATGGGCCGGAGCGAAAGGTGGTGCAAGATATTGCCACAAATGGAGAGCTAAACTGACTGTGCCTAGAAATTCTGCTCTGCCAAGGGAGGTACGTTTCTGAAGTCAACGCCTCTCGGCTGCACGGTCGTACAACGCAAAAAGGAAAAAGTGTGGTCCGGAATAAGGTTTGAACAAAAAATAGACCGGGACACACACACAAAAAAGTGCGTTAAAAAAAAAACTAAAAGCCGATCATACTGTCTGGAATCTAAACAACTTAAAATTACGTGCTTTCTGAAGAGAATCCCAGGTCACTGTCTTTCCCGCTGTCAACAGGACTTTCCATGCGGTCAGTGAGTCTTTCCTCACCGTCACTGGACCTTTCTCCAGAGTCAGCCAAAAGGCTGGCGAAAGCTTGGCCGTGTGTGGAGTTGTACTGTCGTCGCCTGTCATCAGAACAGCAACGAGTGAGGCTAGGGGGTGCACGCGGCGGTTGCTTGGCGGTGGCGTTTTTTGCCGGTAGGCACTGCAGTCATGAAGCACGCGCTGGTGCACCCATGGGAACGCTCCCGTGGAGGTTCTGTCGTGTCACATCCAGTGGCCATTACAGAATTGCATCTGCCACGGAGCAATTTTGTCCCTTCACGTGTTAATGGTATGCCCTGTGCGTGCCTGCACCCAATCTGAACACAGCGCAGGCTACAAAGGATGGTGCAGGATTGCTCCCGGCTGGTTTGTTCGGCAGTTGAGGACAGTACTTCTCTGGGTCCTACCCGCACCTTCGGGAGTATCATTTTTCTTTCTTCTTGTTTCAGCCTGAAAATGACTGCTTTCCCGTTATAGTCTGAATTTTGTGTTTTACGATCTGTTTTCAAATAATTATCAACGTTTTCTCCACAAAAAATCTTTTCATCGTCAAGACAACCATCTGACATTCTGATACTAGAAAGAGTCCATTACTAGACACAGACACGCGAAAAACGGACCCCCCGGAGCGAATTTGAATTGTACCATCTATAACCGCCCGCTGCAAGTTTGCAAGCGCACGCTTGTCCGGGTCAGAGACAAGACATAGTTTTATGACGCCATTCTCTCACACCGTGATGGAGTTCATCTCTCCTCGGTGTTGAAAGGCGTTGCTGATATGAAAGCAGCAGAACGAGTGGTCATCTACCACGCACTGTGTGCCCTCCCACACGTAAAACGAGAGTTAAAAAAAAAAGCCCAATGCTTCGCCTACCAATCAGAAAGCGTTGTTATTTCACGTGCTCGGGATCATTTTGATTTCAGCAAAGGTGTCATGGCGTGCGGACTGGTCGGTCCATGCGCGCTACGCCAGATCTGCTGAGCTACGAGAGCAGAGAGCGCAGGAATTTCAAATGGATGGATTCAGACGAAATAAGATGAAAGGATTTAGGAGCAGGTGTTTTGTAGACACGACTTTACAGACGTCTGATCTATGCGTCGCCTAACACAATGGTCAGACAGAAAACAAAAGCGTCGCTTACTTTGACTGGTCGTGAAGAATTAAGAAAGAAAAGGGCAGATTGTTTGCCTGCGTATAGCAGACGTTTCCGATCATCATCTTTGAATCTCTATTTTGCGGCCGCTGAAATTCCGTCAGACAAGGAGACGTCTGATCAGACCATTTCCATCCTGCGTCCACATCAAGATACTGGTATTAAGTCTTTCCGTCCGTCTATCTGGCGGGACAATGATGACTGGACGGGCCCGCAGACGATTGGTCAGAGCGTTCACGGACTCGAACTACTCGTGGGGCCGGATCATTACGGCATACAACCCTGTCGGTCAAACAAGTCATGGGTACCTAGTACCTGACTACCGTTTCAGGGCAATTTCCTTTTCTTCATTTTTTTTCCAGGGCGCAGTATATTTGCACGACTTTATTTGATCTTCCAAGCTTCATATAACAACTTTTTGATTTTTTCCGCCTTTTTTTCAGGGCGATTTAGCTCGGTGGAAGGAGAGGGGTAGGTTACGCCTTCCGTAATGCCCTGCCCCTGACGCGGTGAATCTGTAACTGTTTACTGCTCTCAACGGCTGTGGGACTGTAACCCTTAATGATAACTGGAAACGAGCTGATCCGACAACAGGCGAATTCCAGTTGTTCTTCTGACCGATGTTCGGAACTCCGCAAGGGAAGTAATCTGTGTTAGAGCTCGCGGTTCAGCGGGAGTGACCCCTATAGTTTTCATGGGACAGATGCCGCTGGTGCGCACGCCCAAATCAATGTTGCTCCCACATTCAGCTTAACAGTTCAATCAGAGAGGGAAACGGCCAAACCGTGGGTGTGAAGCGGTGCGCCTGTATTGCAGCCGGTCAATATCCCGCTCGTTACCTTGACGTGCGCTTCAAATAAATTTTTTGACTATCTTGAAGTTTTTTTGTTTTTTTTTGTTTGCGCTTCGCATCAGTTTGTTTTTACTCTCTTGGTACTTGTTTAGTTTTTTGTTTTGCTTGATCCATGAACTGAGAAAAGGTAACTTTTTGCAATGGAAAGTCAGGCGTGATTTTCCTCTGATTTTTTTTTTTCTGAACTGATCTATTGGAAGAAAGTTTAGAGAATTCAGTAAATAGCGTAGTCCAACAGGTACATGAATATTCATAAACGATAGAAAAGGAGAGTAAAAAAAAAAAAAAAAAAAACCCACCAAGGTTTAAACAATCTGGTATGAAATTCAGATTTTTCCGGTTTGAAAATCCGCTTCGTGTTGGATACAAACAAAATGAAAGTTGTGGGCGAAAGAGAATTTTTTTTCCCGGCCATGTTCAGCCATGATTTATTCCTCTTTTGCCAAAAATAGGAACGCCCTCTGATTGCTAGGAAAGACGGTGGGAATTTTCCGTCTTCAGATCCGCAGCAGATTTCACAGGATTATTTGCTGTGCTGTCAGTGGAAGGGTATTTGTTTGGCTTGTTCTTCGCCTTTTTTTTTTTTTAATCGTCACAGAAAACATCGCCAGGAAGACAACAGCGACGGCGACAACAACAGTAACATCAATGATAATAATGATGATGATGATAATAATAAGAATAATAGTAATGATAATGAAAATAATAATGATAATAATAGTAATGATAATAATGGTGATGGTGATGATGATGATGACGATGATGATAATGATAAAAATAATAATGATGATGATAATAATAATGATAGTAATGATATTAATAATAATAATAATAATAATAATAACAACAACAACAACAACGGTAACAACAACAACAATAATAATACTAAAGTTTAACTTGTGCTCAATTTCAGTTGAGCTCAGAGTGTTCACAAAAACAACCAAACATTTAAGCATGTGATTATCATGGCTCCTATTATGCTTGAATAGACACTCCACCACATCAACAACATACCTTCCCAACTGATCTCTTCCCACTCTCCATCCCCTCCGTCCCCCCCCCCCACCCCCATCCACGCGCACATACACACGCACACGCAGACAACCACTATCGGCACATCAACTCACAAAGGTGTTATCAAAATGCAAATAGAAGTTGTAAATAGCACCACAGAGCACCAGAAACTGTGTCCAGTAATTCAGTGGAGGGAGGCAGAGAGGGATTTTGAATATTAACGGCTTGTTAGCCCGGATTTGGAAGTACAAAGTGACCAATCAGAACGAACTGAAAATGAAAGTCCATCACAGAGAATTGCTGAAAATGAACTCTCTGTGTGTGTGCGTGCGCGCGCGCGCGCGCGTGTGTATGTATGTATGTGTGTGTGTGTGTGTGTGTGTGTGTGTGTGTGTGTGTGTGTGTGTGACAAAATTCCAGCGTATTTTTTAAGCCAGTTTTAGTGAAGTGTGCGTGTGTGTGTGTGTGTGTGGGGTGTGTGGTGTGTGTGTGTGTGTGTGTGTGTGTGTGTGTCTCTCTCTCTCTCTCTCTCTCTCTCTCTCTCTCTTCTCTGTGTAGTCGATGTTTAGAGTTCACTCTGCGATATGGCCCTTTGTGGTCGGCTGGGCCATAAACGACATAAATCAAATCGTAGCATCTCTCCACCCCCCCCCCCCCCCCCCGACCTATCCAGCATGGGTAGTGCTGAAAGATTCACTGATTTCATGCACATTGATCATAATTGTCAATTTGTCATACACGTTCATTTCTCTCTCTCTCTCTCTCTCTCTCTCTCTCTGTGTCTCTCTCTCACTCACTCACTCTCTCTCTCTCTCTCTGTCTCTTCTCTCTCTCTCTCTCTCTCTCTCTCTCTCTCTCTCTCTCTCTCTCTCTCTCTCTCCCACCTCTGTTGGTTTCTCTGTCAGTTTTGTCTGTCTCTCTGCCTATCTGTCTGCCTCTCTGTCTGTCTGTCTGTCTGTCTGTCTGTCTGTCTGTCTCTCTCTCTCTCTCTCTCTCTCTCAAATGTGCCCAGTCTGATATGTTGTATATTGTTCAGTAAGATATTGATTATGATAGTTTTAATTGTTTCATTGTTTTCACTACATTGTAAATTTCTGGATTTCTACGTATGCATTGCTTCAAGTTTCTCTTTCCTTCATGATCGTATTGATATTTATCTTTTTTTGTGAGGACAGGATGAAAAAAAGCTGTAAGCTTATTCTTTTACCCTCAATAAAGATAACTTTGATTTGACTTGACTTGATTTGACTTAATTCAATTAACAGTGAGATGATTTCAGACTAGAGCAGTCAAAATACAAAAAAGAATCAACCGAACCAGTAGCTAGAGTCGTCTATGTTGTTTATAGCACAGCCGACCACGAGGAGCCCCGTCGTCGCTGTGAATATTCCGATGGTCTTTCTATCAATTAGGGGAATTAACTAAATTTGGTGCATGTATAAGCAGAGAATAATTGATAAAAAAAATTCCTTCTTCACCATCAGCTCTTAAAGAAAACGTTTCGTCTCGTTTGTGTCGAGGATGAAGTGGATTTTAAACGAAGGAAAAGATGAATAAGAATCTAGATGGCTTAAACTTCTTCTTTGTTTGTCTTTTTTTTAAATCGCTGTCTCTTTCATTTATGACTTTCTCTCTCTCTCTCTGTCTCTCTCTCTCTCTCTCTTCTCTCTGTCTGTCTGTCTGTCTGTCTGTCTGTCTCTCTCTCTCTCTCTCTCTCTCTGTCTCTCTCTCTAACAAGCATATGCAATGGAAAAATCAAAATTATTTCATTGTACAAGAAATCGGAGTGTACAAACAAATTGGTTATCTTCGACAAAACATTGTTTGGATACTTATGGCTTTTCTCTTGTTTGGTTAAATGGTGGAGTGAATTACGAGAAATTGTTTTTTAGGTGAACTTGAACAACGCATGATTGATTGTTATAGACAAAATTGGGATAGTAAAACACTTAATAGTGACAGATATTCAACATATCGTTCCTTCAAATCCTTATGGCAGCCTGAGAAATAATTAACTGATATCACAATTCCTAAATTTCGCAAAGTCCTCGTGAGATTTCGACTTGGCATGAATGTCCATCAAAGATACACAGTAAACTCCAAAATCTGTCCATTCTGTAATCAAATCGAGGACGAAACACATTTTTTTTAATGTTTGTCCATCCTATAAAGATTGAAGAGATATCATTGCTTCTTTTACTGCAAAATGAAAAGAGAATTGTAACTCGCTCTGTAGCTATGTTCATTTTTAAAGCACTAAAACGAAGAGAAGAACTGCAATCAGTTAACACGCAAATGCCAGAGTAATTTCAGGAAAATCATTTTGTTATGAAAATATTTTCTTCCATAATTTTCAGTATATGCGTCGAGTGCGTGTGTGTTCTACTTTTGACCTTGACCTCATTGCAGATAGGTCGGTGGCTTTTGCCATTAAACTGTTTGAGCTGAGTTGAGTTGAGTTCTCCTCCCTTATTGTTGGCAAAAATTGATTGAGCATATTCAGACCAGCAGTAGATATGACATGTATAGAACTTTTTGTGATACGCCTGCGTTGAAGCCCTACCTATTGTTGGATTTGAATCCACACTTGAAATGTATAACAAGATTCAGGCTCAGAATCACAGATTTAACGGTACATAGCCTTAAATACAGAACAAAAGTGTTTCAACTTGTGCAACGTGTATAGAAGCAGAAGAAAACGAGGTACATTATGTTTTTTTTGCTGTCTAGCACTCAGACATATTCGTCAAAGCCATAATATTATAAAACCTAAGTATAACCGACAACCCTCTTTGTTTAAACTCAGTTTACTAATGTCCTCACAAAAAGTCTCGCGATGTGCGAAATGTTCACTATTCCTCTGTAAGGCATTTAAGTTAAGAGAATGCGCAACGTCTTAGGAATACATTTCTTTTGTTTTTATCCCTGTTCTGTTTCTATGTATTGTAATTGGTACTTGTTAACATTTTTTTTCTGTATGGATTTTTGCTCACTTTCGATTTTGATATATTGCTTATGCGATGTTCACACATCCCTTCATAAGGAGCCATAATCTATTGTGAATAAATTCATCCGATTCTCTCTTTCTCTCTCTGTCTCTCTGTCTCTCTGTCTCTGTCTCTGTCTCTGTCTCTCTCTCTCTCTCTCTCTCTCTCTCTCTCTCTCTCTCTCTCTCTCTCTCTCTCTCAGGCCACGTGATTCGTGAAATATGTCAATCTCCGTGTGATTAGCAGGAAGACTCCGGACTGAAACCCGTGGAACAAGCACTTTGCTTAAAGACAGCATGTGAAGGCCAGCGTGAGTACTCCTTCATTTTCAGAGGTATGTCTGTCTGTCTGTTTGTCTGTCCCAATTACAAACTGTTTTCTCCGGCCTGTTGATGCCATTATCGTACAAAACAAATAAAGGGGAAGTACAGTTATGCACAGCACCTCCCTGTTAAATCTCCAGGAATAATTCACGTTGCGGGGACTTGTCAACCGTTTGTACCTTTGTAACTTGACCATGTGAATCTGACTGGAAGGCAATTACAGTTTATGTAGGACCAGCCATCCCTTGGAAATCGACCAACGTCTGTCTGTCTGTCTGTCTATCTGCCTGTCTCTGTCTGTCTGTCTATCTGTCTGCTTTTCCGTCCGTCTGTCCGTCCGTCAGTAGCTCTCTGTCTGTCTGTGCTATCTATCTATCTGTCTGTCTATCATCTACATCCTATCTATCTATCTATCTATCTATCTATCTATCTATCTATCTATCTATCGATCGATCGATCTGTCTATCTATCTATCTTTCTATCTGTTTGTCTGTCTGTCTAACTATCTATCCATATATCTGTTTATCTGTCTGTCTGTCTGTCTCTCAATCAGTCTATCAATCAATCGGTCCATCCATCCATCCATCCGTCCATCCATCCATCCATCCATCCATCCATCCATCATCATCTTAATCGTCCTCATCCTCATCGATCAGCATAGAAAAAAGGTGTCAGATTCCTTGGCCCTTGATGCCCTGTTCTCATGGATATCTCCTTTCCGATTATCTCTCCATGTCTATACTGTTAGTGGATTCGTGTCGAGGTCGCCGGTATCATCGCATTCACGGGACACTCTGGACGGACGTGGTTGCGCCCCTCGGAGCGGGTGCCCATTTACGCTAGCTCCGTGACCAAGCAATCATTGTCGTCAATTGGTAGCTTAGTCGGTGGTGTTATGGATTAGTATGGGCTTGATTCAAAACAACCAAAGTGACCGGGCAGCAGTGCGGCGTCTCCTCCGGTGGGTTGTTTCATGAGACATTGACCCTTCTTGTGGACTGCCAGTATCGTGGCTGTGCCGGACAAGTCGGAACTTGATGATGGAAGGGAGCTGGAATGAGCAGAATGGGAATGTATTCATTGGAGTGGCACAGAAGAAGAGCCAAAAATAAGATGAAATAAAATCTGCTCTACGGATCCTATCTAAACTTTATCGGGGTTGTCCTATGGTCGCATTCCTTAATCGAACTAAACATCGTGTACCGGTGGAAATGAAGGACACGTATAAACATCGCATGCATCTTATGTGAGAAACTGGAGGAATAAATGAGATAAATGAAAATGAGTGACTGATATTTTAATGGTACGGGAAACGACTGAATGAGCGCCAGTAGGCTGCTCTTCGGCCGGCTCTACCTGGGTAGGCAGCCCGTTGAGTGAGTGAGGTAGTGTGTTTATTGTAAAGCGCTTAGAGCTTGGTCTGTGACTGAGGATAGGCGCTATATGAATACCCAATATAATTCCAACTTTTCACCACGTCTCGTTTAAATCTGAGGTAGAAGTAATCGTATAGATGAAACGGAATGTTTTCACTTTTTTTTTTTTTTGAAACCGTACTTTCTCTCTGAAACCTTTTTCCCCCCCTTCTTTTCGCCATGATCGTGATTTTGGCGTGTCAGTGTCCTCCTTACGCTGTCATTCACTGTGACTGACGACATTCACATGGCGTGCCGAGGACTGGAGCCGAGCTAACGAGAGGTGGAATGCCGACAGTTCCACCTGCCAATCGGTGAACATGACTTTTTTTTTGTTCATGGAGACAAAAATAATTGCGGAACATTCATCCGAAAAGATTTCTTGTTGACCTCAAGCCCTTAAGGCAACGTGCATCTCGTTTAGGTTGAAAATGAAGTGGCTTGTCAACAGGAATAAGCTGAATTAGAAACTAGATGCTTTTCTTTCTCCTTTCTAGCGCTTGTATTTATACTTGTCATTTCTATTTATGCATCCATGTATGTATATGCGTTATGTTATGTATGTATATATGTACGTATGTATGTATGTATGTATGTATGTATGCATGCAGGTATGTGTGTA
>CM065740.1:31302284-31304784 GCA_033310375.1 Conus canariensis
CAACATCACTGGGGGTCTTTTTCCGTCAAGGTGACGTTTTGTACTGCAACAGGTCCCGCTAAATGGCCTAAAAACAGATAACTTTAGCGTGGAGACATTTTGTTGTAAATGTTATTGTTTTCGTGTTGAAGAGACGTGAACATGGTTCGCAGGACAGAACCGAGGAGGTGTGTGACATACAACCTACAGAAACGGCACAGAAGTATGGGAATCCGTTTAGAAACTTTTTGTATGTGTAAAATATTGGAACATTTTTGCCCGATGAAGTCATCAGTTTTGCATGTGAACGTGGCTATGTCCAGAAAGAGACGGTGAATGTCGTTTAGATTGGTCAACAAGAGAAAGAAATGAAATTAGTTTTGAATGTAAATTGTGGCTGTGTCCAGTGAGATACGATCAGTGTCGTTTAGATTGTTTAACAACAAGGGAAGAAGAAACACTTTGAATTGAATCATGCATCAAAGATGTTCTTTTTTCCTTAATGATGATTTGTGAGCCTCATGGCTATGACAAGCTTTGAAGTTTGATGGGAGAGAAAGACACTACTGACGCGCAGAGTCTTCCAAATACACGCAAACAACCCCACTTCAGACACAGTCTGAACTATATCCCCGCCTTCAGGAAATTCTTTGTCAGTAATTTCCCCTTGTCTGTGACTCTCTTTAACTCTTGCCTATTTCCTTCACTCACATCTATATCTTGGTTAGATGTTTTCCATGTTTGTCTGGATGTCAATAAAATTATGGAAAAAAGCCCTACAGAACTGATTTTAACCACATTTGCTGGAAAGATTAATTATGTACTAACGATGATTCCACTTTATCAGATCCACACACACACACACACACACACACACACACACACACACACACACACACACACACCACACAGATACATACACACACACACACACACACACACACACACACACACACACACACTCACACATACACACCACACACACACACACACACACACACACACACACACACACACACACACACATATACAAGCCAGCACGCGAGTTTGCGCAGAGTGTTGCCTTTTGCTGCTCTCCTCGTCTCTCCCCCCCCCCTCCCCTCTAAAAAGTCTAACATATGTGCTTGCATCCATTATTTGTAAAAAGAAAATAAAATCACGCACCTTCGTTTGGTATTCAAACCTTCATTTTGTATCGGTGATGATATATACATGACGGGAAAATGGTTCAAAATCAGGACGTAAATGGAAGCACAAATGTTGGCTGTTTTGTTTTGTTTTGTTTGTATGTTTGTTTGTTTTTAAATATCTTCATGCTTACAATTCAAAAAACATTAATCCATCATCTACTCTGATAGATGACTAGTACACATCTCCCGCAAAGTAGCTGTCTCTCATAACATCATTTTGTCAAGAAAGGCATCCAAAATGCCCGCAGGAATCTCAGTGAGGAGAGGCGTAGTTGTGCAAAGCACTCTTGTGTTATCTATCAGTTGAACAATTTCCGATGTGCGGATTTGTACTGTTGTTATCTAATCCCATGAATCTGCTTTGGACACATTGATAATTCATGTAGGACCAGCAGTAACTTTGGAAACCGAGCTCTCTCTCTCTCTCTCTCTCTCTCTCTCTCTCTCTCTCTCTTTCTCTCCCCTCCCCCCCCCTCTCTCTCTCTCTCTCTCCTTCTCTTGACGGGGGTGAACTGTGGCTGACTGCGAGTAACACGCGCTTCAAATCGTCTGTCATTTAGCCCCCCCCCCCCCCCCTCCCGGTGGAGAATACTGCAAGTATCCAGTCGCAAATCTTTGCAAGATTTCACAAGAAGAAGTATGCCATCGACACAGACACTTTTCAGAGCGAGATGTGGCGCATTCCACCCAGTCTACATGTCTTTGATGTCACGTAGGGCGATAAGAAATCGGCAAGCCGAGTCGCCATGCTTACGCTGCACAGCCGAGCTGTCGGTGTTGCCGTTGACTGCTCCTCACCAGGTTATATTGGGGAGGTTGGCTGTCACGCTGCGGCGATGTTGAGCAGAACCCCGGACCCAAGACGGACGCACTCAGGCAGAGCAGACTCAGCAGCGCGGGCACTCGGAGTACCAGCACGGGCAGGACGACACCCTTCGACGACAGCCAGGCCACCACTCCTCCACGTCAGCTGACACTGGACACCAAGATGGACAACATGATGGATTTGTTGCAGTCCGTGAACACTGCCATGACCAGTAAGTTCCGGGATGTGGAGCGGAGTGTGCAGAAACTCAGTGAACAGTATGCTGCCCTTCAACGCAGTGGATATGACAGGTATGGAAGGCATTTAAGTTTAGAGAATTAGTAACACCTTAGGAATATAATTCTTTTGTTTTTGTTCCTATTCTGTTTCTATGTATTGTTACTGGTACTTGTTGAGATTTATTCTCTGTATGAATTTGTGCCCACTTATATTTTTGATTGATCGCTTACATCATGTTCACAGATACCTTCTTCTTCTTCCTAAAATACTGGTTCACTCAAAAACG
>CM065740.1:31309784-31314784 GCA_033310375.1 Conus canariensis
CCTGAAGTTAGGGCAGTTTTCTTCATCTGACTCATCACGGCAATGGTTGATATTATCACATGATTTTTCAAAAAGAAGGCACTCGCCATTGTTACATGTAAACATCTTGAGGCAAGGCGGATGTTTACAGAAGGATTCATCACTCCTCTCAGGACAGTCAGTTACAAAGTCACATACTAATGTGTATGCTATTCGTGTAGAATCATCATTACACGTGAACGTCGCAAAAAAAGAGACACGACGATCAGATGATTCATATGTGTCAGTGTGTGAGAATAAGCTTGAAACAACACAAGCAGAGATTATCTCCTGACTGCAAATTTGGTATTGGTTAGAACCACACAGAAAAAATGTGTGCGTCACATGACCATCAGGGCATTTCGTCATGCATTGATGTCCTGTTGAGAGTAAAAAGGTAATGTTGTTCATAAGTATGATCTTCAAATCAGAATATGTTGTTGCTGTCTTATTACGTGTGAGTTCACACACTGTCCCATAGTATGAATAGAAGTGAAATTTGGATTCACATAATGCCTTACTTAATTCCATGATGTGCGTTGAAGGATGTACAGAAGTGTAGAAACACAATTTTCCTGCTTGCATAAAACGAGCACCATAACTCCAGAAATGATGAATGACTGTTAGCTTAGCATTTACCAGAGCATGGCTGTACATCTCTGTTAAGGACTTATCTCTAGAGTACAAACCAACCCACAGTTTATCAAACCAATCCGGATGTAACTTTGTTTTGTTTCTAAACATTGCATGCCATGTAGAAAGACACATTAGAGCTCTTTGCTGCGTTTTTGTTGATGTACAATACTCACCAGCCCGTTTGTTCAGATCTGTGTTATAACTGACAAATCCACTCAGACTGAGGACAAGTTTATAGCAATTGTTACATATTGCAATCAGTCCGTCACACTGAGGACTGCTGTAGGGACAGTCACCTGTTTCGTCTCGTCCATCTTCACACTCCGTCTTTAGGTTGCAAAACAGATGGTGATGGAATTTGGTGTAATGCTTTACAGAACAGTTCCAACGTTTCGATGTATAAACATGCCAAATACTATTAGGAAAAAACGAAAAGAAAAGTCTAAAGCAGGTTCCACCCGTGCAGTGTTCTGATTTTGCAATGATGGTTAATTTCAGGGTTATAAACACATGGGCAATATCTGAATAGCGATTTTCCCGCCTGTGCCATACCGGATGTTTCTTTCCTTCAGACTTTTTATGAGCACCATACACATATTTCAGCGGGGAACGATACAGGGATACGTCTGACACCATTGGAGTGTATTCCTTGAAACTGACCACAACTGTAGTGTTGTAAGGCACAGGTACAGTCTTCTCCACGGCTATACCATCAGTATGATTTCCTCTGACAAACCCAGAAGTTGGTGTCTCCATTATAACAACAAGAGGATCTGCGTTTCAGCATTGATCAACAATACTACCATTGAACCTTTCATCAAACAATGATTTCGAAAAAGTCTTCTATTCAGTTAGCTTGAATTTATAATGAAAGTGTTGAAAGCATTTGAATTCCAACAAAACATTTGAAGTAGATAGAAACCTTCAGATGTATTCTTACGTGGATCCTTGCCAACAGTAAAATTTCAAACTGGTTTAGGATAGACAAAGGATGCAGAAAGAGTGAACAAAAATCGTCACAGTTATCTATATTATGTTGAAATTCAGCATTAGTGTCACGTGAAAATGTAGACATATGTAGAATAACAACTATTTGTACTGAACTTACTTTTCTTCTATACGCATATACTAAAATTCTTTTAGAAGGCGATAATTATTTTTGTTAATGATCATTTCAAAGATGTATGAGTACATTTGAAAATTTTAGTCCTATGTCAGGTTTGCATGTGGAACCTGGGAAAATTGGTGCAATTTGTTTGGGAAGCGTTCAGATTTCTGCAGTTTGGTATATGGATCTCTAAGATTTGGACTGGAACCTGCAAAAGGTCAACACTCTCAGAATTTGGTTGACATTGACTCATGAAGCTGATCATATATTAACTAGGAAAAAAAATAGGAGTGAAACATTTGTTCAGCATTTGGATGAGAGAGCAAATACTTTGGACAGGATTGCGACCCTGAAATTATTTCTTTATCAAGACTAAATCATTTGTAACTATTATTACCTAGTCCACCTGCACCTTTGAAACTTTCAAGGTTATCGCTAGAAGTTTGAATGAAATAGGAAACCAGACAAAATGAATAGGAAAAACTGTATATATTAAGAGAATGGTCTTTTGGATCATCAGAACTGAAAATCTTTCCGTCTTCATTGAAAACAACCTGGCGAAAATATTCAGACAATGTACCTGTTACAAAAAGCTAGAAATCATTTATCATTACCATCAGTTGACTGAGATCTACATGTCCTGGTTTTCGCTTTGTATATGTGAACTTTCATATGACATTTGTTTACCAATGGCATGCGCACAAATTGCGTGATGATTTCTCCTTAGAGTACCAGAAAAAAGGAGAAAGTGCGCGAAGCTTCCAGAATTTTTCTTTCTTGAACGTTTTGAGTATTTTTGTTTAATCTAATAATAACGATTTCCAATACTTTTAGAGATTTTTTTGAAATCGATAATTTTTTCTACTTGTTTGAAGAAGATGTGATGTGAAGAGATTAAAAATGGAAGTGTTTGAAAAGGACACGTTTTTGTTTTCGGACCGGAGTTGTGCTGCTTACGACACCAAATCACCTAGCAGAAATGACAACGCAGAGAACACAGAGCAAACAAGGAGACACCCCCCAGAAAAAGACGTTCCAAGCTTGCCCATGTGCACTGTACCTGATACATCTAAACAGCAGCAACAACAAGAGGAATGAACAAATACAAACTAACATTTATTCAAGACTGGCACAGCCTTTTCGATCGTGAATATAGCAAAATTTAGAAAGAGAAGGAGTTAGTTACCGCCAAGGACATAGACAAACAAGGTACAGGACAAGACACAGTGCATTTCGACCTCTTGGGTCTTCTTTAGGCAAAAACAAGTAACAAAAACAGAGAACGAGAAACCACTTATCCGGTCATGAAACAAACCAGTAAGATGGCCGCAGGACGGAAACGAGGGAATCATAAGAGAGGAAGTGGTGAGTGGGGAGGATATGGGGTGGGGGTGGGGGGGGGAGGGGGAGTGGGGGAGACGGGTGGGTGGGTGGGAAGGGGAGGGGGTGTGAAACAATGGGGTTTGTAGCTTGTTTTGTAGAATAGTTTGATATCTTGGTGATGGTAGTGGTTATGGTGGATTGATAATAGTGCTCAGTGGGAGGGGACGGGGGAGGGGGGGGGGGTTAAAATAATTTTTAAAAATGATAATGAAAAAAATTAGAAAAAGAAACAAAAATCATAAAAAAATATAGTCAAACAAACACAAGAACGCAGAGTACCAAATACAGGTAACTTCCATTGGATTGGTATGAAAGGAAGTCTTAAATGAAGCAGGGAAATGACCAAATGACCAAAAAGTAGGGTAACTTGCTAGCACGATGAAATAATTGCAGGCCCATAATTCCAAACGAAATGTTGTTTACGACACCAAATTACCTCGCAGAATGAAAACACAAAATACCCAGAACAAACAAGGAACCCCCCCCTTCCCCTTCCCCTTCCCCCCTCTCCCCTCCCCCCCAAAGGATTTCCAAGCTTGCCCATATACCCCTTGCCTGACACGTCTGCACAGCAACAACATCTGGAGAAATGAATAAGTACAAATTATTGGTTATTCAAGACATTCACAGCTTTTTCAATTTTGAATATAGTCAAACAAACACATGGACGAACAGTACTACACACAGGTGACCTCAATTTGATTGGTATGAAGGGAAATCTTAACATCAGACAGGGAATAGTAAACAGTAAATAACGAACAAGTAGGGTAATTTTTGCTCGCATGATGAAATAAACACAGGCCCATAACTCTAAACGAATGCTGTTTACGACACCATCATTGTCACCTGGCAGAAATGACAAAACAGAACACACATAACAAACAAGGAGACCCCCCCCCCCCCCCTTCAAAAGGATACAGCACATGTATATTGCTTTTCCATCCCTCCCTGCCTCTCTTCTCTCTCTCTCTCTGTCTCTGTGTCTCTGTCTGTCTCTGTGTCTGTGTCTTGTCTCTGTCTCTGTCTCTCTCTCTTCTCTCTCTCTCTCTCTCTCTCTCTCCATCCCTTTCTCTTCCTTGGTCGTTCACTCTGTGTGTGTGTGTGTGTGTGTGTGTGTGTGTGTGTGTGTGTGTGTGTATCAATCTGTCTGTCCGTCTGTCAATCAGTCTGTCTGTCTTTCTCTCTCTCTCTCTCTCTCTCTCTCTCTCCTCTCTCTCTCTCTCTCTCTCTCTCTCTCTCCTCTCATGTAGCGTCCCTTGCTTGGATGTCATCAAGACGGTTTTCAAACTGCGGAGAAAAAAGTTTGCAATTTTTGTTGTTGAACTTGTCCATCATACCATGGTTTCGTAACTCCGCCAGAAAGTGCCCTCAACACCCTGATGCAAGAACTCTCTCTGTCTTCCTTCAAAATAGAAGGTAGAAGGAACCATACAGTGGTGGGTCTTTGGCTGACACCAATGACGCCAGGTTCGCAGCCGACGCGTAATGACGTGTGGTGTGCCGCTGTAAATATCCATCACAAGTGTCCAGGGACAGGAAAAGAGCCGAGGCCTAGAGAAATTTCGTGACTCAAGACCAAAGGCAAATCCATCCTCTTCCACCCTCTGCGCACTTCCCTCCAGCCCCTCCAAGTTTGTTTTATAGTGAAGTGAACACTACCGCGATCGACACGTTCCAAGACAGCTAGATCACCTGTGTTGGTGAATGTTCTAGTTAGTCTGCAACTGTGTCATGTTTTCCGACCCAGCCTATAGTGACAGAGCTCCCTGACACTCGGTTAACAGTTAACTTTAGAAAATACAGTCATGACTGAAAATGTTGATGGCAACAGAGAAGACCTGGACAGTGTGAATTG
>CM065740.1:31324784-31344784 GCA_033310375.1 Conus canariensis
GATGATATGCTGTTGACAAACACACACATACATACATACATAGCCACTTACACGACAAAAGCAATGTAATCCACTTCGTAAACTTCGCGGGTTATAAATATGACCAAAATTCTCCCAGGAAAGTAGAAAGCGCAGTGGACAAACGGGCCGACAGGCCGAGAGACAGATGGATGGATGAAAGGACACGTGAAATGGGATCGGTCACTGTCCCACGTTGTTGACCCGTAACACAAAAATCAGTCATTCCTCAAAATTCCCTGTGAAAATATGTGCACATGCGGCATGGATTGTCGTCACGACAATCCGTGCCGGTTGACCCATAGCAGGTCCGGCACGGATTGTCGCATTCGTGAATTTGCGACAATCCGTGCCGTTACGACAATCCGTGCCGCCACATAGCTCTTCATTTTCAAATTTTTCAACTTCTTGTCAAATTTGATACATACCTCGGCAGAATACTCCGATATTTTAACTAACTCACTAGCATTAGCAGATGACAGCATTGTGGCATGTGGTCAGTTTCACTCACAACTCTCAGCACGCGGTTTCCTTTCTTTTTCAGTGAATGGAAGTGATGCCAGCGTCCCAAAATAGTACTAACACTTCATTGGACTATAGTGTGGAATACCCACAACTTTTAGCGGCTCTACGGCGCGAGCACATGTTGGAACAGTGCCAGACATATGTTCCCGTCTACTCCTGTTAAGGAAACTGGAGCGTTGTACGGGAGCTCCTGTCCGCTCCCGTTATGAGTACAAGAGGACTTAACTGGAGGAGAGAGTAAAAAAAAAGACAAACTGTGAGATGCGTTCTGTACAGTAGGTACATGCAGAGGTAATGAATCTCCTAGGAGTGTTGGTTTTGAGTATTTTAGGGGTAAGTAGAAAGTGGGTTGTTTAGTCTCTGACATCATGAGGAAATTTGTTGTCTGTTGTAAGTGATTTTTTCATGATTTTCTGGTTGACTTTCGTAAAAATGAGTATTTGGTCTTGGGGGAGGGGTGATGTTTTGTCTAGTGTGTGTAATACGGTAACAGAGGGTTGTCTGTGTGCGTCCATTATGTACAGCTGTTGTCCCAAACCACAAGTGCGCAGTACTTGTCTGCAGGTTTAGTGAAAATCTTTTGCAGTTGTATTAGTGACTCAAGAGCTTTCTGTTCTCCCCATGAGAGGTTGGTGTGACAGACAGGTTTGGATTTTAGTTTGGAGATTTTTTAAATTCATTTTTTATATAGAGTTCAAAATCACTGGAATTATCAAACAATCATTGACAGAAAACTGGGACCCAGAAAAGATGTGTGAAAATGTCTAAGCTATCTGGTAGTGTGATCTTGGATGTATTTTCAAGTGCAGCCATCCATTGTTGTTTCCTGAAAAATCTCTGGACTCGTCGTTTTATATTCTTACTTTCTTTCCCATTTTTCTATATCATTATTGTCACTTTTATCATTATTATTAACATTATTGTTTACATGATGATGATTGTGATGGCAATGATGATGATGATAATAACTGCTTGTATATTTCTTACATTTTTATCTTACTAGCTCTCTCATTTTCATCATCATCATCATCATCAACATCATCATCATCATCATTACCACCATCATCATCATCGTCATCATCATCATCATCTTCGTCATCATCATCATCATCATGATCATCCTCATCGTCATTATGATAATTGTTACTATTGTCATTATTATTAGTTTTATTATCATCATCATCATCATCATCATCATCATCATCGTCGTCGTCGTCGTCGTCGTCGTCGTCATCTCATCACCATCATCATCATCATCATTATTGTTATTATTGCCATTATTATAATTATTATTGTATGATTTTTTTCTCTTCTTCTTCTCTTCATCCCCCTCCCCCTCCTCCTTCTCCTCCTCCTCCTCCTCCTTCTCCTTCTCCTCCTCCTCTCCTCCTCCTCCTCCTCCTCCTCGTCGTCATCATCGTCATCCCTCATCATCATCATCATCATCATCATCATCATCGTCATCATCATCATCATCATCATCATCCTTGTTTTATTATCATCCTAATTATTTTTATTTTAAACTGTATACTCCTCTTCAACTTTCAGTAGTTTTAGCTGTTCACATAAGACCGAATTTTGCACCCAGATCAAAGAGACAAATGACTGTGTCTGTAGGTCCATCATTTTCATTAGTTGAGTTGCTATTTGTCCTGCTTGAAGAAGACCCAGTAGGTCAAAACGCTTTGTGCTGGTTTGTAATTTGTTTGTTCCTTCGTTTGGCGGCCCAGTAATTCTTTTTTTTTTCTCTCTTGTTTGAATTTCCGCCTGCAGCCACCCCACTTTAAAGCATTGACTTTGGTCAGTCAGTGTCTCATTGTATGGATGTATGATTGTGTAGGTTTTAGTTTCTGGTGAAAACTAAATATCTTTTTCTCTGATTTTGAAGTGTGTGTAGTTTCTGTTTCGTGGCTGTGTTTTGTTATGTAGGGGGTTGTCTGCTGGTATCTCAGACATCAGAAACCGAGACAAAATGGTATAAGAACTGACATCTGCACATGGTCTACACATTTATCATTAACACATGGTTTTGAGGACAGGTGTGATGGAAGGTGTGTCTGTACCACACCTGACCACAGCCATCAGTGTCTACTTACTGTCTGCCTGCAGCACCATGTCTCTGCAGTTCAGGTGTTTTATCCTCTTTGCCTGCATCAGCATATCCTCACATCAAAGACGCTGTAACGGTCAACATATCACCACAACTCCTGGTCACATGAGAATCACTGATATTTGTCCAGGAGTGGAGTATCTCATGAGTCAAAATAGCACAGATATCACAGTTCTACAGGCCAATGCGTCAGGCTGTGAAAACCACTTATTACCACATGCTGCCCATCAGGGTGTCATATATGGGGTATGTGGCCATGTCGCACCTTTCTGTACACTGCATGTGCAAGTACCCCAGGGTAGGCATGTGCGTGCTCGTATACAACGGCTGTCGTATGATTGTGATTCCAGGCATTGGAAAATTGCAGTATTATCTTTACAAGACGGTGCTTGTAAGTTTCTTTTAGAATGCTATTTTCACGACATGGAGGAGAGTTTTATCGACACACATCTAAACAAGATGCAGATAATAAACGTCAGGAATCCTCTAATTGTTGTTTACATTGAGTCGATAGAATACCTGAATTTTATTGTGAAACCATTATTGGATTATTCCAACTGCATAATCATTCCACATATGATAGGGTCTGATGATATGCAACTGCACTATGCTGAAGATTTCAGAATAACTATGACATACATTATACATTTTCAACAGATCTCTTATGACGCACACATACGTCATTCTATAACGCTGAACTACTTAGATCCAAATACAGCTCTCAAACAGGACGAAAGTGTATGTGTTATATGTTGTCCATCACCCACCATTCTTCACACTTCACAGCTTCAGATTAAGGTTGACTATTTGGAACGCTTTCATGCTGGTCTGAAACTGTTCCTGTCTGTACTCCCAAGGATTAAACAGCCTGTGAAGCTGCCCAGTGGTTTATTCAACTGTTCTGTACCATGGTATTCTGATTTTCAGCCGCACTTGCACTGTAACCAGTGCCCGGAATGTCACGACGGACGGGATGAAACGGGGGACTGTCCCTTCAGTAGTGAAGACTGCAAGGGGCTGGTGGCATCACGAAACAAATGTTTTAAATTGATCCTAGTAGACAAGCCATTGGGTATTCCCATAGTGTTTTCTTACGTCGAGTGCCATAAAGAGGGTGGACAACTAGCAGATGTGAAAACCAAGAAGGAAAATTAGATTATGAACGTGCTCTGTCAAACTATGTTAGATTTGAAGCAGCCATTGGTCTAAGATCGGGTTGGCATTCTGTGTCTTTTCTGTATAGCAAGTTCCGAACATGGTTTGACACCACCTTGATTTATAACATGAATCACTTCCACTTACACCGT
This sequence comes from Conus canariensis, assembly GCA_033310375.1. Classification (NCBI taxonomy): domain Eukaryota; kingdom Metazoa; phylum Mollusca; class Gastropoda; order Neogastropoda; family Conidae; genus Conus; species Conus canariensis. Next base: position 31,328,745 of record CM065740.1, read on the forward strand.
CAGTATGTTCCTTCAAGGAGTTTTGATTTTGCTTATGCCACAAATCATGGGATTAAATTCAAAATGTATAATCCTATTCATGTGAGTGTGATAATATGTGAACTAGAATTAAAGTCAAATGGTGTACCTCATTCACTCATGGTGTTCGCTCATGTACACTCCTCTGATTGCATCTGTATGCACACACGACAGCGTTTATTTATTTGCCCTACACGTTTTGCTGCACACCTGTTTTTGTCGTACGGCGCCAAGAGTGACTGTATGAGAGAGATGGATTCAAAAACCTATTCATTGTTGAACGTTAGTTGTGTGTGTCCTGACGACATGTCTTTTGAGGGAAGACCATTCACCTACACTCCATTTAGATGTGATGACGAAACGACAACAGTGCACCACACTTTACTCTGTGACTTCAGACAGGATTGTCCAGATGGAAGCGATGAGTCATTTGTGAATTTTCATATGCTGGTTTTCTGTGCTTAAACGGCCAGTGTGTGTTACTCAGTCAACGCTGCAATCAATACACAGATTGTGTGGACGATTCTGATGAAGTTGAGTGTTCTGATGATGCCACCTACCATGCCCCGATCAAAGAAGAAGACATTAAGCAACAGTTTTATGTGGATCTAGATGGGACTGGTTACTTTACTCAACAGCTGATGAAAACTGAGGACTTGTGTCCTCACACCCATTACCAATGTTCCTCTGAGTGGCTGTACTGTCTACCTATCTATACTAGATGTAATGGAGTCTTTGACTGTGTATATGGGGAAGACGAGAATGAATGTGAGACATTTAGGTGTCTTGGTCTCTACAAATGTCAAGCTTCCAGCACCTGTGTCCATGGAGATCATCTGTGTGATGGCTGGGGTCAGTGCCCACAGCGTGATGATGAACTGATGTGTGATACGAGCTGCCCTGAAGGATGTCGGTGTCAAGGTCATGTTTTCCTATGTTCAGAACCGTTTGTTTCTGGCCACTTTCCTCTGTTGCGATACGTTAATGCAACAGATTCAAACATGTCTCTGACGGATTTTAACACAAATATTTATCTTGTTGCTTTGATTTTATCTCGTTGTTTGATAAATAATATTTCACACATGACACTTTTAAACCTGAAGTATATCGATCTTGCTCAGAACAGTGTTAAAACCCTTGACATGGCTGTCTTTCTTCAGCTGCCAAATTTAAGAATTCTTAACATAGAAAACAATCCTCTCTGCAACATAGCAAGTGAAACCACAAAGCCAATTGTTTATTTATTGGATCAGATGGACCTGTCCCAAACACATATCAACATTTTTGACAATAATATTTCCATCTTCTTGCCACAGGTGGTAGAGTTCGATGCCTCATATTGTGGTGTTGAAACAATTGGTGGGACAGGTTTGAAAAATATGCCACAAATTCAAGAACTGGATTTAAGAGGGAATATTCTCAGCAATGTTCCACTGGATCTGTTGCTAAGATCAGATAAATTACAACGTATCTATTCATCGAACTACAGAATTTGCTGTCAGAATGTGCTTCCTAAACACTTGGATGCAGTGAACTGCTTTGCTCCTGTCATGGCCCTTCCATCGTGCACGTCACTGCTGCCCAATGAACTGTACAGAGCTTTCTTTGGGCTGATTGCTGTGTCCGCTGTAACAGGACATGTGGCCTGCTTTTTACTTTATTTCACAGTGAAGGACATGACTGGAAGCAGTTTTATGATGGCTATTACCCATTTGCAGTTTGCTGATGTCTCTATGGGATGCCACGTCATTGTTATTGTGCTAGCAGACCTCATATCCCGCGGAAAATACATGCAGATAGAAAATGCATGGACTAATAGTGTGGCTTGCAAACTGGCTGGCTTTCTTTTCTTTTCGTCCAGTACAGTGTCGCTAATGATCATCTGGTTCACCACCTTGTATCATGTTATTGTCTATTGTTTCTCTGATGATTTGTGGAGATTCAACCAGTGTCTAACAGCTGTAGTTTGTACAGTAATGTGGATCCTTGGCCTGCTGATGGCATCAATTCCATTTCTTCCTGGACTGTCACACTGGGGCCTCCAGGGCCAGTCAGGTCTGTGTCGTCTGGCTTTAGCTTATCACTATCATTCAAGGCAAAGGTTCTCATGGCTTACGGTTATTGTGACAATTAATTTCATTTTGTGTTCAATGATCGGAGCTGGTCAAGGTATCATCTTCTGGCGAACACCGAAATACAGGGTAACACTCAACCCCACACAGAGATTAGTGTATTCCTCAGTCCATGTAATAAGAAAGGTGGCTGTCACATATGCTTTTTGTTGGTTCGTGTTCGGAGTGACTGTGATGATAAGTTCTTGTGGTGTTGCTGATTTTATCATGATCCATGACACCATGGTTATATTCATGTTACCATTCAACTCTGCTCTCAACCCATTACTGTACATGTGGACTGTGCACACACAATGGCAACGTCAAGAACAAGAACAGAAATTACTACGAATGCTAAAATCACGTGCTGGAACAGGAAAAGACCCACCTGTTAAGTTAATGAGCACACAGATACATAAGTAAAATTCAGAGATGGAAAATAATGTGTACGCTTGCATGGCTTCATGTAAATATAACTTAGTTCTTCACGCATGTACCCGTATTTGCGCAAGAGGTAAGCTTATTCAGATGTATTACTATACTGTCTACTGTTGAATAACACCAGAAAGGCAAACTGTTCTGCTGGTCAGTTGATGTCTTCTCTTATCTGTCGTCAGATGTCAGAAAGCCTTGATGCACCTGTAACTATACCACTTTATTTTACACAGCTTTTCTTGTGAGGCAAATGTTAGGGGAACCAAGTCTACGACTTGATCCCAGTGTCTGTGAGCCTCTGTATTGTTTGCAATTGCTTTGTCTCTGAGTTTGAAGTAGGGTGTATCTGGTCTTCGCTCTATCTGTCAGGGCCCTACTGTAAAAATGTCGACAGCTCTTCCTTCCAGCTGAAGAACATTTGCTTTCTGTGTTTGGAACATAGTTATAAACGATTTCTTTTTTCTTTCACCGCTAGTCATTTGAGACAACATTTCGAGGGTTGACTGCCAGAACCAAGTATCTCATATACATACATATATATATATATATATATATATATATATATATATATATATATATATATATATATATATATATATATATATAAGAGAGATACTGGGTTCTGGCAGTCAGCCCTCGTTTATCTTGGTCATTTCAAAGGTGAGTCGGATTTCACATTGAAAGAAGCTGAATTAGAAACTAAACTGTTTAATTAAACTTTCTCTTTTTTGTTTGTTTGTCTCTGTCTCTTCTATTTATTGAAAAGAGTATCACACACACACACACACACACACACACACACACACACACACACACACACACACACACACACGCACGCACGCAGGCACGCAGACACGCAGGCACGCACGCACGCACGCACGCTCTCTCTCTCTCTCTCTCTCACACACGCACACGCACACTCAGTCGCTCGCGCGCGAACACACACACACACACACACACACACACACACACACACACACACACACACACACACACACACACGTGCACGTGCACACAAACGCACACATACTCACACAGCTGCAGCAGCAGCAGCAGTGAAGTAGCTGAAATGTTGTAAGTCTAGAGACGTTGATAACGTCCCTGCATAATTATTGTCTTTAGATATGATGGAGAGGCACTGTTGGATTCACTGGCCGCCATCAGCAACAATATTAGGACACCAACGAACAGCACACACCATGGACTCAGGTATTCATAGTCACCTTTTCCATGAAAGGAAACCTCCAACACTAAAACAATCGCACTATCAGTGTTCATCAATCATACCAGCAAAGTAATGCTCAAACAGATTGCATTCAAAAGCAGATATTGTTCTAATTGAAGAACAAGCTGGATTCTGTGGAAATGAACGTGAAATATTATTCGGTGTTGGTGTGGCAAAAATAAGTCAACAGAATTCTTTCATCGCAGGATGAAAATACTGGCCCATCAAGAGGTGACTGAATGTATAATAATGAAAACTTTCACATGCTGGGAGCAGCATGTACAGAAGATGGAAAACCAGCAACTGGCTCCAGGGAGAAACTTGTCTCCTATAATGTATGTGCACTATTCACTATCATCCCTGTACCCAAGGCTCTCCAAGTCATTCGGGAGAAGATTGAGGATGACTACCACCTTCGTCACCGGTGTGAACCCACTACAGAACAGGTACTAGAACGCCTGGAACTATGCCTCACTAGCACCTGCTTTTCGTTCAACCATGAGTTCTACCAGCAGAAACAAGGAGCTGCCATGGGTTCTCCAGTATCTCCAGTGGTAGCCAACCTGTACATGGAACATTTTGAGAAAGTAGCCCTTGAGACCGCTGCCAACCCTCCCAGCATGTGGTACCGCTATGTGGATTACACCTTGACCCGCGTACAGGAGACGGGGGTTGACAGCTTCACCACTTACCTGAATTCCATCGACGACAGTATCCAGTTAATCTTGGAAACTGAAGCAGAAGGGAAGATCATGTTCCTGGACACTCTCATCACCCGAACCCATGACGACAGGGTGGAGACCAGCGTCTATAGGAAACCCACCCACACTGACCAATATCTGAACTTTCACTCTAACCACCCCCTCCAGCACAAGAGATCTGTTGTCAACACCCTCATGCACAGAGCCTCTGTACTGTGTTCCACTAAGGAGGAAGAGCTGAAAGAAGAAGAACACATCAAGACTGCCCTTTCCGCTAATGGATACCCTGCATGGATGTGGGACAACCCTCGAGTTTCCTACCCTTCTTCTACAGATACGGACACTGTGAAAGTGGGGATCCCTTACATTAAAGGAGTCTCAGAGCGTCTAGCCAGGACCTTCCAACAACATGGATGCAAAGTGTTCCACAAACCCACCAACTCCCCACGCCAGCAACTGACTCATGTCAAAGACAAAACGGACCCCCTCAAGCAGTGTACCAGGTAGGTTGTCAAGACTGTGCCCACACCTACATTGGCGAGACAGCAAGACCATTCACTACCCGTCTACAGGAACACCCAAACCGATCTACTTCTGCCATACACGAACACCTACAAGCCACTGGCCACTGTTTCAGCCCCCAAGAAACCACGATCTTATCTACAGAGCCCTTCCTCACAAAAAGAAAAGTTAACGAAGCCATCGAAATCAAGACCAGACGTCCCAGCCTGAACAGAGATCAAGGCTTTGAACTTCCCCCTATCTACAATCAGATCCTGACAACCGTTCACCCCACACAACAGTCGCCCCACCAGGCCTCGCTGCCATAACAGCAACAGTGAGCTGATGAAAACAGGGCGACCCTGTCGAAATATTCTCCAAGTAAGTTTTGATTCTGAGTCTTTAATCACTTTTCTAATGTTGAATCCAGAATCCAGAAACTAAAAGTATCCAATTTGTGAAATTATTGTGGACAAGTTTACAGGTATCACATTTCATTTTGCAGAAATAACTGCTGCAGCTCAGACGAGAGCAGAAAAACTGAAAGAAAGGAGACCTTTCACGCCATTCCTTGGGCCAACAAAAAGATGCAAATTCTTAGATGGATACAGATCAAAAGAAAATGTAGGCAAACAACAAAGAGTAAATGCTTCTGTGCCTTGATAAAAGATGAGTTGTACACAATTTTACAGACGTTCACACCGTTCTTCCAAAATAAAGCTGTCAATTGTACAGAAAGATTTAATTAAAACAAATAAAAAAAACGAGGGTTTCTTGATATTTAAAGAGTAGCTAAGAAACTGTCCTCAATGCTCATGATGGACTATTTGGATGGCGTATGGGTGCTAACAGCACATTCAGGATTTTTTTTCTACTAGAAAGGATACAGGAAAGGTATTGCAGAGTATGGTAATTCTTGTGACACTAGAAGTGAGATCCTAGATCCAGATATTACGACTTAGAAGAATAAAACTCCTGTTTCTTTTACTCTAGTGAGCTGAACGCTGAGTGATGATAAGTAAACGAGAGCTGGTCTCCATTTCTTGTTGCACTGATCTAGACAGAAACAAGATGCAAAGCATATAAACGTACTCCCAGTTTCCCAAATCGCTTATAAATCGGCCAAGTACTTTCTGAGATAAATAACGGCAAAATAAGGGTTTTTACGGTTATTTAACCGATGTGCACTTTTGAAACTTGTATTTTAGTCCTCACTGGGCTAAAGCCTATGTACCTACCAAATTTCATACAGATCGGAAAATATGTCAAGAATAACGGTTTTTAACGGTCAAATTTTGAAACACTATATGGAAGTGCCATTTGTGTGTGACAACCTTTCTGTATACTAAATTTCATTAAAATCCACCAATATGTAAAAATATAACGGCAAAATAACGGTTTTAAACGGTTATATAACCGATGTACACTTTTGAAACTGGTATTTTAGTCATCAGTGAGCTAAAGCCTATGTACATACCGAACTTCATCCAAATCGGACAATATGTCAAGAATAACGGTTTTTCACGGTCGAATTGTGAAACACTATATAGAAGTGCCATTTGTGTGTGATAACCTTTCAGTATACCAAATTTCATTAAAATCCACCTATATATAGGAAATAACGGCAAAATAACGGTTTTTAACTTGTTTAATCGATTTTTAGCGTTACATCACTTACATATGGAAAGAGGCTCCGATTTGTCACAAGATCATCCAAACCGCTTATAAATCGGCCAAGTACTTTCTTAGATAATCCATAAAGAAGAAAAACCGTTTTGGGCCGTTATAATCGATAGTAACAGCTATTCTGGTCAAATAAAACATCGGGCATCATCCATGACCCATAGTGAACATACCTACAAACTTTCAGAAAGATGGCCAAGTACTTTCTGAGATATTCCAAAAAGAAGAAAAACCGTTACAGGCCGTTACAGCCGTTAGTAACGGCTATAACGGGGTAAACTAAAACATCAGGCATCATCCGTGGCCCATAATGAACATACCTGCTAATTTTCACAAAGATCGGCCAGGTACTTTATGAGATATGCCATAAAGAAGAAAAACCGTTACAAGCCGTTACAGCCGTTAGTAACGGTTATAACGGTAAACTAAAACATTGGGCATCATCCGTGGCCCATAATGGACATACCTACAAATTTTCAGAAAGATCGGCCAGGTACTTTCTGAGATATTCCATAAAGAAGAAAAACCGTTACAGCCGTTAGTAACGGTTATAACGGGGAAAATAAAACATTGGGCATCATCCGTGACCATTAATGAACATACCTACAAATTTTCAGAAAGATCGGCCAAGTACTTTCTGAGATATTTCATAAAGAAGAAAAACCATTACAGGCCGTTACAGCCGTTAGTAACGGTTATAACGGTTAACTAAAACATCGGGCATTATTCATGACCCATAATGAACATACCTACAAATTTTCAGAAAGATCGGCCACGTACTTTCTGAGATATTCCATAAAAAAGAAAAACCGTTACAGACCGTTACAGCCGTTAGTAACGGCTATAACGGGGTAAACTAAACATCGGGCATCATCCGTGACCCATAATGAATGTACCTGCTCATTTTTACAAAGATCGGCCAAGTACTTTCTGAGATATTCCATAAAGAAGAAAAACCGTTACAGGCCGTTACAGCCGTTAGTAACGGTTATAACGGTAAACTAAAACATCGGGCATCATCCGTGGCCCATAATGAACATACCTACAAATTTTCAGAAAGATCGGCCCAGTAGTTTTGTCTGGAGCGAGTGGAACACATTTTGACCACGGACACACACACACACACACACACACACACACACACACACACACACACACACACACACACACACACAGAGCATTTCTTCGTTCCCATTCTAAAGTACTCCCTGTTCTATAAGAACTGGGAGTACAAAAAGGTCGATTCCGGTAACAAGTTCAAGGTTTTTAGTTGCATTAGACGGTTCATAAATCAATACTCAATGAGCACCACAAGCGTCCCTATACAAAAATGTGTCCTTTTCAAACAATTTCTCTATAAATCTAAGCTATCACCCCTCATCATTCCACTTATTCATACTCTCAAAATGTTATATAGGTCGATAAATTGAAATTTTTGGAAACAAAGGGAGTAGTCTAAAACAATCACGAATAATGACGTTGCAGAACCAATCAAAATGCACTGGACTTTCCACAAGGATCGAAAACCAACACACACTACAACCAGTCAAAATGCACTGGACTTTCTACAAGGATCGAAAACCAACACATACTACAAACAATCAAACTGCACTGGACTTTCCACAAGGATCGAAAACCAACACATACTACAACCAATCAAAATGCACTGGACTTTCCACAAGGATTGAAAACCAAAACACACTACAGCCAATCAAATTGCACTGGACTTTCTACAAGGATCGAAAACCAACACACACTACAACCAGTCAAATTGCACTGGACTTTCCACAAGGATCGAAAACCAACACACACTACAACCAATCAAATTGCACTGGACTTTCTACAAGGATCGAAAACCAACACACACTACAACCAATCAAAATGCACTGGACTTTCTACAAGGATCGAAAACCATCACATACTACAAGCAATCAAACTGCATGGAACATTAAAAAAAAACAATTTCTAAAGCTTTTGGTACTTTCTGCCTTGTTGTAGTTCAAGAAAGAGACCAGAATCATTACGCAGTTGTGCATGAGTTGCTTGGTAAACAAACGTTATATCAAACTTAATACGTACAAAATACGTACGTGTGATAAATCTGAATCATAGGAGAAATGGAACCGTTCACAAAGTGTATCAGAAGACGAGCGGTGTACACGTTATGGGGTGTACAGGTACAACAGACCAGTCACATGTTGACGACAGTAGGATTCAATGGATTTACAGCAGAGAGATGCAACTTCATAGGAGATCCTTTGCTCACCAGGAAACTTGGCGAGAGAACGCAATGATGGGGTGATGTGATCAACCAAAGAGCGAAAGGTAAGGTGGCAGCATGGTTTTGGATTTTCTGACGTTTACTGAGAAGACAGCTTGGGGAAGCAGACAAAAGAGCGTTACAAAAATCAAGGGGAGGGAGTACAAATGTGCAGACAAGAGTTTTTAGTGGCATTATCAGAAAGGAGATGACGGATGGAAGCAAGTTGCAATTTGTGGCTGTAATGAATCACCTTATCTACCAGCATTTGTCAAATCTGCTTCCTCCAGAAAATGTCCAGTAGATATCACATTTGACTTTTGCTGATGCAGCTGTACATCTAAAACTATGAAGCGTGAATTTCATGATCCCTTCTTCAACCAGTAACTCTCTCATGATTTGTGTGGTTGTATCTCCAGATGTAGGATTATGTGGCTTAGCATGGCATACGATAATTCGGCGATCACTATTTATAGTAAGAACAGTGTTGATTGCATTTGCCAGTTGGTCAAGTTATTCTTCTCTAATGTCACAGTCAATCTTGTTGTCTTGCTGGATTTAATTCCATCCACAATCATGTTATTCCTTCATTTCATACATATGATGGATTTCTTTTGGACAAACAATTTATTCAATTATCTTCATCGTACTCGTTTTGTCTTTTTCGTTTGTTCCTTTTCTGAAATGTGTGGTGCCCTCATTCATGACAGTCTTTCTGAGAGAGAGAGAGAGAGAGAGAGAGAGAGAGAGAGAGAGAGAGAAAAGAAGACAGACAGACAGACAGACAGAGAGAGAGAGAGAGGATGTGTGTGTGTGTGTGTGTGTGTGTGTGAATGTAGTGTGCGTGTGTGGTGTGTGTGTGTGTGTGTGTGGGAGGGGGAGAGTGTTCATGAGCTTGTATGTGTGCGCGCGCACGTGCGTGCGTTTGTGTGTTGTTTGTGTATGAACATTTTCCCATGCCTAGAATTTTCTAGAGGTTCTCAGCTAATTTCTAGTGCACAATCCTCTTATGCAGAACAGTCTTACATATCTCTTTAATCAATAATTAATAAATTCTTTCTCCAGTATATTGTAATCACTTTATAGGCTTCGTCAGTGCGGAACGAATAGTTGGCCTTCTGGCCAGTTTACCCATACATTAGTCTGACTCAAATCAAACATGAGTTGAAATTGCAATGGACTTAAATAACATAACAGTTGCATCCAGTGTTTTCAATCCAATCAATTTTCTTGTTAAGCACAAAACTTACAAACAACTTATTAAACTGATATTCTCGAATTTCTTGTAATCAAGTGTCTTTCCAGCTGAGGGATTATGTTGATTTTTCTCCACCACCCCCTCCTCTTTTCGTTTGAAAAGAGATGTAAAGATACGCTTCAAAATGATGCCCAGTGTGGACATCTTGGACATGGGAATTCTTCATAGATGTTTGTTTTGATAAAGAATACGAGATTGAATAAGATCACTTTTTGGCGTCATTGATTGCTTGTAAAATAGATATCATGAAACCCTTAACTCTGTGTCACGTTGGTTTCAATTACGTGTAATCAAAATATTTGGTTTTTGACAGAATTACGAAATATGAGCAAACGTTTGAAGAAAGCACGGGTTAGCAATATCTCTTGTGCTGAATGGATCTCTGATATGTACAATTAACAGCTGTTTTAGACAGAAGTGCCCATCTTCTAAAAATGACTGTATTTCAGTCATCAAAATTTGAGTGACTGATTAAATACAATTGCATATTTCACATAGAACTCCAATCTAAAGGAGGAGTAAATAACACATTTGAAAAAGTTTACTTACGACACCATATTTTTTTTCTGAAAAAGAAGGAAGGCATGCTTAAAACATGCACTATGACGAAGGTTTTGCTTTGAACCAAACAAAAAACGGAATGCACGAAACCTGGACATTGGGAATGCAAACAAAAATGTATCCCTCCATGTAACAATAACGGTTGACTGCCTCTACATTATTGCAAAAACGACAACAACAACAACAACAACAAACCCAACTAAAGACAGATGGAAAGATGGAATAAGATAATAAATCTGATGAAAACCTAAGGCCCTAGATTCTTTATCAAATGCAATCAGTTTATTTAGCACACCACATTCTCACAAAACAAGCAATATAATGTGCTAGTTTGTTTGTCTCAGTCTCTCTCTCTCTCTCTCTCTCTCTCTCTCTCTCTCTCTCTCTCTGTCCATCCGTTTGTCCATCCGTCCGTCCGTTCATCCGACCATCCGTCCGTCTATCTGTCTGACTGTCTGTCTGTCTGTCTGTCTGTCTCTCTCTCTCTCTCTCTCTCTGTACTTAATCGAGAATAAGTGGTTTCAGCCCATAAAGCTCATAGTTGAATGCAGAGTCGCCTCAAAAGAACTCTCTCTCCTCTCTCTCTCTCTCTCTCTCTCTCTCTCTCGGTCTGTCTGTCACTTTTTGTCTGTCTGTCTGTCTGTCTCTCTGTCTGTCTGTCTGTCTGTCTGTCTGTCTCCTCTCTCTCTCTCTCTCTCTCTCTCTCTCTCTCTCTCTCTCTCTCTCTCTGTACTTAATCGAGAAGAAGTGGTTTCAGCCCATAAAGCTCATAGTTGAATGCAGAGTCGCCTCAAAAGAACTCTCTCTCTCTCTCTCTCTCTCTCTCTCTCTCTCTCTCCTCTCTCTCTCTCTCTCGGTCTGTCTGTCACTTTTTGTCTGTCGTCTGTCTGTCTCTCTGTCTGTCTGTCTGTCTCTCTCTGTCTCTGTCTCTCTCTGTCTGTCTGTCTGCTCCCTTTCTCTTCTCTCTCTCTCTTTTTCTCTTTCTCTCTCCACCCCCTCATATCTGCCCCTGATCCCCTACTCGCCTCCATATGTCTGTCTGTGTGTCTGTCTGTCTGTGTGTCTGTCTGTCTCTGTCTTTCTTTTTCTGTCTCTCTGTCTCTGCCTCTCTGCCTCTGTCTGTCTGTCTGTCTCTCTGTCTGTCTGTCTCTCTCTCTGTAATCGAGAATACGTGTTTTCAGCCCATCAAATTAACTGTTCAATGTGGATGCATCTCGTAACCAGTCTTTCTGTGCCAGTGCGTCACTCCCACCCTTCCCTCTTCCTTCTTTCTGTCTCTCCCTCAGTCTGTCTCTTTGTCTCTGTCTGTCTCACTCTGTCTTCATATTCGCTCAGGGTGAATGTTTTCAGTTTTTTCCCGCTCACTATCAAATATGGATTTGACTTTCAACTAGGATTCGAAGCAACATGATCCTCTCTCTCTCTCTCTCTCTCTCTCTCTCTCTCTCTCTCTCTCTCTCTCCTCTCTCTCTCTCTGGCCTTGTTTCTGTCTGTCTGTCTGTCCGTCTCTCTCTCTCTCTCTCTCTCTCTCTCTCTCTCTCTCTCTCTCTCTCTCTCTCTCATTGTTTACCGTCCGTCTCTGCCCGTCCCCTTACCACCCGCAGCTTCTACCACCCACCTCCTTCCACCACCCCGCCTCATCTGCATGTGTGTGTGTGTGTGTGTGTGTGTGTGTGTGTGTGTGTGTGTGTGTGTGTGTGCGTGCGTGCGTGTGTGTGCGAGCGCGCACGCTCGCGCGTGCATGCGTGGTGTTGTGTGGTTGTGTGTGTGTGTGTGTGTGTGTGTGTGTGTGTGTGTATGCGTGCGTGTGTTGATGCGCGCGCGCGCGGATGTGTGTCTGTGTGTGATTGTATGTCTGTGTCTGTGGCAGTAAGTTGTAGGCCTTGGTAATCACTGATGTCTCCCTATTTCATCTTGTGCACGTCTCACAAAAAAGTGACTGGTCAGGGGCAACCCCAATCCATACATTAACATACAGCGACAATTTATTCCACAGTGGATATAAACATGTGACCTACCAGTGTAAAACAACATCGGGGGTCATTTTCGGCCAGAGTGACGTTTTGTACAGCAACAGGCCCCACTATATGGCTTATCTTTGGCCTGTAAGACATTTTGTTGTAATTGTTATTGTTTTCGTGTTGAAGAGACGTGAACATGCTCCACAAGGCAGAACTGACAATATGTGACATGGAATATAAAGAAGCGGCACAAAAGTAGGGGAATTCCTTTAAAAGTATATTTGTAAAATATAGGACAATTTTGGCCTGATGAAGTCACTAGTTTTTGAGTGTGAATGTGGCCGTATCTGGAAAGATACAATGAATGCCGTTTAATAAGGGAATGAGAGAAAACTTTAATCATGAATGAAAGATGATTTTGTTTCTTAATGACGGTTTGTGAGCCTTATGGTCCTGCATTGTCGAGTGTTGAAGTTTCATGTGAAAGAAACACAACACCAACGCACAGAGTCTTCCACACACACGCAAACAAACTCACTTCCAACACAGTCTAAACTATATCTGTTAGTAATTCCCCAATTCTGTCATTCGCTTTGACTCTTACCTTTTTCCTTCACACGCGTCTGTTTGTTAGATGTTTTGCATGTTTGTCTGGATGTCAGTAAGAATACGAAAAACCCTTAAAGAACTGATTTTAACCAGGTTTGTTGGAGATATGGATTATGTACTAAAAATGATCCCGCTTAATCATGTCGCGCGCGCGCGCGCGCGTGCGCGCGCGTGCGCGCGCGCACACACACACACACACACACACACACACACACACACACACACACACACACACACACACACACATGCGAGCGCGCGTGCACGTATATACGAGTTCGCAGAAAGTGTTGCCTTTTTCCTGCCCTCGTCGTCCCCGACGCCCCACCCACCACCCCGCCATTATTGCATCATGCATTTTCGTGTGGGAAACGACGGGAAAATGGTTAAAGATCAGGACGTAAATAGTAAATGGAAGCGCAAATATGGCTTTTTTTTGTTTTGTTTTAGTCTTTATGCATACAATTCATAAAACATTAATCCAGCACGCTACGTTATACTGGTAGATGACTAGTACACATCTCCCGCAAAATGGCTGTCTCTCATAAAGTTATCTGTATTTTGTCAATACAGGCATCCAAAATGTCAGCAGGAATTTCAGTGAGGAGAGACATAGTTACGCATAGCACTCTTATGTTATGTATCTGTTGAACAATTTGCGTTATGCCGATTTATAACTCGCCTGTACCGTTGTAATATAATCCTTTGAATCTGCTTTGGACACATTCATAATTCATTTGGAAACCACTCTCTCTCTCTCTCTGTCTGCCTGTCTGTCTTTCTGTCTCCGCCTCTCTCTCTCTCTCTCTCTCTCTCTCTCTCTCTCTCTCTCTCTCTCTCTCTCTCTCTCTCTCTATCTCTCTCTCTGTGTCGCAGTTGAGAATGAAAGTTTTCTTGTTATAAAGCTCACGATTGAATATAGATTCAACTTAAAAACAGGGCTCCTCCCTCTTCTCTGTCTGTCTGTCTGTCTGTGTCTCTTTCTTGGTCACTGTCTTTGCCTCTCTCTCTGTGTCTCTGTTTCTCTCTGTGTCTCTGTCTATCTATTTGTCTGTCTGTCTGTCTGTCTGTCTGTCTGTCTGTCTGTCTGTCTGTCTGTCTCTCTCAATTCTGTAATCCAGGTTGACTATTTTGAGCTTAATGTAGAAAGAGAGGGTGTTAGTTACCGCCAGTGACATTGACAAATAAAGCACAGGACAAGACACGATGCATTTCGACCTCTTGGGTCTTCTTCAGGCAAAAAAGACAGATCACATTTAACATTTAGGACAGTACTAACAAAGAAGGAAGAGTGACTCATCTGTTGTCCATGTGGTAGGGAGAATGGCCGCCAGGCGGAAAGACAGAGGGGATTATGGGAGAGGAAAAGGAGGGGGGGGGGGGTTGCGTGGGGAGAGAGTGATATGATGGGCTTGTGTGTCTAGTTTAGTGGGGTGGTGTGATATATTTGTGACGGTTGTGGTAAAGGTGGATTGATAATAATGACAAGTAGGGGAGGGGGGGGGGGGGGGGGGCGGGAATTGGGAAAAAAAAGTATATATATATATATATATATATAGAAGGGATAAATAAGTAGATGAATAAATGAAAGCAACTGTAATTAAAAAAAAAGGTTAAGTGAATAAAATAAATGATTTCGCTGGGTGATGAAAGAGGTGGTAGTAGTTATGCGTGGGTAGTTGTGAAAGGTGTGTGGGTAATGTTAATAAGGGAGGGAAGGGGATGGAAGATAAATGGGTGATAAGGTATAAATAGTGTTGTTGAAAAAGTAAACAATGCTGTGGGATGATGTTCATTGTAACAGGTGAAATAATGTGTTAGCATCAATATGCTGATGTTGGTTGAGAGAAGATAGCAGTGATCAATGAAAAACAGGGTATCATGTATTGCACACACACACACACACACACACACACACACACACACACACACACACACACACACACACAAAACAAAAAAAAGGGGGGGGGGGGACCACATGTACACAATGTTCTGGGTGCGTTATGATCATATGATCATAATGAGACTAACTGTGGAAAGTTTTCACACACATATTCACACACACACACACACACACACACACACACACACACACACACACACACACACACACATATATATATATATTATATATATATATATACATACACTCATTCACCAGCCAAAAAAAAATATTATCATCAATCAGTCACTGATGGGTGATGATCATGTGAGATCAACAGTACTATAGGAAGAGATTCTTCTCCGTTCCCTTAGGCAGGTAGTTAGGAGGTACTGGCAAAGGCTTCTGTATGGTGAAGGCCCTCCAGTGGTCAATAAAGTTTTGCACTCATCGGGGTGTTGGCAGGCCAGGTTTCTACTTTTGGTGTTATTGGGAATGTTCCACCGTCACTGGGGCTGCATGGATAAATTGAAGACTCGCCAGTGTGGAATATTGCAGAGATGTGATGTCACAGTCTGGCGTGCCCAGTTCTCAGTCTCACAATGATGGTCTTCTTCTTCGTTTACTTAGGTAGGAATCCTGGAGGTACTGACGGAGGCTGCTGTATGGTGAAGACCCTCCAGTGGTCAGTAGGGTTTTGTACTCTCTTTCTAAATTTTGCACTCTCTTTCTAAATTTTGCTTCGTTCTCCGCCATCAGTCACTCCATTTTGAAACTTTGATATTTTAAGCTTACTCAGCTTACAGTTGATTGCGGTTTCGACCTACAGCCAGGATTT
>CM065740.1:31349784-31354784 GCA_033310375.1 Conus canariensis
CACTGTGCTGGTTAACTGAGGATAGATTAGTGTAGAGAGAGGACAGGGGATTATCAGTGAGGGAAAGAGTGTGCAGGTTTTTGAAACCCCAAACAGAAGTCAGGTTGACATACTGGAGTTGGTTACTACTGAGATCAAGAAACCTGACATTCACCAACTGAATGTGGGGTAAGGATGTCAAAGAACATTGTGCAAGAACCAAAGAAATAAGGAGAGTGTTATTGCTCACATCGTGTAGTGTCATACCTGACCCTGTGGCATCCAAGTAGCGTATCTGAGGAAAAAGAGCTGCAGAGAAAGGCTGAGGACACAGAAGGGTGTAACCCTGACAAAGACACACTGTAGGACATGTTGCGCTGCATGCCAATTCATCGTCATTCATAGGGCAGTGAGGCCAGCCATCACACAAATGGTCACTGTGTAAACACACTGTTGTAGCTCTGCATCGAAAATGGCCTGGACATTTAATTTCTTCACACCCCTCTTCATCCTGGTGATCAATACAGTCATATGCTCCATTGCACCGTGTATACACAGGCAGACAGTCATTAAAGTGACCAGGACAACGATAGTGGCTGTCAGGGCAAGACTCATTGGCCTTCATTGGGGTGGAGAGGAACTGTGCAATTCCATTAAACTCAACAAGAGCTGGAGATGGACACAATAATTTGTTGCCACTGGACCACTCAATGTTCTTGATATCAGGGCAGTTTGCTTCGTCTGACTCATCATGGCAGTGGAAGATATTATCACATAGTTTGTCAAAAAGCAGACACTCGCCATTGTTGCATGCAAACATTCTAAAGCAAGGCGGGTGTTTACAGAAGGATTCATCACTCTCATCAGGGCAGTCAGTTAGGAAATCACATACTAAGGTGTGTGAAATCCGTGTGGAGTCATCACTACACAGGAATGTGGGAATTGAAATCAAACGGTGATTAGATGAGTTAAATGTGTGTATATGTGGCGACATGCTTGAAACAACACAAGCAGAGCTTGTCTCCTGACTACAAATTTGGTATTGGTCAGAACCACATAGAAGAAATGTGTGTGTCACATGACCATCAGGGCATTTCGTCATGTATTGATGTCCTGATGATGGTAAAAATGAACTGTTGTTTACCAGTATGATCTTCAAATAAGAATATATTGTTCCTGTCTTATTACGTACGAGTTCACACATTGTCCCATAGGTGAAATCCAAAGGATGCTCGGTTACACAAAAGACCGTCTCTAATTGTATGTTTGAAATAAAATCTACAAGAGTGTAGAAGCACATCTTTGATCTTGTCGTCCTACGAGCACTATGCGTCCAGAAATGATGAATGACTGTTCTTTTATCGTTTACCACAGCATAATTGTACATCTCTGGCAAGGAGTTATCTCTTGTGTGCAAACCAACCAAAAGTCCTTGAAACCAGTGAGGATGTAATTTTGTTTGTTTTCTAAACATAGCTAGCCATGATGAAAGACACACTGGAGCTCTTTGCTGTTTTTGCGTTAAAGTACAATACTCATCAGCACGTTTGTTCAGATCTTTGCTATAAGTGACAAATCCTTTCAGACTGTGGACAAGTTTGTAGCAGTTGTTGCAAAGTGCAACTAGTCCATCACAGTGAAGACTACTGTAGGGACAGTCACCTGTTTCATCTCGTCCATCTTCACACTCTTTTTTCAGGTTGCAGGCCAGGTGGTGGTGAAACCTGATGTAATACTTCACAGAACAGTTCCAACCTCTGGGTGTATGAACACGCCAAATGCTCTTAGGAAAGAACGAAAAGAAAAGTCTAAAGCAGATTTTGTTCGTGCAGTGTTCTAGTTCTGCGACGACAATTAGTTGCAGAGTTTGAATCATGTAGGCAAAATCTGAATGGAGATGATGCCACCGGCGCCATATGAGATGTTTCTTTATTTCATATTTTCCATAAGAACTGTTGACATATTTTTTTGAGGAACGATACAATGCTACATGTGCCATCGTTGGATTATATTCCTTGAAGCTTACCAGAACTGTTTGGTTCACAGGCACAGCCTTCTCCACAGCTCTGCCATCAGTATGGTTTCCTCTAAAACTGACATACCCGGACGTTGGTGTCTCCATCACAACAACAAGAGGATCTGCATTTTAATACTGGTAAACAATGACGTTATTGAACCGTTTGTCGAACATCGATTTTGAAAAAGCCTTCAATACATTTAGCTGGGGTTTACATTTAAAGTGTTAAAAGCATTTGGGTTAAAAAAAAAAGATGCATGACAGTGGGTAGAAAACGTCCACAGAAATATTGAGTCATGGATCTTTGTTTAAGTTCAAACTGGTTTGAAATGGAACGATGATGCAGATAGGGTGACTCAGAATCAGCATGGTTATCTGTATTACGTGTGAAATGTAGCAGTAATATCGTGTGAAAATGTAAACATGCACAGAATAGTGATTAATCATATAAAACTCAAACTTTTTAAAATATGCATGTGATACTGAACTTCTTCTAGAATGTGATAAAACATCATTTGATAGTTGCATAAATATTTCAGAAAAGCTAAGACATATGACATAGGAAAAACTAGTGCAAATTGGCCAAGGAACTTTATGAATTCTGCACGTAGATTTGGTCTGGAACTTCCATATGGTCAGCATGCTCGGAATGCGGTTAACAATGGCTCACGAATTGTTCATTTATTAACTTAGAAAAAAGCAGAAGTGAAGCATTTATTCAACATTTACATGAGAAAGCGCCTACGCTGGATAGGGCTGCGACTCTGAAATCACTCATTTATTAAAACTTTATCATTTGTGGGTTTTGGCTCTTCTTACCTAGGCCACCTTACACCTTTGAGATTTCAAAACATCCGTTTTATGGAGGATAAGAAATCAGACAAAATGAATAGAAAAACTGTATACATAAGTAGCTGAAATGGTGATTTCAGACCACCAGAACTGAGAATCTTTGTATCTTCATTGAAAATATTACACAGCCCAATACAGCTCAACCTACCTACTCCAGACGTCCACCCTTTGCTGGAGACAGGTGACTTGCCCCAGGATGGACAATCTACGATGCACTAAGGGACTTGCATTAGTCTTGATCTTATGAGAGTTATGGAACACATGAACTGTGTAGATTTATGATCCGTTTCAGCACGTGATATCATTTGACTATTTTAGTATCTTTGGAACAGTTCTCAGTCAAAACTTTCTTTAGTCTGGATTTATATTGGTTTTCTCTTGTCGTTTCATCTCTATATTTATCTTTTCCTTGAATCTAAGAACGGTACATTTTTAATCAAAAATAGACTGAAAAAGCTGGCTGGAGAGTAGCAACAGAACCCAGCTGCTTTATTTTCATTTGAATTTTATCGCGGCAAAGGCATGTCCGATAACGGTTATGTAATGGAACTACATATCTGTCTTTATACTTTGAAAGTGACCTCATTCAATCGACTGTTACCTTTCTGTTGCATAGGCTATTGAGTCTGGGTAATTTCCCTATGATTTGTTTTCGATCTTCAAGGTTAGATTTAGCATGTTCTTTAATCATTCAGACGCACTTTTGATGACATATTTCTTTATATTGATCTCTCCAGTTTTCTTTTTCTTTCCTTCGCTGCTGTCCCTGGCAGTCAATTGGATTGTAGTTCTTCACCCATGACACGCAAACCCCAGAAAAATACAGACGTTGTCTTCTGTTTAATACCATGAGAGGACTGTCACAAAGGGATGGCAGTCACAATGGCTGAACACAGGGCTGACTGAGTTCTCATCCAGACGATGAATGTTCACATAGAGCAGGCGTAAGCAAATGGTTCTGTTCAAAACATGGACGTTGTGGTCCTGTGCTCACAACTGGACTTAAGCTAACAGCAATGCACACTCCCTGGCAGGTGTAGCCTGCTTCTCTCCCACAGCCGCACGCATTGCACTTGTTGTTCATCACAGGGCCAGTTCCAGATAGTGCTCACTTTCAGCAAATTTCCACGCACGGAAAGATGCTGTTTACCATACTTACCGGCATGTCGGCTCTCTCACTCACTCACTCTCCCGCTCTCTCTCTCCCTCTCTCTCTCTCTCTCTCTCTCTCTCTCTCTGTGCAGCCCCCATCTTGCGATAATGGACTTGACCACTAACAGTGCGGACTGAGGCCCTGTCTCAGTTGTCACTGAACGCGCAAAAAGCAGACGATACTGTGGCATGGATTCATTCATTGGTAAAGGGAGGGTGCGTTGCTGTGTTCAGTTACAAAAATCTTACTTTCTCTCTAAATATTCTTTCTTTGCAGTAGATTTTGTTCTCAGTGCATTAATTATGATACACATGTTTGTGATTAATCAACAAAAGTGCTGAAAATAACGTGAAGTGCTCTGTTTGTGACTTGTGTGCGGTAAGTCTCTGCTGTGAGCGAAGGACCACCACACACGGAACTAAATGATTCCCAGTGCTTTTAGAAAAGGATTTAATGTCTTTAATACAAAGCCGTATTTTTCATCCTATCTCCCCCCCCCCCCCCCCCGCCCCCGCCCTTTCCCTTTCCCTTCTCATCCAAACCACCCCCTTAGACATTTTCATAGACGTCGGGAACAGTTCACCCACACTTGCTTTTCGCATTTCATGTTCACTTCCGCCGTTCGTGTGTTGTTGTCGTCCAGCCTGAAGAAAAACAATAGGTCAAGGGTCAAGGCCCTTTCCTTCAATGTTGGTTGTGTAATTCACACCCATCCCTTCTTCCACCCTTTCTAGAGACAAGTAAATGGAATATTCAGGGGTACGAGTTGAACCAATCACAGTGACAATACCACAATATTATATCACAGTTTCATTCAAAAACAGGGGTCTGGCAAAAGTTTCACTTGCGTCACCAGCATGGATTCTTTTCACTATCAGATAAGATGGAAGTTCTCAACGTAAAGGAACTCTCATGGCCCTAGGCCGAACTGTTTTCATGGGGTTAGTGTTTGTGCTTTCTTAATATGTGTTTTCTTGGTTCTAACAAAAACTAATCAAA
>CM065740.1:31357284-31414784 GCA_033310375.1 Conus canariensis
ACAGAGGATTGCTAAGTCTGAGGAGAGTAAAGTTAGACTTACAGCGCTGAACCGCTTGTCTAGGATTGTTGAGAGTGTGTGTTACTGAAAGAAAGGGAGAAGACAGTCGACACCGTGTATTACATAGGACAACTTACCCAGTTACACACTCACACACCACACACACACACACACACACACACACACACACACACACACACACACACACACACACACATGCACGCACGCACGCACGCACGCATGTAGGCACGCCATCTGGTTGTCATCCTACTCTGTGCGGAGTAGTCAATAGGTATTTGACGAGAGACTGTAAATTGAAAAAAAGGAGATCGTTTGTCCAGAGAAGAAAAATCAAAATCACTCTAAACGTTGTGCGCATCTCCAATTAGGTAAATAATAATTGCATAAAGACATAATTCAAATCTGGTGTTAGGCGGGCTTTAGAGCTTATCTGGATAAAACAAAAGACTTTGACATGGGTCTGGAACAACATAAAACTATTGTAAAACTACACGTACTGTGAGCAGAGGCACGATAACAAAATGGGTAAAGTTGGTACGTACGGAAACAGGCATAGACCCTTATACGACGTATAGCACACGAAGGTTGTGAACTTAACACAGGGCTTTTTATTCAGAGCATAGGGTATGACACAGGGGGGCAATCTAGAGGATTTTTTTTTGTAAAATTCTACAAGAAATGTGCCCAGTCAAGCTTCAACCAGACAGATAATGAAACAGACTGCAGCGTCACTGAAGACAAGGCGGTGTAGCCACACTTCTGGAGTCTATTGTGCAGTACCTGTGGTTGAAGAGTTAATTATTACATTGCTGGTGGCTGTGTTGCTACACTCCAGTAGTTTACTGTGCAAGACCTGTGGTTGAAGTGTTAATCAATACATTGGTGGTGTCTGTGTTGCTACACTCCAGTAGTTTACTGTGGTTGGTGAGTTAATTATTACATTTGTGGTGGTTGTGTTGCTACACTCCAGTAATTTACTGTGCAAAACCTGTGGTTTAAGAGTTAATTATTACAGTGGTGGTGGCTGTGTTGCCACACTCCAGTAATTTACTGTGCAAAACCTGTGGTTTAAGAGTTAATTATTACATTGGTGGTGGCTGTGTTGCCACACTCCAGTTGTTTTCAGAAGAACAGCTGTGCTTGAAGAGTTAATTATTGCATGTTTGATTTGTTTATCATTATTGTGTATTGTCTTTTTGACACATTTTTTTATGCTACACTTCTTCCTTTTCTCTGCCTTCCTTCTTCTCTTCAAGTCCCCCCCCCCCCCCTCGCCCTCAACTACACCCCTTCTCCTTTCACACACAGACACACAGACACACAGACACACAGACACACACACACACACACACACACACACACACACACACACACACACACACACACACTTGTCGAAAAATTACTGTTTCACATTGTATATACAATCTGTGTTACTTTGGAACCTGCTTTGTGTGTTTACTCAGACAGTTCTTGTCAACGATAAGAGATCCACCTCCTCCTCCTCCTTCTGCTCCTCCTCTTCCTTCTCCTCCTCCTCTTTCATCCGCCTTCTTCTTCTCCTCCTTCTTTTGTTATTGTTACTATTATCGTAATCATAATTATTATTGTTACTACTTTATTATCATTACAATTATTATCATTTTTAGCTATGTCTTCTTTTCTTCAACCTCTTCCCCCTTCAGTTCTATTACATAGTTTTAGTTGTTCACCCAAGACAGAATTTTGCACCCAGATCAAAGAGACACACGATTGTTCGACTACTGTTTTCATTCTTTTGATGTGTTATTTGTCCTGTTGAAGAAGACCCAATAGGTCGAGTAGTGTTGTGTTTATTTCATAATTTGTTTGTTTATTTGTTTGGCGGCCCAGTGATTCTGTTTTTGCTCTTGTTTCGAGTTTCGCATGCAGTTACCTTTGAAACATACACATTGGTCAATGTCGCATTGTCTGGATGTATGATTGTTCAGGTACTTTAAGTTTCGGGTTAAAACTAGATATCTTTTTCTTTGATTCGGGGTTTGTGTAGTTTCTGTATTGTGGCTGTCTTTCCGCCTGCAGTCACCCTCTTTGAAACCTTCAGTTTGGCCAGTGATTGTCTCATTGAGTGGATGTGTGATTGTTCAGATAATAAGAGTTCCAGGTGAAAACTAAATATCTATTTCTTTGACCAGCCGCCGTGGCGAAGTGGTTAGCGTCGCGGACTCCCGGCTGGGAGGTCGTGGGTTCGAATCCCATCAGAGTCATGTGGGTGTTTCTGCCCCGACCGGCTCCTACCCAGAGTTGAGTTTGCTGCGGACTCAGTTGGGAAGACTGGGACCACACAGTCGAGTTTCATCCACTTAATGGATGCGTTTCTGAGAGTGTTGCTCAAATTTCCTGACCAACACTGCAGGTGCCTGTATCTCTCGGGCCTGGTTGACGCCGGGATATATTATGAAAGGAAGCGTAGAGTACAGCCCTGTCATGTAGTCTCAGACCAAAATGGAATTCCGTAGCATCATCTTAATCATCCCTATTCTCATCAGTCAGCATAAAAAATGTCTCAAATTCTGTGGCCCTTCATGCCCTGCTCTCATGGTGACCTCAATTTCGATGTCCTCTCCACGTCTGTGGCCTTGGTTTGGTTCCGTCGGGGTCACCAGCATCAGCGAATCCATGGGGGCTGTCGTTGGACGGACGTGGTGGCGCCCTCCGGAGGGAGAGCTCACTCACGCCGGCTCCGCGACTAAGCAATTATTGTCGTCAGTAGGGGGCTTAGTAGGTGGTGTCCTGCGTATGTCGGATCAGAACAGGCGTCACTGAACACCACCGAAGTGACTCGGCAGCAGTGCAGTATCTCCTCCGGTGGGTTGCCTCTTGACGACTTGACATTGACTGCTTCATGTGGATTGCTGGTGCCGGGGCTGCGGCGGGGCCGACCGGCTGTGACTGTGGACGGGATGTCGGAATGAGCGGCGTGGGTGCACTGCCTCAGAGGTGACGCAGAGGTTGGGACAGCAAAAAAAAAAAAAAAAAAAAAAAAAAAAAATCTATTTCTTTGATTTGGGTTTGTGTCATTTTTTTGGTGATGTGTCCATTGATTTTTCATGGGTTTCTCAGATGGTACCCCAGACACTAGAAACCATAACAGAAAAGAGAGGGGGTTAGTTACCGCCAAGGATACAGACAAGCAGAGTACCTGACTGTACTGTGTCTGTGTCCTTGGCGGTAACTAATCCCCTTTCTTTTCAAATTTTGCTTCATTTTCCGCCGTCAGTCACACCGTTTTGAAATTAGAAACCATGACAAAATAGAAAATCACAATGCCACTCATCTAATTTTCGGCCACATGGCCTTTTTCAAGAGAAAAAAACCAAAAACAATGCAACTACGTGATGTCCATCTTTGGCAACTGGTCAGAGCAAAGAATTGACGTCATAAATATAATACGCAAGTTCTGACATCATAATATGTGATGTCATCAACAAGGGAGAAAAAAAAAGGGGGGAGGGGGGGTGCAAGTTGTGTGTGTGTGGGTATGTGTGTGTGTGCGCGCGCGTGTGTGTGTATGTAGTTATACTGTAACCAATGTACTTCAAAAACATAACAATACGCTCCATAAATCACAATGAAAATGAAACCATAGAATAATGTGACCATAGTCCTGTCTGTGACTGTGCATGGCATACAAGAACTGTCATCTGAAAAATATATATATATAAATTTTCTGCAAATCATCAATGTTGTTCGTAGGTAAATCTGGATAGGGTTGTTACAAATTTGTCTTAACATTACATCCATTTGGCATCCTTGTATCTAATGTCCTTATTCATTTTTCTTCAGTAATGACTCTGAAGCTTTTGCTTTCAACGTAAGCTTTTGCCAACACTGCAACAGCAAGGTCTCCCACTGAATGCTGAAGGAGATGTCGCATTATTGGCTTTTCTCTTTGAACTTGATGTCACGTCTGGGTTCTGCTATTCTTTCTTTCAATGAACGTCCGGTTTCACCAACATAAACTCTTATTACACCGTTTACACAACAGATAGAAATTTGATATATGCTGTAACAACCCTATCCAGATTTACCTACGAACAACATTGATGATTTGCAGAAAATTTATATATATATATATTTTTTTTTTTTTTCAGATGACAGTTCTTGTATGCCATGCACAGTCACAGACAGGACTATGGTCACATTATTCTATGGTTTCATTTTCATTGTGATTTATGGAGCGCATTGTTATGTTTTTGAAGTACATTGGTCACAGTATAACTACACACACACACGCGCGCGCGCGCGCGCGCACGCCCGCACGCACGCAGACACACAGCTTGCACCCCCTCCCCCCCCCTTTTTTTTCCCCTTGTTGATGACATCACATATTATGATGTCAGAACTTGCGTATTATATTTATGACGTCAATTCTTTGCTCTGACCAGTTGCCAAAGATGGACATCACGTAGTTGCATTGTTTTTGGTTTTTTTCTCTTGAAAAAGGCCATGTGGCCGAAAATTAGATGAGTGGCATTGTGATTTTCTATACTGTTTTCTTCCCTTTGGAGGACTATTGCTTTTGTTCATGACAAAATAGTTTAAAAATTAATATCTGCGCATGTTCTACAAATCTATCAGCAACACAGCGTTTTGACTGTTGTGATGGAAGGTGTGCCAGCACTACATTTGATCACAGCCATCAGAGTTGACTAACTCTCTGCTTGCATCATAATGCCTTGGCGATTCAGGTGTCTTATCCTCTACATTTGTGTCGACATATGCTCATATCAAAGCACCTGTAACTCTCAACACTTTACCATAACTCCAGGTCAGTTTTGTCCAGGTGTGGAGTACCTCATGAGTCAAAACAGCACAGATATCACAATCCTGCAGGCTAATGCATCAAGCTGTGGAAGATACTCATTTCCATACACTGCTCACCAGGGTGTCATATATGGGACATGCGGCCATGTCACACCTTTCTGTACACTGCATGTGCAAGTACCTCGGGGTAGGTATGTGCGTGCTCGTATACAACGGCTATCACATGATTGTGATTCCAGGCACTGGAAAACAGAAGTGTTTGTAAGAGACTACGCTTTTAAGTTTCGTATAGAATGTTGTTTTCACGACTTGGAGGACAGTTTTATCGACTCACATTTGAACAAGATGTGGATAGTAGACGTCGGGAATCCTCCAATTGTAGTTAAAATTGAGTCAGTGAAACACCTTGATTTTATTGTCAAACCATTAATGGATCATTTCACTTGTTTAATCACTCCATACGCGATGGGTAGCCATACCATAAAAATGTATTATAGTGAAAATTTGAGAATAAGTATGATATATATTATACATTCTGAGCAGATCTCTTATAGATCATGTATGTGTCATGGCATAGAACTGAACTACCTAGACCCAAATACAGCTCTCAAAAAGAATGAAAGAGCATGTGTTCTATGCTGTCCATTACCCACCGTTATTAGCACTTCAAAGCTTCAAATTAATCTTTACTACATCTATTACCGTTCTGCTGGTCTGAAACTATTCCTGTCTGTACTTCCAACGCATAAACAGCCTGTGAAGCTGCCCAGTGGTTTATTCAACTGTTCTGTACCATGGTATTCTGATTTCCAACCTCACCTGCACTGTAACCAGTGCCTACAATGTCACGACGGACGGGATGAAACAGGGGACTGTCCCTTCAGCAGTGAAGATTGTAAGGGGCTGGTGGCATCACGAAACAAGTGTTTGAGATTGATCCTATTAGATCAATACATTCCCAGTGTATTTTCTTACATCGAGTGCCATAAAGTGGGTGAAAAACTGGCAGATGTGAAAACCAAGAAGGAAAAGTTAGATTTTCGACGTGCACTGTCAAACTATATTAGATTTAAAGCAGCCATTGGTCTGAGGTCGGGTTGGGGTTCTGTGCCGTTTTTGTACAGCAAGTTCCGTTCATGGTATGACACCACTTTAATTTATAACGTGAATCATTTGTATTTCCGTACTCAGTGTTTTCCTATAAATAGTTATCGGTATGTCCCTTCAAGGAGTTTTCATACTGCCTATGCCACAGATCATGGGATTTATTTTGATTTGCCGTATCCTGTTGAGGTTATTGGGATAATGTGCGAACTCGAATTAAAGTCTAACGGTGTCTTTCATTCACCCATGATGTTGGTTCAAGTATGCTCCTCTGAATGTATCTGCATGCACACACGACAACAATTATCGATTTCCCCTACACGATTTGCTACACACCGATTTCTGTTGTGTGACGCCAAGAGTGAGTGTATGAAAGAGACGGATTCAAAAACCTACACATTGTTGAACGTTAGTTGTGTGCATCCTGGCGACATGTCTTTTGAGGGAAGACCATTCACCTACACTCCATTTAGATGTGATGACGACATGACAACAGTGCAGCACACTTTACTGTGTGATTTCACACAGGATTGTCCAGATGGAAACGATGAGTCATTCTGTGAATCTTCATGTGCTGGTTTTCTGTGCTTGAACGGTCAGTGTGTGTTACTGAGTCAACGTTGCAATGAATACACAGATTGTGTGGACGATACTGATGAATCTGAGTGTTCTGATGATGCCACCTACCATGCCCCGATCAAAGAGGAAGACATGAAGCAACACTTTTACGTAGATCTAGATGGGACTGGCTACTTCACTCAACAGCTGATGAAAACTGAAGATTGGTGTCCTCGAACTCATTACCCATGTTCCTCTGAGTGGTTGTACTGTCTGCCTATCTACACTAGATGTAATGGATTCTCTGACTGTGTATATGGAGAGGACGAGCATGAGTGTGAGACATTCAGGTGCCCTGGTTTCTACCATTGTCGGGCTTCCAGTATCTGTGTGCATGGAGATGATCTGTGTGATGGCTGGGGTCAGTGCCCACAGCGTGATGATGAACTGATGTGTGACACGAGCTGCCCTAAAGGATGTCAGTGTCAAGGTCGTGTTTTCCAGTGTTCAGAACCGTTCCTTTCTGTCCACTTTCCTCAGCTGCGATACGTTAATGCAACAGGCTCAAACATGTCTCTAACAGATTTTAAGACAAATACAAATCTTATTGCTTTGATTTTATCTCACTGTTTGATTGACAATATGTCACACATTACACTTTTGAACCTGAGGTATATCGATCTTGCTCAGAACAATGTTAAAACCCTTGACATGGCTGTTTTTCTTCAGCTACCGAATTTAAGAATTTTTAACATAGAAAACAATCCTGTCTGCAACATTACAAGCGAAACCACAAAGCTAATTGTTTATTCATTGAATCAGATGGACGTGTCCCAAACACGCATTAACATTCTTGGCAATAACATACCCATCTACTTGCCTCAAATAGAGGTGGTTAAAGTCTCGTATTGTGGTGTTGAAACGGTTCATCAGACAGGTTTGAAAAACATGCCACTGATCCAAGAACTGGATTTAAGAGGGAATATCCTCAGCAATTTTCCACTGGATCTGTTGTTAAGATCAGATAAATTACAACGTATCTTTTCGTCGAACTACAGAATTTGCTGTCAGAATGTG
The DNA here is from genome assembly GCA_033310375.1 of Conus canariensis. NCBI lineage: Eukaryota > Metazoa > Mollusca > Gastropoda > Neogastropoda > Conidae > Conus > Conus canariensis. The sequence goes on from CM065740.1 coordinate 31,364,848, forward strand.
CTTCCTAAACACTTGGATGCAGTGAACTGCTTTGCTCCTGTCATGGCCCTTCCATCGTGCACGTCACTGCTGCCCAATGAACTGTACAGAGCTTTCTTTGGGCTGATTGCTGTGTCCGCTGTAACAGGACATGTGGCCTGCTTTTTAGTTTATTCCACAGTGAAGGACATGACTGGAAGCAGTTTTATGATGGCTATTACCCATTTGCAGGTTGCTGATATCTCTATGGGATGCCATGTAATGGTTATTGTGATAGCAGACCTCATTTTACGTGGAAAATACATGCAGATGGAAAAAGCATGGACTAACAGTGTAATGTGCAGACTGGCTGGCTTTCTTTTCTGTCTGTCGAGCTCAGTGTCATCAATGATTATCTGGTTCACCACTTTGTATCACATTGTCTATAGTGTGTTCAATGATTTATGGATATTCAAACAATGTCTAACAGGCGTAGTTTGTACAGTAATTTGGATCCTTGGCCTGCTGTTGGCATCAATTTCATTTCTTCCTGGACTGTCACACTGGGGTCTCCAGGACCAGTCAGGTCTGTGTCGTCTGGCTTTAGCTGATCACTATCATTCGAGGCAAAGGTTCACATGGTTTTCAGTTATTGTGGCGATTAATTTCATTTTGTGCTTGATGATTGGAGCTGGTCAATGTATGATCTTCTGGCGAACACCAAAATACAGACTATCACTGACTCCCACACAGAGATTAGTGTATTCCTCAGCCCATGTAATAAGAAAGGTGGCTGTCACAGATGCTTTTTGTTGGTTCTTATTCGGAGTGACTGTGATGATAAGTTCTTGTGGTGTTGCTGATTTTGTCATGATCCATGACACCATGGTTATATTCATGTTACCATTCAACTCTGCTCTCAACCCATTACTGTACATGTGGACTGTGCACACACAATGGCAACGTCAAGAACAAGAACAGAAATTACTACGAATGCTAAAATCACGTGCTGGAACAGGAAAAGACCCAGCTGTTAAGTTAATGAGCACACAGAGACGTAAGTAAAATTCCGGGAATAGGCCGGAGGACGTCCGGGAAAGACCGGAGGACACTGGGAAAGACCAGAACCAAGGGCTCTGTGGGCTGGCTCCCCACTTTGCCTTCAATATGTGGCTACTAAGTACAAAAAGAAAAGATGCTCCCAGGATTCACCGAAAGGGGGAGAGAATGATGAATCCATCGGTGCTCAACCAATCACGACTGCAAATCCCAAACGGACTATGAACATTGACCAAATGGAATATCCATGTGTCTGTGGAAAGCGTTTCGCTACCACCCGTGGCATGAAGATCCACAGAATAAAGATGGGATGTGTGAAGACTCATCTGAATAGCAGCAGCGCACTGTATCAGCAGATAAGACGTCGGAAGACCAAGGCCTGGATTTAAACCACAATGCCAAGGACATCTACGCTGTTGGTTCGGATGAGGAATTTGCACAGGCCCTCGATGCCAGGCGCCTGAAACTCAACCTGCCACGAGCAAACGAAACTGAAGATTGGGAGAAACTGGATGCAAAAATCGTCCAAAGACTCGATGCACTGATAGGGAAAAGCACCCTGGAACACAAACTAGCCACATATGGGGACATGTGTATGCCACATGTGGAGACGCCTATGGAGCAAAACTACCCAAAGAGAAAACACCTCCAAAGAAATCCAGACGCCAAGAAGAGATGGACAAGATCAGGGTCCAAAAGAAAAACCTCAAGAAGCAAATGAAGACCGCACTGCCAGCTGAAAAACAAGGCTTAGAAAAACTCTGGAAAGACATGAAAGCAAAACACAGCGCCCTCAGCAAAGCGGAATCTGCGAGGAAGAGGAAGAGCAAAAAGAAGAAGACACAAGAGCGCTTCTTCAGAGACCCCTTCCAGTTTGCCAGAACACTGTTTGAGCAGCCAAAATCTGGGACCCTAAGTGTGGACAAAGGAGTTCTTGAGCAGCATCCGAGGAAAACATACTCTGACTCACAGAGCAAAGCACCACTCGACATTCAAGGTCTGGTGTGGCCAACCAACCCTGAGGAACAGTTCAATGACAAGCCTCCAACGTTGGCGGAAATCAAGAAGGTGGTCGACAAAGCCAGAGCCAAATCATCACCAGGGCCAAACGGAATACCTTACCAGCTATACAAGAAATGTCCCAAGGTGCTGGAGTGGCTCCACAGGCTGCTGCGATCAGCTTGGAGAAACCAGAAGATCAGCGGCCAGTGGATGACGGCAGATAATGTGTACATCCCCAAAGAGCAAAACTCAAGTGACATCAGCCAGTTCAGGCCAGTATCACTACTGAACGTCGAAGGGAAAATCTTCTTCTCTGTCATGGCAGCAAGGCTGACCAAGTACCTCATGGAAAACAAGTACTTGGATGTGTCAGTCCAGAAAGGTGGCATCCCAGGCGTAGCTGGCTGTGTAGAACACGCCACAATGATCTGGGACGCAATCCAAAGAGCAAAAACAGAAAAAAAGAGACCTGGACGTAGTGTGGCTTGATCTGGCAAACGCATATGGATCTGTACCCCATGAGATGATACAGTTGGCTCTTGAGATGTACCATGTGCCAAAGAACATTCGCGACATGCTCAAGAAGTACTTCAATGGCTTCTCAATGCAGTTCTCTACCAAGGAGTACACAACAGATTGGATCAACTTGGAAGTGGGCATTGCAATGGGCTGTGCAATTTCCCCAATACTGTTCGTGTTGGCAATGGAAGTCATCTTGAAAGCAGCAACAAGCAACGGAAGACAAACAGACCTTGGCGATGGATACAAGATGCCCCCTCTCAAGGCCTTCATGGATGACACTACAGTGATTTCATCCAGAGAAGACGAGACACGTCATGTGCTGGAAAGGCTGGACGACATAGTTGCCTCATCCAGAATGAAGTTCAAGCCAAAGAAATCACGGAGTCTCTCACTGAGGAAAGGAAAAGTGGCCGAATCTGTGGTCTTCAGTGTTGCCAACCAGGCCATTCCAACAGTCACAGAAGAGCCAGTCAAGAGCCTTGGAAGATGGTATGATGATACGCTGAAAGACACACAAAGAGCAAAAGAAACCAAACAGATGTCGGAAGAGGGCTTGGAAACCATTGACCAGTGTGGGCTCCCTGGCAAATACAAGGTCTGGTGTCTGCAGTTCATGCTGATACCAAAGCTCCTATGGCCTCTGATGATATACGACATCTGCACCAGCACAGTGGAGGCAATGGAGGCCAAAATCAACAAGTTCATAAGGAAATGGCTTGGTGTCCCACCCTGTGTGACTGACATAGCGCTGTACTGTCGCCAAGCAAAGCTGAAACTACCACTGAAATCCATCCTGGAAGAATACAAAGCAGGAAAGATCAGACTTCAAAGCATGCTGGAGGACTCAGGAGACAAGGTGGTAGAAGCAATCAAGCCCCAGCTGAAGACAGGCAGAAAATGGAAAGTTCAAGAGGCGATGGATTCTGCAAAAGAAAGTCTCAAGATCATAGAAATAACAGGACACACACAGACCAACAGACAAGGACTGGGGATGACCAAAACTGAATGGTGGTCAAAGGCCAAAGGAAAAGCCAAAAGAGACATGATGATTCAGGAGATGAGAAAAGAAGAAGGCCAAAAAAGACTCCAAAAAGCAGTCCAGCAGAGCCAGCAAGGGCAATGGACAACGTGGGAGAATGCACTTCAAAGAAGTCTCACTTGGAATGACATTTGGCACATGGTCTCTCTCAGGTTCAGCTTCATTCTCAGAGCTGCATATGACCTTCTGCCCTCAAATGCAAAACTGGTGAAGTGGGGAAAAACAGACGATCCTGCATGCCCCCTCTGCCATGAAAAACAAACAGTGGAGCATGTCCTAAGCTCATGTAAAGTAGCCCTGGCTCAAGGAAGGTACACATGGAGGCACAACCAAGTGCTCAAAGAGATTGTACAAGTAGTCTGGGCTAGTACCAACACCACAAAAGGGAAAATCAGGACTCCAAAAGCACCCGCAACATTCGTCACGGCAGGAGGCGGCAAATCATGGCCAAGAACAACAGTGCCACTCGGAACATGCAGGCAGAGTCTGCTGGACGGGGCAGATGACTGGGAGTGCACTGCAGACCTCCCAGAATGGAAGAGTCACCCAGAGATCATCAGCAAGAGTGGCATGAGACCAGACATAGTAGTCCACTCTCAGTCAACCAAGCAGCTGATCATGATCGAGCTCACGGTGCCATATGAGAACAGAATGGAGGCAGCTCAAATCTACAAGACTGAAAAGTATGCTGATCTGGCAAACAGCCTGAGGAGAGAAGGCTATCAGGTCAAAGTCCTCACTGCAGAAATTGGAGCTAGAGGGTTTGTAGGAACGTCTGCATACACCCTCATGAAACAGCTCTCAGTTGCAGGGAAGGAAAAAACCAGAGCCCTGAAAGCAATTTCAGAAGCGGCAGAGAGGTGTTCAAGCTGGATCTGGTCAAGGAGGAACAAAAGTGAACTTCATAAGGCTTAAATTTCCTACAAATATCAGGTGTCCCTGTGGCTCAGTGGTTAGAGTGCGAGTCACTGAGTGGAAAATGAGCATGTCCAGAAGGTCATGGGTTCGAATCCCAGCCATGGCTCGTCCCAAGATGGGAAAAGAAAAAAGGGCAGCAGAGGGACATCCGGAGTCATGAACAGGGTGTGACCCAACCCCCCTAGAGTGTCAGGAGATAAGGGCCGAAACACTTGCTTGAAGGGGCTTCTCTTCTGAGGACTCTCTGCTGCCACGCTCTCCACGAGTTTCTTTCTACAGAGATAGAAAAGACTTTATACGCTTGTATGGCTACATCTAAATATAACTTTGTTCTTCGCGTATGTACCCGTATTTACGCTAGAGGTAAGCTAATTCAGATGTATGACTACACTGTCTGTTGTTGAATAACTCCAAGAAAGGCAAACTGTTCTACTGGTCAGTTGATGTCTTCTTTTGTCTGTCGTCAGAAGTCAGAACGCCTTGAAGCACCTGTAACTATAACACTTTATTTTACACATCTTTTCTTGTGAGGTAAATGTTAGGGGAACGCAGTCCATGACTTGATTCAAGTCTCTGTTTTGCTTGCAATCGTTTGGAGACTGAGTTTGAAGTAGGGTGTGTCTGTTCTTCACTCTGTCTGTCAGAGCCCCAGTGTAAAAATGCCGACGGCTCTTCCTTCCAGCCAAAGAACAATTGCTTTCTTTAGATGGGACATAGTTTTTAACGATTTCTTCTTTTTCTGTTTTTTTTTTTTTTTTTTTTTTTTTTTTTTTTGAGACACGTTCCTGTTGGTCATGTCAAAGATGAACCGAATTTCACATTGAAAGAAGCTGAATTAGAAACTGAATTTTTCATTAAACTTTCGCATTGTTTTTTTATCTCTGTCTGTCTTAAAAAAGTCTCTCTCCCTCTCTCTGTCTCTCTGTCTGTCTGTCTGTCTGTCTGTCTGTCTCTCTCTCTCTCTCTCTCTCTCTCTCACACACACACACACACACACACACACACACACACACACACACACACACACACAGCAGCCGCGGTAAAGTGCAAGCGTTGATAAAGTTCTTGCAGAACTCTTTAACCATGATGGGGAGGCACTGTTGGGCTCTCTAGCCGCATCAGCAACAAAATTTGGACACCAACGATGTACTCAAGAATTCATGGTCACCTTTCCCAGGAGAGAAAACCTCCAACACTGAAACAATTGCACTCTCAGGGTTCATCAACCACGGCAGCAAAGTAATGCTCAAACAGTTTGTATTCAAAAGCAGATACTGTTGTTACTGAAGAACAAGCTGGATTCTGGAAAGCCAATAGATGCAATCCAAACGCTTCTTACATTACAAGCAGTTCTTCCACGTCTTCATAACTTCAGGGACGCTTCCAAATTGTCACGGAGGCAGCGTTATGGAGCGTAATGAAGATACCAAACGCGAGGCAAAAATTAATCAACACCGTCCAGCGGCGACTCTCCAAAGCAACCAGTGTGGTATTCACATAGGATTGTTCCACATGTCAGTTGTGCTTTGTCAGGGCTGTCTTCTGTCACCCACACTTTTCCAAACACTCCTGGAACTTAACAAGACTGTTGTACATGTCAGCACAGTCGGCATTCAAAACCCTTCGCTTTGCCGACGACATCTGTTGCCTGCTATGCAGTGAACAAGAACATGCCGAGCTTGTTAAAAGACTGGATGATGTGTCAAAGAGATTCATCATTGAAATCCGCGCTGAGAAGACCGAATTGATGGCTAGCCACAACACCACCATGACAAGTGATGTTACTGTCCATGGACGGAAGCTATGAAGTGTTCAACAGTTTAGTTACCTGGGATCCATCACTAGCGATGGGGAATTCAAACCAGAAATCTTCTCAGGGGCAACAATGACAACATCAGCACAGTCCAGACTGAAACCTCTATGGAAGGATAAAAACATTCAGTGAAACAGGAGGCAAGGCTCTGTGTACAGTGCTAAAGAAAGAAAGAAAGAAAGAATGAGACGGACAAAAAGATAATTGGATAAATGAAGAGACAGACAGATAGATAGGAAGACAAACAGATAGACAGATAAATAGACCGACAGACAGACACACAAACGAACAAATAGATGGACAGATAGACAGACGGACAGGTAGGTAGGTAGGTAGGAGATAGGAAGGTAGGTAGGCAGGTAATTGGATGGATGGACCGACGGACGGATGGACGGACAGACAGACAGACAGACAGACATACGAGTGTATGACGTGGACCATGGAAGTAGATCTTGAAAGAAGTACCCAAGCCATGGGAATGAGGTGTTAACGCTCAGTACCACACATCAGATATCATACTACAGATCAACAAGTGCTTAACGCTCAATACCACACATCAGATATCATACTACTGATCAACAAGTGCTTAACGCTCAATACCACACATCAGATATCATACTACTGATCAACAAGTGCTTAACGCTCAATACCACGCATCAGATATCATACTACTGATCAACAAGTGCTTAACGCTCAATACCACGCATCAGATATCATACTACTGATCAACAAGTGCTTAACGCTCAATACCACGCATCAGATATCATACTACTGATCAACAAGTGCTTAACGCTCAATACCACGCATCAGATATCATACTACTGATCAACAAGTGCTTAACGCTCAATACCACGCATCAGATATCATACTACTGATCAACAAGGAAAATACCAAGGAAAATCATTGAATTGTTCTGATCAAACCAGAATGTCGGCAAATAACAAACAGTTCTTCGTCCTGAAGGATGCACAGCGGTCAGTTATCACACCCAACACCCAGAAATCGACATGGGTGATAAGAATGTTGAAATCAGATCAGGTAACCAACGGTAGAGGGGCCGGTGGTCAAATGGTTTGAGTTTTTGCCTGCAGAGTTGATGGTCATGATTTCGAACTACTTGTGGGGTCAGAATTTTGTTCTGCTTGAAAAAAAACCCCTCTTTGTCCTTCCAGCAGTAAACTGGTCCCTGGTTCAGGTCAGGGAAGATCAGAGGCAGCGGAAGGAGATGGATGGGCTCCACTTTCATCATTCCATGCCCCATATAATTATGATGAACCACCAACAGTTCACGGTCCTATGGCCAATAGGCTACGGGAACTTTTAGCCACATCAATGCGTAGCACAGTCGGCAGACATGTTCCAATAGTACCGTGGACAATGAACTTCGTCAAATCATGTAACCGTCAGTTCACAGCACAGTCGCAATACAGTTCCAAAATGCCGACGGGGAAAATTATAACAAAATCAGGTAACCAACGAACCACAGGACGAGTCCAAATATGTCCCAAATGTTGCATAGACAAATTGCCTGCACCAACACCCACAGAGGTGCAAACTTTCCAGCCCACTAATCAGCTCTCTGACAACATGATATACACCAGTTAAAAATACGTCAAGTGTATTGTTTATGAATACCCACGAATTCAAAAGATTACAAGATGCACAATGTTCTAGAAGTCATAATTGAGTTATCAACAACAGCATTTTCAAAACGATTTGTGACAATGCCAAGATTAGAAAATTTGGTAGAACAATCTTCAGAGAACTGTGGAGGGAGGGAGACAGAAGGGAAGACAGAAAACAACAAGATGCGAAGCATATAAACGTACTCCCAGTTTTCCAAACCGCTTATAAATCGGCCAAGTGCTTTGTGAGATAAGAAATAAAGGCAAAATAACGTTTTTAACGGTTATTTAACCGATGTACGCTTTTGAAACTGGTATTTTAGTCCTCACTGGGCTAAAACCTGTGTACATATCAAATTTCATCCAAATCGGACAATATGTCAAGAATAACGGTTTTTAACGGTCAGATTTTGAAGCACTACATGGAAGTGCCATTTGTGTGTGATAACCTTTCTATATACAAAATTTCATTAAAACCCACCAATATATAAAAAATAACGGCAAAATAACGGTTTAATGGTTATATAACCGATATACACTTTTGAAACCGGTATTTTAGTCCTCACTGGGCTAAAGCCTGTGTACATATCAAATTTCATCCAAATCGGACAATATGTCAAGAATAACGGTTTTTAACGGTCAAATTTTGAAACACTATATAGAAGTGCCATTGTGTGTGATAACCTTTCTATACACCAAATTTCATTAAAATCCACCTTAAGAAATAACAGCAGAATAACGGTTTTTAACGGTTGTTTAATCCATTTTCAGCATTACATCACTTACATATGGACAGAGGCTCCGATTTGTCACAAGATCATCCAAACCGCCTATAAATTGGCCAAGTACTTTCTGAGATATTCCATAAACAAGAAAAACCGTTACAGGCCGTTACAACCGTTAGTAACGGCTATAACGGGGCAAACTAAAACATCAGGCATCATCCGTGACCCATAATGAACATACCTGCTAATTTTCATAAAAGTCGGCCAAGTACTTTCTGAGATATTCCATAAAGAAGAAAAACCGTTACAGGCCGTTACAGCCGTTACAGGTGGCAGCGCGCGCGCGCGCGCGCGCGCGCGCGTGTGTGTGTATGTGCGTGTGTGTGGTGTGTGTGTGTGTGTGTGTGTGTGTGTGTGTGTGTGTGTGTGTGTTATTTTCTGCTAATGTGAAGAATCACCCCTTCCAAGCTGCCTTTTTTTTTTTTTTTTTTAATCCCTGAATTGTATATGACTTGACTGTCTTCTTTTACTGTTTAGATAATCGTACTTTTCTGTGATATCATGGCATGGTAATGAAATTATTGTTTTGACTCATTCATTCCTCACTTGGTGCTCAACAGGGAATGTCATGTTGTATTGTTAAATTAGATAAATATATATGTGAGTGTGTGTGTGTGTGCCCGCGTGCGTGCGCGCGCGCGCGCGCGCGCGCGCGTGTGTATGTGTGTGTATGAAGCCCCCCCCCCCCCCTCCCATCCAAGCCTTTTTTTTTTTTTTACTACAAATCTTTAACTTTGATTGTCTTCTTTTTACTGTTTAAACAATCATACTTTTGTGATATAATTTCTTGGTATTGAAATTTTGTTCTCTTTTATTCCGTACTTGGTTTCATAGGGAATGTTATGTTTTTATAGTTAAAATAAAGTATTTATACAAGTCTGTTTCCAATTTTCACAACCTTATGAATGATCTCCCTTCAGTCTCTCTCTCTCTCTCTCTCTCTCTCTCTCTCTCTCTCTCTCTCTCTCTCTCTCTCTCTCTCTCTTTCTCTCACCCCACTTCAAACATCTTATTCAGCTGTAAATCTTTTATTCCTGATTTGTATTTAACTCTGCAGGTTGCTTTTACAGTTTAAGTAATTATACATTTGCAATATTATTGATCGTTTGAATGGTGCTATTGTTTTTTGTTTTCTTTCTTTTTTATATTTAACTTGAGCTTATCTTGGAGCGTTTCTGTTTTATAGTTGGATTGTTTATTTAAGTGTGGTGTTAATATTGCATAATGTGATGGTGGTTTGTGGTGGTGATGTGCGCGCCTCTGTGTGTGTGTGTGTGTGTGTGTGTGTGTGTGTGTGTGTGTGTGTGTGTGTGTGTGTGTGTGTGCGCGCGCGCGCGCGCGCGTGTCTGTGTGTGACTCTGCTTTGGCGGGGGGTGTGCGTGTGATTCTGTATTGGTGTGGTGTGTGTGTGTCTGGGGTGGTGGGGGTGGGGGAGGGGTGGTAGGATGTGTGCGTGCATGTGTTAATATTTGTATATATGTACAGACTGACACAAGATGGATAAATGAATTGACAAGGAATGACCGAGCACAGTGGAAAGAGTGGAATATTTTTAATGGTATACATGTTTATAATTTGTTTATAATATGTGAGTTTGGCGATGGCACCACAAACAAATTTTCCTTGTATTCTATAAGGACAAATAAAATACCGTTTATCGTGTATCGTGTAAGACTTCTTATTTGCTTTCTGTAGCAAACCGAAGACAAATGTTGCGGCACAAAGTGTCGCAACTGCACAAAGTAGAACCAATCAAATTACGCGACACATCAGTGATTGAATTACAATATGTAGTGAATCCAATTTATACTCATGAATTTTCATTTGTCTTTGTGCAGAGACTGCCTTATGCCTGTTTGATAATGGAAGACACTCGAGCCCATTCCAGAACTCCCTTGAAATTTATTCGTTCCGTGGACTCAGAAAAATATGCAACATTAAAGGAGCTTTGCTTAGTGCACTTTTAATGTTCTTGTAAAGGATAGAACTCTGAGCCAAAAAAGTGCTATTAGACAGTACCAGCGACGCAGACATGAATTGTCTGTGACTGATGGCAAACTTTGTTTTAAGGGTAAGGAAGTGATGATCAGTGATGGAATATCCAGTGCTGTTAAGAACCAGTTCAAGCAAAATCTTGGCTGTGGGGCCAGGCCCATCTGGAAACAACTGAAGAAAAGGTACGCTGGTGTGTCTCATGTGAAAGCTAAAGTCATCTTGAGCACCTCGGCAACATATCGGACAACTCTACCTTCCTTCACTAACCGAGTGCCTCTCAAGACAATTAAGTCTTCGTCTGTTAATGAACGCTGGCAGATCGACCTGACTGATATGAAGGAGGATGCCGTCGTCTACCAAAGGAATACGTACAGATACATTCTGACCGTACTAGATACGTTTTCAAGATTTGTTTTCTTAAGACCTTTGAAACACAAAACAAGTTCAGCAGTCTCTAGACGATTGAAAGAAGTTTTTTCTGAACACGGAACACCCAAAATCATACAACACGACAGAGGAACAGAATTTCGGGGCCAAGTCGAAAGACTTTTTAAGAAGCTTGGGGTTAAACAAATCAGAAGCAGTGGCTATCACCCCCAGTCGCAGTGAAAATGCGAAAGATCGCACAGTGAAGTTCGAAGAAAAATCAGATTCATGACCATGCAGCAACAGGGATTCAACTGGGCAAAAGACCTACTGAAAATTCAAAACGCTGTGAACAAAACCCCAAAAGATGTTCTAGGAAACCATTCGCCAGCTGAGGTATTCACATGCAGAAGCAACGCTCACCTGTTGAAAAGCGCTAAAAGGGCGACAAAGTGAGCAGCTGAGAAAATGGTCAGGAAACGTCACAGCAGAGTTTCCGTTTACAACATTGGTGAAACAGTCCTGGTGAGATATCCACCAAAAAGCGTAAAGGAACGAGTACCCTATCGCAGAAATATTTGCAAGGGGGTTGTACAAGACAGACATCTTGCCACCCACAAGTACAAGATCTTGCTCACAGGGACAAAAGATCACTCTTTGGCTATCTGTGGCAGATATAACAAGTACTACGCTCTACAAAGAAAAGAAAAGGTCCAAGGCAACCGAAGTTTTCAAAAGAGTAAGTCACAGATCAAAATACTACGTCCCTCTGACTCACAAAGATCAAGTTAATAGTCTGGAAGAAAAACACGTTGAGGTACTATTAGATCCAGAACAGCCTGGAAACTGCCAGTTTGTCGCAGTGGCACACCGGCTTACCGTATTCAGGATTTATCGTTCACCTTCTGCTCTTCGACAAGATGCTGTTGCTCATATAACACAGTTTCCTGAGCTGTACAGTTTCTTTCTGACGGAAGACATAAATGAATATGCTAACAGAATGCTAAAAGACACTACATACGGAGATCACATCACACTTCTTGCTCTTGCAAGGCACTATTATGTGCAGTTTCTGGTTGTCTGGGCACGTGGGCCTGACTACTCTACACTGATATCCCCAGATGGACAGTACAATGAAAATTCATTTCTTCTGACTTTGGGATATTCCCCTGAAGACAATGGGGAGCATTATGTTAGCATTAGGGTCCCAGTTGGTGTTCAGGATGAATTCCTGTATTCCTTTGTCTCCAGACAAAACAGTCCTGACGTCTCCAGGCAAAACAGCCCTGACGTCTCCAGACAAAACAGGCATGGATCCTATGAACGCTACCGGCCTGTTTCTGTGAATTGCATCAGACGTCATCCGCTGGACTCAAATGCTGAATTCTTACCACGGGAGATTCAAGAGATTATCATCCATCATAGCCTGAGGTTAAATCCAAGTAATAGGTACAGACCCCAATGTGTGAACACATTTTTCCTGTCCGTGGTTGATCGAGTTCCACTTCCAAGATTACACATTTCTTTTTCTGTTCTGCCCTCAGTTCCCGTGAGTGTGCGACGTTTGATTCGGGCAGCAGGAAGGGGTAGTGGTCTTGTGTTAGAAGTGAGGAGAATTGTGAATTCGCCCGGGTGGTACAATGCGTGGCTCTGGTTGCGTTAAGACATGCACAGAACATGTGAAATAACTTTCGTTTGGTCTAGGCGCGGATTTTAACAAAATCACTGCTCTTGTCAAACAGGATAATGGTGTCATGACAGTTGTTTTTAAGGTTTCACGTTGAACGATTTGTTTTTAACGGTTAGGCGATGAGTCTAAACACCAAGTTCACACTATAGATATTTCGAGACTTTTCATGGTTTTTACTGTTAACAATATAACATTGTCAACAGACCACTGCTATACAGAGGCCTAACAACTTCTCAAGAAGAAGGCGCAATTCATGTACATAAGATATTGCAGTTGGTTTTCTTCAAAACAACAAAGTAAGACAAATTAAGGTAAAAGTAACGAAGCTGAGATGTTTATGTTTTCGTAGCATGCACAAAGTACTAGGAACTACTAAATATCTTTATCTGTAAGAAAGGACACACACACACACACACACACACACACACACACACACACACACACACACACACACACACACAACAAGCGCGCTCGCACGTGTGCATAAAGACCCTGAGACCAGAGAGAGAGAGAGAGAGAGACCAAATACAGAGGCAATAGGTAACAAGCTTTTGAGTTTATCACAGTCATTTTCTATAAACGTTTAATAAAAGTTGAATATGGGTCAATTAATATGTGTGTGTACGTGCGTGTGTGTGTTTTGGGTTTTTTCTTTCTTTCTTTTTTTTTTTTACATCTCTCTTTCTCTCCCTCTCTGTCTCTCTCTTTGTCTTGACTGGCTGCGTATTCCTAGCAATACATGCATTTCTGTCTGACATCGCTCACTCTGTCTCTTTTTACTTTAACCTCTCTCTCTCTCTCTCTCTCTCTCTCTCTCTCTCTCTCTCTCTCTCTCCTGTCTCCCCCCCCCACCTCTCTCTTTTCTCCCCCCCCCCTCATCGCTCTATCGCTCCCTCTCTCTCTCGCTTTCTGTCCGTCCGTCCGTCTATCTGTCTGTCTGTCTGTCTGTCTGTCTGTCTGTCTGTCTGTCTGTCTCTCTCTCTCTCTCTTTCTCCCTGCCTCTCTCTGCATGCATATTTGTGTTTTTGTGCGTATGTATTCATATATATATATATATATATATATATATATATATATATATATATATATATATAAGAAAACCAGTGGGAGAAAACTAGCCAGACAATCATTTTCTCTGTCAAAGTAACTTTAGAGAAAAAGAAAAAGGAGAGAGAATGGTAGGTCTTCCTGGGGCAGCGTGGCAGATGCTGGTCTGTCTGGTCAGTCCCTTTGGGCACAGCTGAAGCGACTGCAGTTTCGGCATGAATGCCTCATCTGGCTTCCTTCGCAGTGGTGCTGCAGATCGAACCGCACCCTGCTGATTTGAGGTCGTTAGCGACTCCAGAAAATTCTGGTGTCACATCCCTCCAGCAGGGCATAAACAGCCCGTACAAATGCCACACCGTCACCAGGAAGTTAAGATATAGATAAAAGTGAGAATATTCTCACTGTTATCTCTCTCTTTCTCTCTCTCTCTCTCTCTCTCTCTCTCTCTCTCTCTCTCTCTCTCTCTCTATATATATATATATATGATCACACATAATAATCTCTTTTGCCCGCACTTCCCACGAACAAAACTATATCTACACACACACACACACACACACACACACACACACACACACACACACACACACACACAAATTTCAAATCTTTGCCAAATCATTATTATAATGATGGAAGAATTGTTATCCTGCACTTGTTTTCACCCACTACTTAATTTGTTCAGCATTATATTGTTTGGTCAATCAGTGGGCGATAGCATCTCTTAGGAGATCCAAGTAAAGGTTGTTCTGCACAATTCGTAGCCGCTGACAATGCTTGGGTTATTGAACAGCAGAGCTGACCACTCAGACTGTTCCTTATCTTTTGATCTCCCTTGCATCCTTAAGTGGATCCTCAAGCATAGGCTCAAAGATTGTTCCCTGCATTTTGTGCTGTTTGCATAATGGTTTTGGATTTTCGGCGGCTTTTTTCCTCTCCACACTCAATTTGTTTTATTTTCTACCTTTCGCTGGCTGCTTTGGGGGTGCTGTTGGATTCTTTTTTGAACCCTTGGTGGTGGGAGCACCGCGGGGTTACGGACTGTGGTGTGTCTCTGTTTGACACCGGGAGCACAGACGCGGTCGGCCGTGTCTCCCTGGAGGGTCCGATCCGGCGGGCGGGGGGCCTAGGAGCGGGCGATGCATGCGGGTCTGCCTTCGGGAGGGATTGTGGTGGTTCCCTCGTGAGGCTGGTGAAGGGTTTTGATATTTGTAGCATATACTTCCCCATTTTCTTCATCTTCGACACTTTTTTTTTCTTTTTTTTTAAATTTCAAATCTTTGCCAAATCATTATTATAATGATGGAAGAATTGTTAACCTGCACTTGTTTTCACCCACTACTTAATTTGTTCAGCATTATACACACACACACACACACACACACACACACACACACACACACACACACACACACACACACACGTTGTTTACATTTACACAGACAAACACACACATGTGCAGGGCACGCTGGGCAAATATAAAAAACGTACTGTAACAACATCAGCGGCAGTACAGCAGTCCCACCTCCACCACCACCCACAATTAAAACGACGACGATAACGATAACGACGGTGACGGTGATGATAATTGGTAGTAATAAATGAGTCGTATATATACCCAACCCACACAGCTAGACAGATAACCCTCATGACGTTTTAACAAAATAAATGAACAAATGAATAAATAAATAAATAAATGAATAACTAACTAAATAATAAACAAAGAGAGAAAAACAAATTATAAATAAATAAATGAATAAATAATGAATGAATACATGAATAAATAGGCAATAAATAGAAAAATAAATAACTGAATAACTAAACAACAAAAAAGAAAGAAAGAAATAACAATTAATTAATTAGTAAAAAAATAACTGAATGACTGAATAAATATGAGTAAATAAATTAAGTAAATGAATAAATAAATAAATAATTAAATCACCAAAATAATGAATAAATAAATGAATCAATGAAAACATTATTACGAAAGTGAATGAACCAAGCAACCAACCAACAATGAATGAATACATGAATGAATGAATGAATGAATGAATGAATTAACAAAATAAAAAATAAAATACATAAATAAATACATAAATGTATAATAAATAGAGAACTAATAAATGCATGAATAAATACATAATACATAAATAAATACTGTAATGATAAATAAATAGATGAAACAATCAATCAATGAACGAACGAATGAATGAGTGAATAAATAAGTATATAAATACATACATACATACATACGCGCACGTTTCCAAAACACAATATTTTTTTTGGCTCAAGGCGCTGCGAATTGAACCCAACACCCATCCTCATAATAGTTTCACCCATTTCAAGTGTCTCACTGATGCGCACTCGCAAGACAACACATCACCACACTCACACACACACGAAGAGCTTTCTTGGGGATCTTGACCTCAATATCGGTGGAATGAACAGAGTTTAAAACACTGCAGCTCAACTATGCAAGTTTGATGTCGAACAACTGATCGAACCCTTTATTCGGGAGGTCCGCTATTGCGGGGCTGGTCAGTTTTCGATTTGTTCCCGTTTTAAAGGTGAGTCTCCGAGTAATGTAGATTTCAAACAAAACACTAAAATTCAAAAAGAAATTCCATGGTCATTCAATAACACACATAAAAACAAAGAGATAAATAAACAAAAATCTGTTCTCTTAATTTAAGTAGCGTTTTACAGAAACCCCAACTAAAACATTCATATACTGGATATACAGTTTCGAATGCAGCATTCGAGAATAACCCGCGAAGTTGCGTTTAACAAAATTAATCGTCTACAGCGAACAGGCCGTCCACACAATACCCTGAGCTACAAGCTACAAATACGAAAGTTCGCCTACGCCCCCAAAAGTCAAGTCTGGGATTTTTTTTACTCTTTCTTTAGTCAAACCTTTATATCAGCGATATTTTTAGGGTCCAGTCTTGACCTTGACCTTGACCGTTCAACAATATTCGGAAGGGGCATGAATCAAAGCACATGCACACCAAGTTTCAACATCCTATGTTGACTGGTGCTTGAGATATGGCTAAAAATATATTTTCAGTGTTCAAGGTCATACGACCTTTGCCTTGAGATTGATGGGTCAACAATATTCGGAAGGGGCATGAGCCAAAGCACCTTCACACCAAGTTTCAACATCCTATGTTGACTAGTGCTTGAGATATGGCTAAAAGTATTCTTTTCAGTGTTCAAGGTCATACGACTTTGACCTTGACCTTAATCGATCAACAGTATTCGGAGGGGCATGAGCCAAAACACCTTCACACTAAGTTTGAATATCCTACGTTGACTGGTGCTTGATCTATGGCTAAAAAAATATATTTTCAGTGTTCAAGATCATACGACCTTGACCTTGAACCTGACCTTGATCGGTCAACAGTATTCGGAAGGGGCATTGCCAAAGCACGTGCACTCCAACTTTCAACATCCTATGTTGACTGGTGCTCGAGATAAGGCTAAAATATATTTTCAGTGTTCGAGGTCATACAACCTTACCTTGACCTTGATCGGTCAACAATTCTCGGAAGAAGCATGAGCCGAAGCACATGCACTCCAAGCTTCAACATCCTATGTTGAATGGTGCCTGAGATATTGCTAAAAATGGATTTTCAGTGATCAAGGTCATACGACCTTGACCTTGACCTTGGTCGGTCAACAATATTCGAAAGGGGCTTGAGCCAAAATACCTGCACATCAAGTTTCAATATCTTATGTTGACTGGTGCTTGAGATATGGCTAAAAATAGATTTTCAATGTCAAGGTCATAAAGTCAAGGTCGTGACCTTGACCTTTACCTAAACCCCAAAAGGCACATCTACAGTACCTATCCTACATGTGTGTCAAATTTCACTTTCCTATCTTTATTCCTTCATGATGATATGCTGTTCACACACACACACACACACACACACACACACACACACACACACACACACACACACACATACATACATACATACGTCATACACAGCTACTTACACGACAAAAACAATATAACCCACTTCGTAAACTTCGTGGGTTATAAATATGACCAAAATCCCGCCAGGAAAGTAGAAAGCGCAGTGGACAAACGGGCCGACAGGCTGTGAGACAAATGGATGGATGAAAGGACACGTGAAATGGGATCGGTCACCGTTCCACATCGCAGACCCGCAACAAAAAAATCAGTCATTCCTCAAACATTCCCTGTGGAAATATGTGCACATGCGGCACGGATTGTCGTTACGACAATCCGTGCCGGTAGACCCATAGCAGGTCCGGCACGGATTGTCGCTTTCGTGAATTTGCGACAATCCGTGCCGTTGCGACAATCCGTGCCGCCACAGAGCACCTAAGGTGGTGATTTTTTTTTTCTTACTTTTTTCTTTTTTTTCCCCTATGGGCCAAAATCAACCTCTTCATTTTTTGGTGCTTCACACTGTCCTCTTCATCTGCAAAAAAAAAACAACCCAAAAGCGGAAAAAAAAACCCCAAAAATAATTTCCAGTAATCCACTACTAGGTTTTTTCTTTTTTTTCTCTCTTTTTTTTTCTTCTTTCCTTTCCCAACCAGTCCCTTACACACCATGCATAGTCTGTATGTTCTCTTACAAATGGACATTTTTTTTGCTGATTTTAGTGTTTTGGCAATTGATACAAAGTGTCTGGGTTTGTTAATGTTCTAATGTGTGGTGTACTGGCACACTCACTCTGATAATGTGTTGCTTATACAAAGGAAACAGCATAGATGAAACAAAGGACTTAATTATTTTCAGTTTTTCATTTTGTTTTACACATACACTCACACACCCACACTCTCTCTCTCCCGTCCCCACCCCTCTCTCTCTCTCTCTCTCTCTCAAATATGTTAATAATGGAAGTTACCTGTTAAAGACACAATACCAAAGCAAAATTTATGCGTAAGCAGCCAATTCCGTATATATGAACAACCCAACTGACAATGAAACGATCAACCGAGAACAAAAACAAATGAGTGAAATTAAACAATTGAAAAATTTGGTCGAGAAGCTAGCCGACAGGATCTGCTCCCTAGAAAAAAAAGAGCAAACTGACCTGATAACTAGCCTTGTAAAAAAAAAATCAGAAAAAAAATAATATAGATCAGTTTGCTAAATCTAATTTTGTCGACAGACAAACACAAACCTCGACAACGAATTCCGCAACTTTTCACACTTAACGCGGAAGAAGCAAGATCCTCTCCATAATCCTTCACCCCTAATTCACCTGTCAACAACAGGCGTAGGGATGGTGGAGCAGGAAAACAAAACTAAAAAAGAGTATAAAAGAACGACCAAATCTGCAGTCAGGAAAACAAAACTAAAAAAGAGTATAAAAGAACGACCAAATCTGCAGCCAGTGACGCAAAAGGCAAGAATGACGTCAAACTGCAACTCAGTGGAAGGGAGGGAAATAAAAAGAAAGAAAGACAAAACGTTCCTCTGGTCGTGATTTTGCATGATTCGGTCCTGAATGGAGTCAGCGGGAAGAGACTAGGCCTGTCTTAAGGCTTCGAAATCATAATGAGGAAAGCTTTCACCGTCAACTCTTCAAACAGCTCTCTCCTCCGTAAAAGGATCGGTCGACGCCATTCACTGTGGTATAAATGATGTCAAAAACAAGGATCCAAGAGTTTCTAGTCACCGACTTCGCAGAATCTATCAATGCAATTGCGACTGAAAACCCTACAGTCAGCGTTGTGGTGAGTAAAGTCATTCCGTCGGTAACTCAGACCTTGAGGTCTGTTCAATGCTCTTGCGCGTTCAGAGCTGTTTGGTATTTCTATAGTGTCATTCATGCCAGTCTGCAGCCGAACACCCGGACATTGAGAGGCGACCTTCACCCGACCCAGAGTGGAGCCAGCGAGCTTACCCGCGAGACATGTCTGGCGGGTGTTTTGGACAACACCGAAGAAGACAAGGAGACACACCGTGCTTCGTCTCCAAGGAGATTTTCATCCCACCAAAGACATATTGATCGACCTTATCTTCGAGAGAGGAGCGCATGGTGGAACTGGCGGTAGATCTAGTTCCAAAAGGACTGTGTAGATTTGCTTTAATTTCAGCACAATCGTGTTTGTTTCATAAACTTACAAATCCAACACAAACTTGACGGTGCCTTAAGAGAGCCGCTCTTTCTTTGGTGTTCATCTTATCCTTCTTCTTAAGGTATTTCTTGTTATTTTTTTCTCTCATTTAGTTGAACTGGTACTGTTGTATTAACCATTACCGTGTTTCCTGGGTCTTCCATGACTCAGTGACTCAATAAAAACACCATATCTTATGAACAGTTAGAGCTATGCTCACGAAATCGTAAGAGTTCCTCAACGATCTTAATAGCCGTTGGTCATAGAAATTTCATGTATGGGCACAATCAATTATCAGCGTAATTAGTCACAGTCCCCCCAGGACCTATAAATTTTGATGGGTCGCACATGACCAACGCCATCGGGTGAGGAATAAGTTGCTGAACCGCTCTTTATCAGGTGTGGGTCTTACCAGACCCACGTGATCTGAATAGTGATAAGCAATAGGAAAAGCCTCAACAAAAGGTGTGGGTATTGGGCAACCCGCACGATCGGGTCTGTGTAGTTAAAAACGTCATCCAGTAAAGGTTAATGATATTCTAGTATGCCTAATATATTTGTAAAGATTTTACAGTGGAATGCCAGACCGGTACTGACAAATGAGCCACTGTTGATTTAACATCTGGCAAATCATGAGTACCATATCTTGATTTTGCAGTTACTGAACGTGTGCAAATCGAAACTACCAAGGTTGTCCCATTTGTATTATCCACTTGTATGTAATAGAGTTTCTGATTCAAAAGAAAAAATCAACACTGCTATTTACATCAAGAGATGGTACTGAATATTCTCAACGACCATCAACTGCACCATCAGATCTATCATATGTGTATTCATGCTCGGCAAGTGTTTGACTTCTGAGTTGACTTCAACGTGGTGACAGCCCTGATATGGCCTTTGTGGTTGGCTGGGCTATAAGCAACATTACCATTACCATTACCAAGTGTAAAAGTTATAACAAAAGTATTCTCAGTGTTGTCTCTGTGTGTTTGCCTGAAGGGCCAAATGACAAAAACATGGAGTGGTTACATGGTATAGAAAACACTGATGAAAAATGGCTTATTGCTGGTGATTTTAATGCCCACTCTCTATTTTGGGAAAAAAGTTGTTCTTCCATAGTTAGCAACCGTTTTGTTGAAAACGTGGTCCACTCCGCATTGTGCTTGCTGAATGATGAAAGTATAACTAGAGTTCCAGATATTCCTTCCCATAGAGTAAGAGCAGTAGACCTGTCTTTGATTTCTCCCCAGTTATACTTCATCTGCACATGACAGACTTAGGAGGACACTCTCGTAAGTGTTCATTTGCCAGTCATAATGACGATAAATGAAACACATGACTTCCAAAACTTACCAGAGAATGAAATACCTAAATATGATTATAAATTTGCCGACTGGGATAAATTCAAAGCACTTTTTCCAAGCATAAGTATAGAGAATGTTTGTGGGAATGAAGAGGATACAAAAAGTATGTACTGAATATTCAACAGAATGATACTTTCGGCCGCAAATTGTTGCGTTTCAAAATGTAATCATGTACAAAAAAACACGTCATACCGGTAATGTATGGTGGACTAAAGATTGCGAAGAAGCCGTAGTTTTACAGAAAGTCAGATATAACAAAGTATTAAAGACAAAAGTGAAGAAAATCATGTAGAAATGAAAAGAGCAAATGCACGCTCGCAGGTATATTTGTTATCGTTCTATGCAAGAGGAGTTTCTTAGTATAAAGACCTTCAAAAGGTATTGAAAAAAATTTCAAGTTATGGAAAGAGGAATAAAACTTCCAAGATGCCCCGTTAATGCAGAGAACAAGAAGTTCCCTACTTCACTTGAAAAAAAAACGGAAGCGTTTGCGGATGTTTTCAAAGACCTTGCACCTAAAAAGTCTTCCACAATAATGGAAACATCATCGGGAAAAGGAAGAAAAAACAAAACTTTATGATAAACCAGTTCCAAATAGTGGTCATTACACAAATGCACCTAAAACCACACAAGAGTTAAAAGATTCCATATTCGCAATAGGTAACAGAACGTCATCAGTTGGATTAGACACTAATTTAAATGAAATGCTAAAACATCTGCCAGAAAACATTTTCCGCTGTTTATTAAAAGTGTTTCAAAAGATTTGGATGGTTGGTACTATGTTAATTATTTGAAAACAGTAATTATATCGATTGTAAAACATGGTAAGTCTGCCACGAACATTAATAATTACCGGCCCGTAGCTCTGACTTCTCATGTTGCGAAACTTTTGGGAACAAAATGTACTAAATAGGCTTATTTATTTTTGTTATAAAAATAATGTAATACCTAGTAATCAAGTAGGCTTTAGGAAAGGAAGAACAACCACTGATCTTGTCAAATTAACACCAGAAATAAGATAACAATTTGCTAGATGAAAGAACGTCCTAGCAACATTCCTTGACATTAAAAAAAGCCTTTGATAGTGTATGGCATGCTACACTGTTATATGAATTAAAGACGATTGGTATATCTGGTAATTTCTAAAGCTACATCAAAGAATTTCTATCTGAGAGAAATTTACACGTCAGAGTAGAAAACACTTGTACCAGTTCTAAACAAGCGCAAATGGGCATTCCTCAAAGTTTTGTTATAGCGCCTATCTTATTCAATAAATTGTTGTGTGATCTCTTATAACATGTTACTAAAATGCTACAGTTGTGCTTTATGTCGATGATCTGTGCATGTGGATTAATGCCTGTGTAAGAAAAATACATCAACAGGATAAGTAAATTGCTACAGAAAACTTTATCAGGCGGAGTTCGATAGTCTTAGCAGGTACTTACTTATGAATGGTCTGAAACTTTCCCATAAAACAAAAACATGTATGGTTTTACTCAACAATGGAGATGATCCCACTGATTTGCCGTCTTTTAAGCATGATAGGATCGCACTTGAATATGTACACATAGTAAAAATTTTTCATATCAGTGATATGCTCAGGAGCCTTTCTTTAGTGCGCCCAAGCATTTGTTGTAAAACTTGCAAAGTGCTGACAGCAAAGCTTTAAAATTATGTCTGGGAGTATCAGTGCATGCATCTACTATTGGAACATACAGAGATATCGATGTTTTCCATTAAACGAATGTAGGAAATTCACAGTCGCAAAATATATTATGAAATGTTCGACCATGGAAGGTAGGAATGAAAAATAGATTTATATAAGGCCAGGGTCCTATTATCCAAAAAGAGCAAAAACATTATGATATCCTCATTACCCACCATTGGTTCTTATACTGCAAATTTGTTGAAGGAGACTGACGTGACTATTGAATCACTGGCAAAGACGTCTTATGCAGATACCATTCCAAA
This sequence comes from Conus canariensis, assembly GCA_033310375.1. NCBI lineage: Eukaryota > Metazoa > Mollusca > Gastropoda > Neogastropoda > Conidae > Conus > Conus canariensis. The sequence continues at coordinate 31,388,107 of CM065740.1, forward strand.
CTGGGAAAGAAACAGAGCGAAGTTCGATCTTAATCACACTGATGCGAAAAAAAGCTTATCAACCTTACATCGGATCATATTCAGCAAAGATGCATTTGGACAACAAATATCCCAACCATCGTAAGTTGTTTACAGATGTCTCAGTAACAAAAATTAAAGAATCTGGGTGTGCTTTTGTTATTCCATTATTGAAAGTAGAAAAATCCTATTTCATTGGATAACATAGATCTATATTCGTTGCTGAAATATTAGCTATACAAATTGCCCTGACATATCTAATTCACTAACCACAGACAATTTTTCAAGTGTTGTTCTGCGTAGATTCAGTGCTAGTATTACAATCCATTAAGTTTTGCGAATCGAATTCAGATAATTCTGTTTAAAAGAAATTTTTCATTTAATTCATATCTTGATAAATAAACAAACTGACTTTACTTTCGTTTTGATTCCTTCACACCGTGGAATCTTGGGTAATGAACTCGCTGACATGTGTAAAAAAAGAAGAACTGAAAAGTCTTCACAACAACTTACTATGACCTTCACTTTTCAAGAGAGTCAACGAATTCAAAGACAAATGGCTTGGGACTGTTTTAGAAATAGTACTAAGAACCTTAGTTTTTATGTTAAGACACAAAATAGTAAACTGTTCAGTATTTATTATGTCAAAAGCATCCAAAATCTGCGAAATAGTGATATGAATCAATACAGAAACGTTGTCTCAACCTTTCATAGACTAAAACTAGATACTCAAAGAACTAGATATAATGCTTCAACAAAATGTGTATGTGGCAAAACAAGCGTATCAAGAGATCATGTTTTATTGGAGTGTGTGCCTCACATGGCCTGCTTACCATGTTTATCAGGCATGTCTGTGATTGATGGTTTTTTTCCGATATTAATCTTGCTTTTAAAGATGCGTCTTGTTTGTTACACAGTTTGGTTAGGTATTTAATATGACGTTGACGCTCTTTCTGTGAGAACATGTACATGCCACACACCAGTGCACACACATACACTCACGCACGTACGCACGCACGCGCGTGTGTAAGCACATACGTCTCTCTGTTCCCCCCCCCCCCCTCTCTCTCTCTCTCTGTTTCCTCCTCCTCTCTCTGTCTCTGTCTTCTGTCTGTCTGTCTGTCTGTCTGTCTGTCTGTCTCTCCTCTCTCTCTCTCTCTCTCTCTCTCTCTCTCTCTCTCTCTTAATCTCTCGCGTCTATTATCATAATTTTGTGAAAAGACGTAAAATTAAAAGTACTGCTATTACTACTACTAACTACTATACTACTACTACTACTACTACTACTACTACAGATGCACATTCTTACACGCACGCACAGAGGCACACAGGCACACCCACACCCACCCACACACATACACACACGCACGCACGCACGCACGCACGCACACACACACACATACACACACACACACACACACACACACACACACACACACACACATACACACACACACACACACACACACACACACACACACACACACACACACAGATTCTCCGACAACGAAACAATGTATACTATTATCATACACTGTGGGCTGAACGATATAAAGAAGTCTGACCTAGAAACTGCCAGAACAAGTTTTTACAAAATGCATGAAAGTCACTGTCACCAATCACCCAAGAATAAAATATGGGCATCAATGAAATTCTTCAAGTCAGAGATCCAGAACTGGAAGTCAGAAGACTTCAAGTCCTTTTAAGGACAGATGTATTTGGTCTTGAAAATGTCTTCTTTAGCCGTTCCAGCCTATACACCAAGAGCAGGTTAGTGGAAAATCTTCAACCCGCATCCAGAAGATCCAGTATGCTGGTGGGCAACACCGGGAGAATGGGAGGGGGGGGGGGGGGGGGGGGGGCACTTTTCCCAGAGGACACCACGTAAGACCAGAAGACCAGCAACCACCGTGCAGCAAACAATGTCCAAGGGGTCTTGCATTAGTCGTAGGTCTTATGTGTGAAAAGGAACCCATGAACAGTGTAGGCTTGTGATCCATTTGAGCATGTGATGTGACCAACTATTTCAGTATCTGTTGGAACAGTACACGGTCAAAGCTATCTTTAGAATGAATAAATACCGGTTTCCTCTTGTCACTTTATCTGTTTTTCTTTTGTTATTTATTCATTTTTTAGTCTCAGAATCGAGAACCGTATAGATTTTGTTAAAATATAGAATGACAAAGTTGCCTGGAGAGTAGCAACTGAACTCAGCTGCTTTATTGTTATTTGAATTAATCGCAGCAAAGGCATGGCCGATAAAAGTTAAGTAACTGCAGATCCGTCTTTATATTAATTTTGAAAATTAGCTTATTCAGTCGACTGTTACCTTTCAGTTTTGATGTCTATTATGTCCAGGTAAGTTCCCTTTCATTTGGTTTGGATTCTCTAGCATGGGCTGAAATGTTCTTTTATTATCAAAACTCGCTATTGATAACACATTTTCTTGATATTGATCTCTTCCATTTTCCTTCTGTATCCTTCATTGCTGTCCCTCACAGTTCATTGGATTGTTTCACACGCAGCATTGCAGTTTCATTTTCATAAAGGAGGTGTCATTGCGTGCCGACTAGTCCATATACGCTTCACTATTTCTGCTAAGTTTCGAGACCACTCTGCGCATGATTTAAAGCAGATGTATAAATGAATTAATGACTAAGATGAGAGAAAAATGAATTAATGACTAAGGTGGGGGAATTTCGGAAGAGAGTCTAATGGCTACGACTTAGCATATATCTGGCCTACGCATTAGCCCAATGCCCTGGTAAGACTTTGGGTACCTACCTAACATTGGCTGTGCCATTAATATCATTGTATAAGTGTGTGGTGAATGTACACGTGTGTGTGTATAAGTGTGTGCATTGGTATGTGGGCATGGGCCAATGTGTGTGCCAGTGTATGCAGTCGTGTGTGCATGTGTGTGTGCACATGGTTGTGTGTGTGTGTGTGTGTGTGTGTGTGTGTGTGTGTGTGTGTGTGTGTGTTAGTGAGTGTATGTGTGTGTGCGCGCGTGTGTGTGTGTGTGTGCGCGCGCGCATGGGTGTGTGCAGATGTGCATGTGTATTCGTGTGTATAGTCTGTGGGCGTGTGTTGGCATGTTCCTGCATGCACGCATCTGTGTGTGTATGGGCGTAAATGCATTGTGTGTGTGTGTGTGTGTGTGTGTGTGTGCGCGCGCGCACGTGTGTGTATGGGGTTGGGTGTGTGTCTTGCAGCCAGTATGAGTGAGAGTTCTCCTTAATATCACAGTGGCAGGGAATCCACTGTAACACCGGGTTGGTTTAGAGCCCAACATTTGAAGCTCCATTCTTGTGTCCTTGGACAATCTTGTCTGTCTGGCAGGACTTAGGAACTGGAGAAGGGCTTGGCAGTCAATGAGGAAGACCATGTGAGATGACAGACTTGTTTTGTTTTTATATTTTACATTAAGGGTCTGAGGATCATGGCATACACACATAGGTTTCAGTTCTGAGATTAGTGGAAAACGACCGGAGGTGGTAGACTTGCAGTCAGAGCTGCTATCAGGAAACTGTGAGTTGACACCACCTGCCCCATTTTGCACAGCATTGTCTGTAGAGCCATCAGTTTTGACAAGAGTCCAAGTGATCTTGGGGAGTCCCCGCCAAGTATTTCAGGTGTCGGTGATTTCAGTCCTGTTGCTGAGTGATCTTCTTGCCCTATGACTCCAGGAACAAAGACAGTAAAGTATATGTAACGGTCATCCCTCAGTCTTGGAGCACTTCTTGTGGTTAATTTCCAAGTGGAAAATGTACACAGTGTTGCTAGTGGAACGCTTTTACCAGGTGATTTGACCTTGACGTTTGATGCGATTCTTGGTTGGAGCCTAGCGCTAGGCCTGCAGAGGATGAGATGAACGCCTCTTCGCTTTTTTTCCCTTTGTCCCAGGCGTTCCCCCTTTCTTCCCCCCGGGAGTGATAGTACGCCAGCCACCTCCATTGCAGCAATAGTAGTGGTTTTCATACCGTCTATGGGGACCTTGAGGCCATAACTACAAGCACAGACACTAGATCTAGGAAGGTGTTGGAGGAGAAGAAGAAATTGACTCAAAACTGCCACACACTCAACACGTAATCTTTGCTCACTGCTTACCATCAACTGAGAGAAAGAGAGCACCTGTTAACGACCAATCTGTCGCCCCTGCCCAATTTTTCGCCCGGCGACAGATTGGTCTTCAAACCAGGACCTGGGCCTGGGTGTTGCATATTTTGATGGGATAGACCTTATAGGGAAGACATCATGATTGAAGAGGAAATATTTGAGCGGATAGAAAAACAGCGTCACAGCGAACTACTTTTGAAGTAGGAGTGTTTCTACTTCTGTGGCGGGGTAATAAAGAATTGCGGCCCCTGTAACTCCAGGGTATTGGGGTCAAATTTCTCTCTCTCTCTCTCTCTCTCTCTCTCTCTCTCTCTCTCTCTCTCTCTCTCTCTCTCTCTCTCTCTCTCGTCATTTTCGGTTCCTAGTAATGCCAATGCTGCAACAAAGCCCAGTTAATTGAAATTGGGACTACTTCTTGACTTGGGACTACTCCTTGACTTGCTCACTTAATTTCAATTTGTTAGGTTTATTTTGAGTTTGTTTTAGATTGGGCAAAAATTCAGATTAACTCAACACGCGGATAATCTTAAATTCGGATATTTAAAAGTCCATAGGTGGTTCAAAGGCTCTTTCAATTAACCGGGTTTTACTGTACATGGTCAGTTCAGTGGTGTTCATGATCTCTTTGATACAGAATCTATACAGCCTATTTTGACCTACATCATATTAAGAGGAGACGTATATGTTAAAAAAATATAGATAGATACTGCATCAAAGTGACCAAAGGTCATCTACGTCATGAAAGGTAGGGGAAAAAATGCTCATCACACAATAATATGCAATCAAAAAGAGAAAACATGGAATTTACATCACAATGAAAACTGGTCATTCTTGCTGATTACCGGTCATCTGCGTTGTAAGGAGCAGAGAAACGCCCATACCACAACAATATTCTGTCTGTCAAACATTTTTTTTTAAAATATGGAATTGGCATCAAACTGATCACTGGTCATTGTCACTGACCACTGGTCATCTAAATTGCAAGAAGCACAGAAATATTCATATAATAAACAGTAAGCAATTACGTTTTCCAAACTGGTCACTGGTCATTGCTGCTAACCACTAGTTATACTACGTTTTAAGAAGCATATACACAGTATAACACATCAATACAGAATGAGATAGTGAAAATATGAAATTGACATAAAACTGACCACTAGTCTTTCTTGCAGACCACTGGTCTTCTACATTAAAAAGGAAAGCATTAAATATATCAATATGGAGTGAACTCAGGAAAATATTAAATTTACATGAAACCGACCACTGGTCAGTCTTGTTGACCACCGGGCATCTGTATTGTAAACTGTACAGAAGCGTTTATAACACACCAATATGCAGTGAAACAGTGAAAACGTGAAATTTTCGTGAAGCTGACCACTGGTTTTGGCACTGACCAGTAGTTATCTAGGTTGTGAATATCATGAAATTACCATTGGAGCATACGCAGCCTAAATAGTGAACATTTGGATTTTACAACAAGCTGAACTACTTCATGGCCACCCCGTTCGATAGGGAGAGTATTGGACAGGTAACGTTTATGGCCAATGTTGAATACCATGTCCATATAAACTTAACAAAATAACATAAGCAACATTTTTGTGTGTTTGCCTACTTTCCAGCGTGAATTATATTATTTGGATTTGATAACTAGTTGATTTAACTACTTGACACTTGCATGTTTGATTTTTCTGATTGATTATGCACTCTGAAGATTTCTCAATGCGACCATTCAATAGAAAAACAGCTGTAAACTCCTGTCTCATTCCATCACTTTTTATTATATTTTATTATCATTTGGCTCTTAGTTTGATGTTAAGGAAAGACAAGAAACTAATAACGAAATTGAAAATAAATAAATAAATAAATTAATAAAGATATGGGGCACTTCCCACACTTCCTCTCACAATTGGAGAAAGTGTGGGGGCGCCCCCATACTTTCTCTCACATGGGAGAAAGTGCGACGGGAAGGACCACACTTTCTCTCAATCCCGCACTTTCTTCTTAAGTGAGAGAAAGTGAGCCCCTACACTTTCTCCTAAAGTGAGAGAAAGTGTGGGAAGGAGAGAAACTGTGGCTCAACATCAACTTATTGAGAGAAAGGTAAGTTGGCGACAAATTGGCCAAGGGGCGACAGATTGGACAGTGAAGTACGACCCAATCTGTCGCTCTCAAAAACTTAGAATGGGCGACAGATTGGTCCTGGTGCTGAGGACCAATCTGTCGCCTGGGCGACAAATTGGTCCTAGTGTTGAGGACCAATCTGTCGTCGGGCGACAAATTGTGCAGGGGCGACAGATCGGTCGTTAACAGCACCCTTGCACTGTGAGTCAACCAAGACGACGCCCAGTTCTGAGACGTTGTGGGAATAAACACATCGTTCTCTGCAAACGAATTGTTCCTTTGAATTCGAATGCCATCAACAGAATCACTCGAATTGATAGAACAAGTGTTCGTTTTTTTCTTCAAACAAATATACCACCAGCCTTCTTTACATTTCAGCAGCAAAACCTCGCGTTCAGAGTACAGATAAACAAAAGGCAACGAATAAATTCGACTATCTGAATCACTGGCACACCCCTTGAGTACGTTCACTATGTGTGACGTAGCAGGACGTGCATGTGACAGGATGGGGCACACGCAGAGAAGTATGACAGCAAGAGCTTTGTCATGCAGTGACGATTTTGCCGTCCGAGATAGTGAGGTATTCTTACGTATGCGTGTTCTGACCAAAGCTTACAAGATATTCTGCAAGTCTGAATGTTGTCACCTTAGCTAGCAAGATACTCTGCTGGTATGAACGTCGACATCTGAGTTAGCAAGATATTCTGTTCGTAAAAATCTGTGTAACCTTCATAGATTACATATCGGTTTGCTAAGAGCGTCAGTAACATGTACGCACACGTACTCAAACACGCACCATGTGCACGCAGACTCACACATATATAGATACACAGACAGACAGACGTGCGTACGTGCGTACACACACACACACACGCACGCACGCGCACGCGTGCGCACACACACGCACCCACACACACACACACTGCGAAACAAACTCGCATTCTTTTGTACTTTTGGTATTTAGACTTCAGTTCATTTCATCACGCAGTGGGTTTTCAAGGAACAAACACAAACACAGCGCGTTTTGACAATTGAGTCTTTTTCAGACTGGAAAAAAAATAACGTTCAAAACAATGAAAACAAAGGATGAGTAGTGACTTATCTCTTTGATCTAGGTATACAAATCAGACTTTTGTGGCGTAGAAATACTGTTTTTGCTCTTGTTTCAATCTCTGCCCGCGCTCATCCTACTTTGAAATTGCAGTCGATATTGTTAGAAAGAGAGGGAACTCAAACAAGATGATGCATGTAATTTTCCTTAGATAACACACATCTGCATCGAGCGATAAAGACTCACAAAAAAATAACAATTCATAGACACTAAGATTGAAAAGAGGCAGGAAGCTTTAAACAAGCGCATGAAACAGAGCAACAAAAATCCAAGACGTTTGCAAGGACACTCAACTGTTACAACGTAGACACTGTAGCAACAATAAACTCAAATGCTTCGAGTATCTGTTCCTTACGATAACTTGGGAAGGGAAAAAAATGGTCGACGTAGACACTGTAGCAACAATAAACTCAAATGCTTCGAGTATCTGTTCCTTACGATAATTTGGGAAGGGAAAAAAATGGTCGACGTAGACACTGTAGCAACAATAAACTCAAATGCTTCGAGTATCTGTTCCTTACGATAACTTGGGAAGGGAAAAAAATGGTCGACGTAGACACTGTAGCAACAATAAACTCAAATGCTTCGAGTATCTGTTCCTTACGATAACTTGGGAAGGGAAAAAAATGGTCGACGTAGACACTGTAGCAACAATAAACTCAAATGCTTCGAGTATCTGTTCCTTACGATAACTTGGGAAGGGAAAAAAATGGTCGAAAATAGAGAAAATGCTACAAAGCGCATAGGTGTCAACCCAATTTTCCTCATTTTACAACTTCCCATATTGAAAAGTACTTTTTCCCTTATTCCGAGCACAAAAACCTTATACGTTACGGAAAACGCAAAACAACAACAACAACAACGACAACAACAAAACAACACACAAACAAACAAAAATTGCTGTGAATACAATGTAATACTCAGTATCAGGCAGAACTTCTTGAAACAAATGACAGTTTAAGACCGTTTATGAATAACAATAACACTTACCCATCCTACAGAATGCATTCCAGCAGAATGCATCCTTGAGATAGTTTGTTGATCAAATCACACACCCTATAGTGAAACACTGACAATGGTGCAGAATTAATACACACTCTTCCACTTTACCAACATCATGAGTCCATCAAAGTCACACACCAATTTGTTCGATGCAACTTTCCTCTCCTACCAACATCATTAGTCCATTGAAGTCAGAAGTACATCATTACTTACTGTGATCCCCAAAGTTTCTATTCCCAACCACACCAATTTCCCTTTCACAAGATTGGAGAAGTTATCAGAAAGTAGAACTGGCAGAACTTCACATCAAGAGAAATAACACCGGGGTCTTCTTCTTATCTGTCTTCATTGCGCACAGGAAAACGTTTGTTAACGTTTCAGTGCTAAGAATCCGTGTGGTCTGCTATGAAAATTTGTTCACCTCGCAATTTGCCTCAGTGATTTAAGATTTACCCCTGTAAATCAGTTTTATCCGTATTGAAACTTGTATACGGCCGTACAGACCCGAAATCGTAGGTTTCCCGTACAGCAATACGGGAAACCTGTATAGGCTGACACCTATGAAAGCGGATGCGAAAAAATACGGAGAATGTTTTGGGGGATGACGTGGGGAAAAAGAATGTTTGTGTGTTCGTTTGTTGCTCAAGGAAGAAAGAAAATGAAGCAGTGATGAACTAAAATGTGCTCCTTGGACCGTAGGTAACGCCGTAAAAAGAGACAGAATTTCAGATACCTTACATTTCAGCAATCAAGTCTGGATGTGATTCGAGCCATTCCAAAAGTTTACCTTCATCAGCTTTTCTCCTTTTTTCAGTGAACGTGTTGAAAGTATACATAAATGGATTGACCGCAGAGTTTAAAGGTAAAACAAACACAGCAAGGGCCACATTCACTTCTCCGGGAATGGGAATGCCGCCCAGTGCCAACATCCCACATAAACCAATGGGAAACCAGCATAGGAAGTCTGTCACAGCAACAGTGATCAACCGACGAGCTATGGTCATGTCTCGTGACACTTTGGTGGCGTCCGTTATTACTGCATTGCTCTGAATTGACCTGTAGATAAAAGCCTGACCTGTGGAGATGAAAATAAATAGCACAAAATTGAAAATAATTAAAACACCTATAGAATAAAATCTTCCTTTGAAATCTTTCCTTGTAACTGGCAAAGGGATGCATATACCTGTCTGACTGTAGAATTCCCAATGAGATGTCATAGGTAGTAAAGGCAACATGGCTAAAAACCAGCCAAGCAACCAGTTCAACAGACAGGCTACTGAGCCTGACGTTCTGCCAAACCTCACAGATGTGAAAGGAAAGCAAAGGACAACAAAACGATCCAGTGTGATAAACCAGATGATCAAAACTGACACCTCACTAGATAACAGAGACAAAAACCCAGCTAATTTACAGACTGCGCTGTTTTTCCACATGTGATCGTTGTGGATATATTGTCCACGGAACCGTTCATCAGCCATCCCAATAAAAGCAATGTAGACACCCATCAGAAAGTCAGCCATGGCGAGGTTAGTGACAAACACACTGTACCCACTTGAAGACGCCATGCTCTTTACAAAAACACGTGCACAGCAACAGAAGGCGTTACCAGTCAAGGACAGACAAGCGATCAGCCACAGAAACCCTCGGTACGTCCATGATTGCAACAGATCTTTACAGGAAGAAATTTCATCTTCTGGGGCGAGGCATACTAAGCTTTGCAAGTTTTGGGGAAGTATTTCAGAGCAGCACAATCTATAATTCTGTGAAGATATGAAACGTATGTTAGAAAGATCTTTAAATAAATCAGGTGGAAATATTTGGACAGGACTGTTATCCATGTAGAGTTCTTTTAACTGTGGTGTGAACCGAAACCCTGCTGGGCTGATTGTGTGAATAGAAGTGAACTTTAAATTCAGTTTCTGTATACGGGTGAACGGTGACAGGACTGTGGTGTCCAGCACAGTCAGAGTGGTATGGGCCAGGTTCAGCTCAATGAGGGAATTGTGCTGGTCAACAGTGGAGAGATCAGTGTAGAGAGAGGACAGAGGATTGTTGGCCAGGGACAGTGTTTGTAGACTTTCTAAACCAAAAACAGAGGTCAGGTTAACAAACTGGAGCTGGTTGTCACTGAGATCAAGATACCTGACATTTACCAATTCAATCTTGGGCATGGATGTCAGGGAACACTGTACAAGGACTAAACCAATAAGGAGAGTGTTGTTACTCACATCATGCGGTGTCATACCTGACCCCGTGGCATCCAAGTATCGAAGCTGAGGAAAGAGAGATGCAGAGAAAGGCTGAGGACACAGAAAAGAGTAACCCTGACAAAGACAATCTATAGGACACGTAATGCTGCATGATAATTCATCGTCATTCATAGGGCAGTGAGGCCAGCCATCACACATATCGTCACTGTGTAAACATATTGTTGAAAGTCTGCATCGGAAAAAACCTGGACATTTCATTTCTTCACATCCCTCTTCATCCTGGTGATCAATACAATCATATGGTCCATTGCATCGCGTGTAGACAGGGAGACAATCATTGAACTCACCAGGACAACGATAGTGACTGTCAGGACAAGACTCGTTGGCCTTCATTGGGGTGCAGAGGAACTGTGCAATTCCATTGAATTTGACAAGGGCAGGAGATGGACAGGCTTGGTTGTATCTGGACCACTGAGTATACCTCATGTAAGGGCAGTTTTTTTCGTCTGACTCATCACGGCAATGGATGATATTATCACATGATTTTTCAAAAGACAGACAGTCGCCGTTGTTACATGTAAACATCCTGAAGCAAGGTGGATGTTTACAGAACGATTCATCACTCTTATCATGGCAATCAGTTACGAAGTCACATACTAAGGTGTATGAAATAGGTGTAGAATCATCACTACATATGAACGTAGCAACAACAATGACACAGCGATCAGAAGAATCAAGTATGTCTATATGTGACGATGTGCTTGAAACAAAGAAAGCAGAGGTTGTTTCCTGACTACAAATTTGGTGTTGGTCAGAACCACACAGAATAAATGTGTGGGTCACATGCCCATCAGGGCATTTCGTCATGCCTTGATGTCCTGTTGATAGTAAAAATGTATTTTTGTACGGCAATAAGATTTTCAAATCAGAATAGGTTGTTGGTGTCGTGTTATGTGTGAGTTCACACAATGTCCCTAGGTTAAAAGAAAAATGACTTCTGTTTTCACACAATTCCTGTTCTAAATGTATTTTGTTTATAGAAGGCTTTACATAAGTGTAGAAACACAGCTTTCCTCTCGACCTGATGGGAGTAGAAGACCTCCAGAAATGATGAATGATTGTTCGTTGATCTTGTACGAGAGCATGCTTGTACATTTCTGGTAAGGAGTTATCTCTAGAGTGTAAACCAACCAAAAGTTCGTCAAACCAATTAGGATGTAATTTTGTTGTGTTTCTAAACATTGCATGCCATGTAGAAAGACACATTGGAGCTTTCTGCAGGGTTTGTATTGAAGTACAGTACTCATCAGCCCGTTGGTTCAAATCTGCGTTGTAACTGACAAATCCTTTTAGACTGTGGACAAGTTTGTAGCAATTGTTACATATTGCAATCAGTCCATCACACTGAGGACTGCTGTAGGGACAGTCACCTGTTTCATCTCGTCCATCTTCACACTCTTTTTTCAGGTTGCAGGCCAGGTGGTGGTGGAACCTGATGTAATGCTTCACAGAACAGTTCCAACCTCTGGGAGTATGAACACGCCCAATACTGTCAGAATAGAACGAAAAAAAAAGTCTGAAGCAGGTCCCATTCGTACAATCTTCTAGTTTTGCAACAATAATTAGTGCCATGGTTTTCAACACATGGGCAAAATCTGAATTATGATCATTACACCGGTGCCATACGAGAAAACTCTTTATTCTCGACTTTTTATGATAAGCATAGGCATCTTTTTCTGGGTAACTATACAGGGACACATCTAACACCCTCGGTGTATATTCCTTGAAACTGACCACAACTGTAGTGTTGTAAGGCACAGGCACAGTTTTCTCCACAGCTGTACCATCAGTATGGTTTCTTCTAAAACTCACAAACCCGGACGTTGGTGTCTCCATCACAACAACTGGATCTGCGTTTTAGCATTGAATAATATACTATGCACAAAAAGAAACGCATATTTTTATTTCAGTCATTTCATGTCATTTAGCAAATATATTACAACCACAGAAGAAATACGACATCAATCTACTGTTATGTCTATTCATTATGATGTCTGACTATTCACACTGAACAGAGTTCCCTCCCCCTGGCTCCTCCCGTGCTTCCCAATCCCCGCTCAAAGTCAGTACCGGGTATGACCCCCATTTGCCCGAATCACAGCCTGGCACCTGCGTGGCATGGAGGCAATCAGGTGTTGGATCGTCTGCCTTGGGATGGCGTTCCACTCTTCCTGCAGCGCTGCAAACAGGCCATCAGGTGTTGCAGGGGCATTAACTCTTACTCTGAGGCGTCGGTCCAGTTCGTCCCACAAATGTTCTATCGGGTTGAGATCTGGACATAGTGATGGCCAAGGCAGGGTGCGGATATTGTGGGTGTTGAGGAAGGCCATGGTAATGCGGGTTGTGTGAGGCCTGGCATTATCCTGCTGGAACATGGCTCCTGGAGCGGCTACCACGGGCAGGACATGCGCACGCAAAATGTCCTGCACGTACTGTGCAGCCGTGAGGTTGCCTTGGACGCGAACCAGCTGGCTCCTGCCTGTGTTGCTGATAGCTCCCCACACAGTGATTCTACCACCACCATGTGGAGGTGCCTCATCCACACATTGAGGAGCGTACAGCTCACCAAGCCTCCGGTAGACCTGTCTCCTTCCGTCGTGGCGTTGCAGCAGAAATCTGGATTTGTCACTGAACCAGACATGTCGCCAGTGGTTCCTCAGAGTCCAGGGTTGGTGCTGGTTTGCCCACAGCAGCCAGGCCTGGCAATGGCGTCTTGTCAGCACATTCCCTTGATGGGGTCGATAGGCCCGCAGTCCAGCTGCATGGAGACGGTTTCGCACTGTCTGTCTGCTGATCCTCTGGTTGCCAGGAAGTGCCTGGACAGTTGATTGGGCTACCAAGAACCGATTACGCAGATGCCGAAGGCGTATGAAGCGATCTTGTGCTGGTGTAGTCACCTGTGGTCGGCCTGACCTAGGACCATCAGCTGTGGAGCCTGTTTGCCTGTAACGAGTCCAGAGCCTACTGATTGTGCCTTGCGACACGTTCAGGACTCGGGCAACGTCGACTTGCCTCTGACCTACCTGCAGACGGCCAAGTGCATTTCCCCTTGCAAGTGCGCTCAGGCGTGGCATGCTTTCTCCTTCTTCGAAACCTTTAATTTTTCACTAAAATGAACTGGCTTTCATAGTGAATCTTGCCAGGGTTGAAAGCAATTTACTCACCACAAATGTGGTCATTTATGGTTACTGAAGAGATTCCATTGGGCACACGCTTCAAACTGCATTATCATTCTTGGAAGACATGTGGATCATGCAGACAGCCAGGATTGGGTTTATCCTTTCAGTTTGAGTTCAGCATAACTGTTTTCTGCTATACGGAGCATGTTTCTGTCAAAATTTTCCTTAATATTTTCATCTAATTGCAAAGTGAGACGACTGCAGGCGTTTCTCTGGGCGGTTCGCTAACATTTATTTAAGATTTGTTAATAGTTTCAGCGAAAAAAATATGCGTTTCTTTTTGTGCACGGTATAGTAATGTAATTGAACCTGTTGTCAAACATTGCTTTCGAGAAAGCCTTCGATTCGGTTAGCTGGAATTCATAATAAAATTGTTGAAAGCATTTGGGTTCCAAAAAACAATTTGCAAATGGGCAGAAACCTTCAGAAGTATGAAATCGTCGATCCTTGGTAACGGTTAAATTTCTGACTGGTTTAAGATAAAGCGAAGATGCAGACATAATCGTCGTGCCTATCTATATTACGTGTTCAAATTTAGCACTAGTTTCACTTGAAAATATAGACATATATCTACAATTAATTTACTGAATCTACACGTTTTAGATATGCAAATGGCACTGGCGTTCTTTTAGTGGGTGATAAATGATCGTTTGAGAGATGTATAAATCCATTAATCATATATTAGATTGTTATGTGAACTCTGGGAAAACTGGTGCAGTTTTGTTCGGGAAGCATTAAGAATTCTGCAGCTTGGTAAATGTACAACAAAGATTTGGGCTGGAACTCCTCCCAGAGCTCAACATTCTCGGAATTCGGTTAAGATTGACTCGGGAAACTGATGACGTACTAACTAATAAGGAAAGAAGAGCAGGAGTGAAACATTTGTTCAACATTTGGATGAGAGGGCAAACACATTGAACAGTGTAGCCACTCTGAAATCACTAATGTTTCCAAAATAAATCATTTGTGGCTCTTATTACCTAATTCATTTGCATCTTTAAAACTTCAAAGCTATTGTTAAAAGTTTGTGTAAGACAGGAAGTCAGAAAAAATAACAAGAGAAACTGCACATGGAAGTATAGGAAATGGTATTTTAGACAGCCGGAACTGATTTTTGTTTGTCTGTTTTTTTGTTTGTTTCTTCTTTTTTGTACACTCAGACAGGACCCCCAAAGGCACTGACGAAGCTCCTGTACGGTGGAGGCCCTCCAGAGATCCATAGAGCTTCTCCCTCGTCGATGTGTCGGCAGGCCAGGTCTTTGCTCTTAGCTTTTTATGTGTGGGACAGTCCTGCAGGCAGTGTTCCAATCATTAGGGCTGTACCGGCTGGGCAGCCTGAAGACTCATCAATGTGGAGTTTTGTAAAGTGCGGTGTTTATGTCTGGAGCGCCCTGTCCTCAGTCTCACAATGCTTACTTGGTCTGGTCTGGGCAGCAGGTGGTATGCATCCCTCTTGTTGAAGTCTGGGTCCTGCGCAAGCCATCTTCTTTTCTGCTTCTCCCTGATAATGCTTTTGGCTTCTTCAAAGGAGACTTTCTGCTCCAGTTGGGGCTGCTGTCCTCCTTCCTTTGCCAGTTGGTCAGCTTCCTCATTTCCATGTATGTTGCAGTGTGAGGGTATCCATTGTTGACGGTGTTCTCTTTGGGCTGCTGCAGTATGGCCAGAGCAGAGACAAGGGAGTTGAGTTCCTTGTTTCGATGATTTTTTAACAGCGTTCAGTATTAACAAAGCATCGGAGAAGATGACGACTCTGGGACGTACGGCCCCTCTATTCTCATACAAAGTTCTGGCTGCTTACTGCAGTGCATCTGCCTCAGCCTAAAATTTGTAGAGAACTTGCCAGTCGGTATGGCTTGTCAGACAGGAGTTCCATCCATCACTTCAGGAAAGTCCCTCCACCTCCGTTTTAGGTAGCCTCTTCTGCTGAGCCATATGTATATGCATGTGTCCAGAACTCTTTGGGATATGTTTGCTCTATCTAATCAAGGGTTACTGCTTTCCTCTGCGGTTCTGACTGTGTGCCCTTTGTATTAATGCCAGGAATGGTGAGTCTGATTTCTGGCAGTTGATATCTTTTCCATGATAATCCCGAACTGTATGATCGACTTGTCTTGCTCCGTTGTTGCAAAAGTTCACAATCCTGTCTCTCAAGTCTGCGTGCGTTGTGCAAAAAGCTGCTGCGCTTCAGTCTGCACTTGGTGGGCTCTGACATTCTTTTGTGCATGGGGTGATTCTTTATTCTCTTAAATTTGGCAGTTTGTATGAGGACTTTAGTGTCTTGTCTGCTTTCAAGGCTCTGATGTCCTGTTAGAGTATCTATGGCTTGGATCAGAGTTGATTTGAGTGCACCTGTAATGATCCAGAATGCCTGATTCTGAATTGAGGTTTGTTCAAAGCTGGTTTTTGATGCTGTCCCCCATGCAACTGCTCCATATTCCAGGACAGGTCTTACTCGTCCAAGGTACAACTTCTGAATTGTGTGGTCTGATGCATCCCAGGATGTTCTCGATAATTTCTTCATCAATGCCAGGCGCAGTCTGGCTCTTGCTATGCAATTGTCGATCTGTCGTTTCCTGGTCATTCTTGAGTCAAAGGTGACTCCTAGATAGGTCGGTGACTTGTCCTGTGGAAGGATGTGACCATTCACCTGGAGGCGGGCACTTTGTTCTTTTGTAACAAGGCTGAAGATAGTGTATGTTGTTTTCCTGCCATTGATGTCACAAGCCATTTCTTTGTCCATGTCTCGATCTTGTTCACGGCTTCCTGGATCCTTACTGTGGCTGTTGTAACATGTTGTCCAGAGATCCAGATGACGAGGTCATCTGCATAAATGGCACTGTGGACCCATGCAGGGATGCCATCCAGGATATCATTTATGAAGATGATAAACAGCGGTGGGGGAGAGAACTCCACCTTGTGAGACGCCTTCTTTCATTGTTTTCTGCCTGCTCTGGTGCTTTCTATTTTGTACGCGAGCTTTTCTGCTGGTCAGGTACTGTCTGATCCAGTTGTACATGTGGCCTGTGATCGCATACTGGTTTATCTTCAGCTTCAGACCGTTTTTTTCAAGACTTTATCAAAGGGTTTTTCTAGGTCAATCCAAACTGCTATGGTATGCTACTTGTCTTGGAGCGCATCTTCCATTTCATGTGCAATATAGGCGACCTGGTCCTCTGTGGACCTGTGTTGTCTGAATCGAGCCTGCTTGCCAGGGACAGTTTCTCCTCCAGGTACCAAGTCAGCCTGTTGTTGAAGAGCCTCTCTGTTAGTTTCCCAACACAGCTGGTAAGACTGATGGGTCTGTAACTCTGCTTGGTATTGTCTTTTCCATTTTTGTGGATAGGGATCATAATGGCATCTTTTCATGACTGAGGTACAGACGCGTTTCCCCAGCTGGCGTTGAAGATGTCCACTGGCGTTTTCCGTGCAGATGATCCAAGATGTTGGAATATCTCATTTGTGGTGCCATCAGGTTCTGGTGATTACTCTTTTTGTGGCTGGGTTATCCCTTCGTTGAGTCTGTTACTGTGAAGGGTTCCTTCATTACTTTTCCCTCTGTGTCCATATTCCTGCTATTTTTCTGTTGTTGTAATGGTTCCTTTTCTCTGCTTTTAGGGATGTTGATGTCGCTGATCTTTTCAAAGCAGCCGATAAAAGGTCTGTACCCCGTCTGCTAGTGAGGATTTCTTCATTCTCTTCTAGAACAATGGGTGCTGCCGATGGGTTTTCATCGTTCATGGCTCTGGCAATGTTCCATATTTTTTTTCCCCATCCTCCTCTATGTTGAAATTTTCAGGGTTTTTTTTCGAGTTGTTTCTTGCAGCATGGATGGATGCTTTTGTGTATGAATTTTTTTTTAATTTTTTTTTTAGTCTGATGTTTTTTCTTGTTGGTTCTTTCTCTACTTTTTCTCTTACTGCGTTTACTTGGTCTTCCAACTGCTGGAGTTCTTCAGTCCAGTAGGGCCTGCAGTTCTTCCTGGCCCCTCCTGGGGTGGTTTCTGCAGCTGCTTTTAATATTGCTGCGTTGAAGGCCTTGGTCATATGGTTTACGTCTTTTCGTCGAGTGTTGATGTTGACTGTTTATTCATCAGTGAGTAGAGAGTAGTTTTCCCATCTAGCCTTCTTGTAGTTCCATATGGGCAGTCGATGGATGAGGTTGAAAGAAAGTTTCACAGGTCTGTGGTCACTACCAGCTAACTGGTCTAACACTGTCCTTTCTGCACTTAGCTGCAGGTTGCTGGTGGCAAATGCTAAGTCTGTTATTGTTTACATTAGCCACCTGGATGAGTAGAATGTTAGGGGATCATCTGGGAGGTTCAGCATGTGTGTGTGTGTGTGTGTGTGTGTGTGTGTGTGTGTGTGTGTGTGTGTGTGTGTGTGTGTGTGTGAACATTTGCCCGCACATGCGTGCGCTCATGACCGTTTGTACACATGTGTGTGTGTGCATGCACGCCCGCGCGTGGGCGTCTTCGTGCCTATGTGCGTTTAGGTGCGCACATGTGTGTGTGTGTGTGTGTGTGTGTGTGTGTGTGTGTGTGTGCGCGCGCGCGCAAGCGTGTGTGTATGTGTGTGTGTGTGCGCACGTGTCCACGCCTATGATTATTTCTGGGAAATGAATGGTCAGAAGATGCGTGGGCGTCTTTGTTGGTGTGTGGGTTTATGTGCGCACATGAGTGGGTATGTATGTGGGCGCACATGTTCATTTGTGTGCTCATAAGCACGCGCGCGAGAGCATGTGTGTGTGTGTGTGTGTGTGTGTGTGTGTGTGTGTGTGTGTGTGTTGTGTTGTGTGTGTGTGTGTGTGTGTGTGTGTGTGTGTGTGTGTGTGTGTGTGTGTGTGTGTGTGTGTGCGCGTGCGCACGCGCACACGCCTTTGATTATTTGTGGGAACTGAATGTTCAGAAAATGACATAGTAACGAAAACGATAACAAGAACAAGCACACACACACACACACACACACACACACACACACACACACACACACACACACACACACACACACACATCTACGGAGTCTCCACTTTCCATGTTCAACGTTGAAAGATGGTCAATCATATAGTGTCTGTGCTTGTTTGTTGAGGTGAGTCTTTACATTTCTTATCACATCAGATTGGCCATTTCGTTTCACACCTGCATGTCCTGGGCAATACACCCACACGAGTTTCTCCGATGGAAGGTTGCGCTATACTTCATGCCAAGCAGGGCTTCCCTTTCCATTCACTGCTTTTTTTTTTTAAGTAGGCTCATGGAGTCGGACAGTATCATGGCTTGTTGAGTTCTAAACTGATCGGCGAATGAGAGTCAGTGGAGTGTTTGTATCACTGCTTCTACCTCGATTGTTGGATTTGAAGTTGTTAAACTGTATGCACCCTTGTCTCCCTGGATACTTCGGCCATTTTGGTTCACCGTGTATCCCAAGCCTGAGATACCTTTGGTGACGGAACCATCAGTGTATATAACTTTATCCTCTTTGGTGCCAACGCTTTTTTTTTTTTTACCTGCATCTGAATTTCTACGTTGATTTTGCCTTCTGGCCATTCTCGACAGTATCTTCCAAACTCTGGAACGATGGCAATTTGGTAGAAGTGTTTGAAGTGCTCTAGATACTTTTCCAATTCCTTCGTTTGTTTCAGTTCTGCTAACAGGCACACATGTTGCATATTGTCTTCTGCTTGTCCCGTCCATGATTTTCCACGTCGTAGACGAGCGCTTTTTGTTTTGCATATAGGTTTTAGGGATTTTCAAGTGGTCTAGAATATGCCTTTATCTGTTCTAGCTTGTGTCTTAATTGCATTGAAGGTCGGTCAGGGACGTATCGCATAGTTTCAACAAGTGTATCCTTTGTGGTTTCTAAGATCAATCTCACTGAATCGTTTTGAATTCCTTGTAATAAACAAAATTCCTCTTGGACAGTGTTGTAAGCCCTAATCCATAATCAATCACACTGAGTACAAATGCGTGACACAGTTGATAGAGATGGCGCTGTTGAATGCCTTTAATAGCCATTGTTTTCATGGCAGACAGGCCCTTTTTGCATTTATAAACAATATTCTCAACATGTTTTCTAAAGGTCAGCATTCTTTAAAAGCTTATACACAAATAGCATAGGCTGTCGGTTGATTCGATCGGTATTCCATTGAAGTGAACTGGTGAGGATAATTGTCCTGATGTTTTGTTGTTGACAGTGCAGACAAATGTCTGAGCTTTTGTTGGGTTAATGGACAATCCAGTTTTTGACATCTGAGCAATGTTGTTCAACTGTTGCTGAACTGCTTTCGGTGTTACGGATGGAAATGCGTGTGTGTGGAAGTCTGACTCACTCAGAATTATGGATGCATGCACGACTTTTTCTAATTCACATACACACACCCACTCATCCGAACATGGACAGCCAGGCAACAAAATAACTCTTTTTTTTATGCCGCCCGAGCCATCAAACAAAACACATACAAAATCAACACTCAGTTAAACGTAGGTTGGTACACCCACCATTAGGTGTACATATACAACAAATTAATACAATTTTAATTATCAACTGCCGGGTCCAGCGCTGATGACGACGACGGCAGCGACGAGGCAAGTCTGACACAGAGTCTCTTTCAAGCTGTGGTTCTCAATGAAGAAGGAGGGAAAGAAAAAACTAACACGTTCGTGGCGTCTCTGTCAGCAACACAGTGACAGTCTCACCCACGAGCTGTGGCTCAAACACCTAAGAGCTGTGGCTCAACACCAACCAAGAGCTGTGGCACACACACCACCTGTGGCTCAACACCAACCAAGAGCTGTGGCACACACACCACACACAGCGACGGCCTCGGACGCAGGTCGCTGGCACAAAAGAAGGGGCGACGTCCTGGCTCACCAGCAGCGACGTCTCCAACCCACTGGCCCAACAGTGGTCGGTCACGGGTGCAGTGGCAGGTAGGGCAATTGTCGGTGCTCAGGCCGGCCTCTCAACACCAGCAGCAAACAGGTGGAGAACGGGGCGTCAACACAGCTATGGCCCCGGCCCTAACCCGGTAGCAGCCAGTCCCCTCAGTCCAGGGAACACTATCAACCTGGGGGCAACTGACTGCTACTTGCAAACGGCTGAGTCCCTCTTCGGCCTTCTGTGACTTGTATTGCCGGAATCACTGCAGAGACTCCTAACCGGTGCAACTCACCCGGCTTATAGCAATGCGCCGGTGAGTAGCAGTCAGCTAACTTTTGCAACCGGCTTCCGGACAACTACCTTCCGGTAAGCACGGTCGCACATGAAACTTTGTGACCAGATGAAAAACGGTCCGTCACATTCGGTCATTCTTACGAATCCTTTGATGTTTTGTGGACCAGACCGTCATCTGCGAGTGTCAACACTCCAGCAGTTCCGTTTCTATTGAGGTCTGCAAGGCCTTTAGCGTAAACGCTGTGTAAAACACGGGAGAGAGGAGAACCTTGAGGCGAGCCCACATGAGAGTTTATAAGGTTGAGACGTACAGTCTCCAGATCGTAGGATGACGGTTCGCTACTTTTGTTGTTGTTATTGTTGTTGTTGTTGCGTCCTTCAGATTTCAGCTCCCCCCCACCCCCTCCCTTTTTTTAATAGTGGGGCTTGCATCCTCCTATTTCCCCCACTATAGTTCACTCATTTTTCCTCTCTGTCACACCATGCAAAGACTGCGTGCGCCGCTATCGATGGACATTCGCATGCTTATTTTAATGTGTTTTTCATATCATACAAACCGTCTGAGTTCTTTGTGTTTCAATGTGTGGTGTGTTCATACTTTCACTCTGTAATATTTCCCGCCTTCAACAAAGCAAACTAATAAGATCAACTAGAAAAAACTACAGTTCTAATATTAGGAACTACACAGTGTGGGCTGGTGAGTAAGGATGAGTGTGTGTGCGTATGTCTGTGTGTGTGTGTGTGTGTGTGTGTGTGTGTGTGTGTGTGTGTGTGTGTGTGTGTGTGAGCGTGAGCGCGTGCGCGCGCACGCTAGAAAGAGATAGGGAGAGAGGAGACGGACAAACAAACAGAGGGAGGTGTGTGTGTGTGTGTGTGTGTGTGCGTGTGCGTGTGTGTGTGTGTGTGTGTGTGTGTGTGGCATACAAATGCAATAAAAGCAAAATACTATTTAAAGATATGGAAAGGACCAGTCTTTAAGGACGCCTTTCTTCCCTTTTTCTACGCCAAACAACACATCCGTAACCGACAACTTTAATCAGAGGTGTGTATTTGATTAGATTAAATCTTCAATAAAGGTCCAAAATCCATGTGTTACGGGGCATCCAAAGAAGAAATGTTCAATGTAATCCACTGTCTCCAGACAATAAGAGCATTTGTTATTTTCTTTAACTTTCATTTTGTTTAAAAGGCTAATTGTCGGATATATATTATGTGAAATTTTCCAGTGAAGAAGTTTTAGTCTAGTTTCTGTAACAGCTCATATAGCCCTTGACCATATTGATCTGTTCAATTTTATTTCAAATTTTCACAGCCAGAAATAAAAGGCACAAGGAATGACAGATGCGTGATATCCAGGTAACATTTTTCTAACAAGTTTAGGTTTTGTATTGTATTGACTTACTTCGCTTAACACTGTTCCTGTCTCCTTTCCTCCTCTTTGAATCCATTTAATTCCACTCTGTAGGTAAGCCATTAGCTAAAATGTTTTATATTTAAGGACTACATTTGCTTTGTTTTGACCAATCACATTTTGTATTTCTTCTAAAGTCAATAATCGCTTTTCGTTCTGGTGAATAATATCACTAATCGATTCAATTCCTTTCTCTATTCAATGTGGAAAGAATAAGATTTTGTTTCTATACATTGTCAATGAATTATTGAATAATAGCTGTCTATGGAAATTGTCACTTTCAACGTCTTTAAAAGCTGATGTAGGCATACTTACTACATAATTTCCAGTAACGTCTTGTCAAAATTCGTTTGTCGATTCTGTCTAAACCTTTGATGTCTTTTCTTTTACAGTTGATATAGAAAAATTCATCTTGTTTTGCAAGTTATTCTAAGTGACATTTAGGTATTAGCCTCCAGTTTTGTTGATCATTTCCATTGAATCATCATGTTTTGCAAGTTATTCTAAGTGACATTTAGGTATTAGCCTACAAATTCATAGATCACTGGCATTGAATCATCGTGTTTTGCAAGTTATTCTAAGTGACATTTAGGGATTAGCCTCCAGTTTTGTTGATCACTTGCATTGAAAAGTTTTCCTATCTTTTGCAGATTTAGACATTTTTGAAGACTGATCATATTTTTATCATCGTTATTCCTCCATCTTCAGAATCAGCTTCCATTACCTTTCTTTTTACTTTCTCAAATGCGTTTCTATTTACCTTTTTTTCTGCCAAAGAAACATGTAAAACATTGTATTTATTTTGGACAGAACATTTTGTGGAAGACCAGTAAACTGCATTACATTTATAAACTAGCCGATTAGAAATGTTTTTATGACTACTTTGCCCTAGATACTGTGATCATGCTTGTTCCATTCTTTGATCAGTGTTCATTGAATTTAATCTTGGTATCCGGTTATTTGCAACTTGATTTGCCATTCTGTATGATTTGAATATGTATCTAAAATTCTTATTGTGTTTACGACCACAAATCTGCCTGCTCATTTTCAGATCCTTTGTTGTATGTGTATTTAATTTAAGACCAGAAAATCGTTCAAATGTGTTAAGTATTTCTAGCGATATGAGCATGTCTTGTCTGCTTTTAAGAAATAAGGTTGTATCATTAGCCATTTGTTTACTTTTATACTGACTTGCACTGTATCATTAGAGGTGGTCGCTTTAATGCTCTCTATAAAGCTATTTCTAACGTTGATAGCAGGTAACTCTACTGCGAGTATATAGGCAAGAGGGGAAAATGGGCATCTTTGTCCGATTCCATACAACATTTGAAACGGTTGAGATAGCCATCCTCCATGGTTAATGCATCCGAAACAACCACTGTTGAAGACACTAACCCATCTTTGTAGGTCAGTACCAAACCCCAAAACATTAGATGTATGAAACAGGAAATATTTCAATATCGAATCAAAAGCTTTTGCATAGTCAATAGCTAATAGATACTCGCTTTGTTAGTCTTGTTCAGGTAATTAATCACATCACCTATGGACCTTATCACTATTACTGTATTTCTTCCTTCCATAATTATAACCAACTTGGCCTTAATTTACTAATTCGTGTATAGCTTTACTCAGTCTCTCAGCTAAAATCTTTCCCAAGATTTTGTAATCAGAGTTATTCAGTGTTATATGTCCCCAGCTGATAATTTATCTCTTTCCAAATGTTTTCCTTTGTGTTGTAAAATTATTATTCCTTGTCCTTGGGTGTAAGAAAGTTCACTTGCATGAAGGGACTCTATGACAGAGTCAGTGACTAGTTTTGCTATTTTACCCTAAAAAGATTTTTGAAATTCTATAGTAATACCGTCACATCCAGGAGCAGTTTCTCTAAGGCACTGGTAGTTTCTTCCACTGTGACCAAACCTTCACATGTGGCAGCATCTTTCTCATGTAAATGTAGAAAACTTCAGACTCTAGTAAAACATCAGTTTCTTCTCGTATATTTTCGGTTTTTTTTATCATACATTTTTATGTATATATTCATTAACGGGTGGCATTGCCCTACTTATACACATCTTTGTTGTTTAGCCCTGTTGCTCTCATTACCCCTCTTCAGGCAGTAGCTGCGAGAGTCACACTCCATAAAACCATTACAATTTGCTCATTATGTCTATCATCTGCCTTGGACAGTCTTCAGGACCTTGTCAGTCTGATTGAAGAATTTCCTAGACCTGGTTTGCTGCTGGGTAACTTTAATGGCCAAAAATACCTTTGGCAAAGTGTGGATGATTCCACGTCCCTTTTCTCAGCTAGATCAGTGTTGTCGGAATGACGGCTCTTCTACGTTTATGCATTTTTCAAATGGTGCGCTTTCGTGTATTGATCTGCCAGCCTGTGACCCCTCGCTGGTGCTAGACTATGAGTGGTCTGTCCATGATGATCTGCATGAAAATGACCATTTTCCCGTTTTGTTGAGATCCATAACAACCGAAAACGCCTCTGTTCCACAACACTTTAATCATAGAAACCCAGCTTGAATTTTTTTGCTGCAAGTATTTCAAAGGAGCTCATGGATACTGACATTTTTCGAAGTCAAGATCAAGCAGAATCTCTAACACACACTTTGATTAAGTCTGCAAAAACTTGAATTCCGGTGTCTTCCATAAACATCATCTGCCAAAAACACCCTGGTTTAATTCGGACTGCCAACAAATCACAAGAGAACGCAAATGGGCTCCGCGTTGGTCTCTGAAATACCTTCAGTTTCCAACACTCGAGACCATCAAAAACTCCGAGCCAAAAACGAGACACGCTGTTAAAATAAGTAAACGTCAGTCTTAAAGAGACTTCTGCTCCAAGCTGACATTCAAAACATCAAAGAAAAAAGTCTGGAAAATCGTCAAGACAAAGGGAAGAAGAGAAACCCGTCAATTTATCACCTGAAACTTGCCGATGCTCTGATAACTGACAAACAAGCTGTTGCCAATCTGTTGTCCTCTACCATTCAAAAGAACTCGTCGTCCTCAAGTAAATCTGCTTTTGTTTTTAACAAACAACGTATAGAAAAATCTTCATATGACTTCACTTCAGACAACTCCGAAGGGAACAACTTACAATGTCAGTTGACGAACTGAAATCAGCTCTGCAAACCTGAAACGATTCTGCTTCTGACCTGGATGATATTCATTATTAGCTTTTGAAGCATCTCCTAGAGAGCTGTCTCCAGACTCTTCTGAAATTCTACAACCATATCTGGACCACAGGATGCTTTCCGCTCTCCTGGCGGAAAGAGCTGATCATTCCTATTCCTAAGCCTTCAGATTATCATCCAATAGCTCTGATCAGCTGTCTCTGCAAGCTAATGGAAAAGATGGTCAACTTCCATCTGATGCGGAAGCTGGAAACTAATGGCCTTCAAAACTGCATGTCAGAAAGCACTGAACATTCTAAGAGCTGTGTCACACACGGATTGGGGCGCTGATATGAAAGCTCTTCTCAGTTTTCACAGAGCTCTGATCTGCTCCAAACTGGACTGTGGGTGTGCAGTCTATGGGTCGGCTAGACCTATCTACCTAAATAGTCCAGATCCCATCCACCATCAAGGGCTTCGACTCTGTGTCTGGGTGCATCCCGCACCACCCCTGTTTATTGCCTGTATGGTGAGGTAGGAGAACCATCCCTCTTGAATTGTCGGCTGAAACTTACCTTGAACTACTGTTCGAATTCTCTTCTGAACCCCAAAACCCTGCTTAAGACTGTGGTTTTGACCCCAAGTTCCAAAAGAGATTAGATGACCAACTTAGTTTCATTCCACCCTTTTGAATTCGTATTGTTCCCCATTTGAAGAATGCAGACATAGACCTTGTGGTCGTGTGTGATTTGTCCAGGTTTCCTGATGACCCACCATGGAGTTTCTTTACTGTGGAGATCAAATTTGATTTCGCCTCGTATTGTAAAGATACCACTACCTCCTTGGCGTACAAGTCCTTTTTCGCTGAGCTGTGTTCCAAGAGTTTTTACTGACGGCTGGAAATCTGAGGAGGGGGTTGCCTGTGCTGTGTTTTGTGCAACAGGTTTTCAGAGATGTTCTAAACACATTCCCACCGACAGCTCGATCTACACTGCTGAGTTGACATTCTTGGTCCTGATGGCCTCTAAATCAAAATATAAAGATTTCCTCGTTTTTTTTCAGACACCCTTTCTGCTTTGGATGCCATTGCCAGTCGTAATCTCAAACACTCTTAACTTCTGAAATTATTCAAACTGTACAGCTGTCTGAAA
>CM065740.1:31419784-31424784 GCA_033310375.1 Conus canariensis
TATATATATATATATACACTACTCAAAACAATTGAGGTACCACTTAGGAAAACTGCTGTCATTCGAAAGAAAACAAAGCTGAACATAATTTAATGATTGAATATTTTATTTTTATTATTCCTCAATCCATTCAAATTTATTCAAACACCGTGACAAAAAATTATCTTTGTTTTACACTTGATTAAAGAGGCATACCCCCAAAATGAAAAGTAACAAGAGTCTATGGTAGATGTCATGATGTTAATAACGGGTATGACCACCGTTCGCGTTCAAACAAGCGTCACATCGACGTCTCATGGAGTGCACCAGGCGGCGGAGAGTGTCCTGGGGGATCGCCTGCCACTCCTGCTCCAGCAACTGAAACAGCTGGTCCACGGTGTCTGCTGGAGGGTTGTGGGCCCGCACTCGCCTCCCCAGCACGTCCCACAGATGCTCTATGGGGTTCAAATCTGGTGACCTGGCATGCCAGTCCATTCTTGTCACCTGCTGCCCTTGTAGGAACTGATTCACGATGGCGGCGCGGTGGCACGGCGCGTTGTCGTCCTGGAACTGGGCGCCCTGGCCAACTGCCCTCAGGGCGGGCATCACAAGGGGGCGGATGATGGTGTCGCGGTAGGTGGCACCGGTCAGGCGGCCTTCAACACGGTGTAGGGGGGTCCTGTGACGTAGGCTGAACCCACCCCACACCATCACGGACCCACCTCCATAGCGGTCATGCTCCCTGACGGCAGCGTCAACGTAGCGTTCTCCAGGACGTCGCCAGACGCGAACTCGCCCGTCGTTGAACCTGAGGGTGAACCTTGACTCGTCTGTGAAGAGTACTGTTGCCCATTCAGCTCTTGTCCACCTTCTATGACATGCTGCCCAGGCCCGACGATGAGCTCGATGCGCTGGGGTCAGTATTGATCTCACTGCTGGGGACCTTGACCTCAAGTTGGCGTCGTGGAGCCGGTTCCGAACTGTCTGGGTACTGACGTTGACGTTGCTGGCTTGTCGTAGCTGGTCTCGGAGTACTGTGGCACTGGCTGAACGGTCTCTCAGACAAGCGATAACAATGAACCGATCCTGCTGTCTGGAGGTGCTTCTCGTCCGTCCACGTCCCTGCTGTTCTTCAACACTTCCAGGGTTAAGCCAACGGTCTCGGAGCCTCAGAATGACTGGGTGACTCACTCCAAGCCGTCGACCAGTCTCCCTCAAGCCAATACCTTCTTGGTACCATGCTATCGCTCTTCCTCTGTCGGTGTTGCTTAGTCGTTGTCTCGCAGGCATGGTTAAATCTTCCTAAATTTCGCGACTTTTTATACCCGTCAAATGTGCTAACTGATTGCAATTCTGCTCAGAAAAGACCTTGCTTTCACGTGCATCACATTTTTTTTTCTTGCTGTGTCTGTGTCAAAATCTGGGAGCGACACAAGTTCGATAATTTCTCGGGATTTTTTTGCCTCAGATGCGACGCGGTAGATAACTGCTGACCGACTTTAACATAACAAAAATGCACGAGGAGTAGTATCTGAGAACCGGGTAAGCTTATCCAGCAGAGTTTATTCAATTATCAATATTAATTGGTTTATCAGAGCTTTTTAAAAATTGCATACAAAAATTAGGGGTGGTACTTCAATTGTTTTTAGTAGTATATATTGTGTTCTTTCATCTTACATCCTGTTTCTTTTAATCTACCTTACACCTTTATTACCCCTAACGTTACACATAACTATTATTCATACATATTCAAACATGTGCTTTATCTTATTGTTATTAAAACATTTCCATCGAAATCGTCCCAGTTTATATCTCAACCATGCATCTACTGTCCTCAGCTTTCATCCCTGTTCTTTATGTTATACTGCGCAGCCCTAGTTATCAGATTTTACTTGCAGTTCATGCACAAATCCTGAATTCAAATCATGCACATATATATTCAATCATGCACACATCTATATTCGAGCATACACGCATATAAATTCAAGTCATGCAAACATTACTCCACACTACATTACCAATCTTCACAATCTATTATTAATAATGTAGTATCTTCTTCATAGCATGATTACATCATCGTGTTACGCACTGCATGTATATTCTTAATAAAAAGCTGCCTGACCTACTTTGTATATTCCTTTTCTCTGCGCATGCGAGAGAGGGGAGAGAGAGAGAGAGAGAGAGGAGAGAGAGAGAGAGAGAGAGAGAGAGAGAGAGAGAGAGAGAGAAACTGACCAGACAGACAGAGATTCATCATTCAACAGTATTATGTTTGAAAAAAAAAAAGAAGAAAGCTGAACATATTTTTTTTAAAGCGACATCATCATCCATCCCATCAATTCCTAAAAAAGTATGAATAATTTGCCGGCTCAGACACATACCCCTCCGGGGGTTGCAACCTTGCCGTGGTCGGAGGGCTTGCGTGGTCCAGGGATCCCTTAGGCTTTGCTGACTGGGGCATCAATATTCGACTAGATGGCTCGTTCTTGTTAACGCTTCTAGGCCTGTATAGCCATGTTGCTGACTGGCCTAAGCACTACGTGGTAGGAACTGATGCCCGTGGTAGGGTCTCCCATGTCAGAAAGGCTAAGGGTGAGGGCCCTGGCTAATAGTAACCCACCTTTTTCCTTTTCTTATCTTCTGCCTTTCATACTTGGCTCTTTTCTATCTTCATCTCCCCTTCAAGTCTTCTTTTCCACTTTCCTTTTCTCTCTGTGGTCTTCTTATGATTTGCTGCGTTTCGGTGCAGTGTGACCTGTGATGGAGGGGAATGAGATCCTGGTGATTGAGAGCGCAAGTGCCCTCAACACATCTCTTTGGCTCGGACCTCTCCTAGACAGGAGATACACACTGGCCCAGGTGTATCAATCGGCTTCCCCTGCATGAGGCTACGTCAAGACAGGCAGTTCCCCGGCTGGCCAAGATAACCCCTGCAGTGCTCGGCTCTCTGACCCCGGGAGTTGTGCATGATCAGGGGGGATAGGGTTGGTGGGCTTTTGTTTGTCGTATATCTCTCCTGAAGCCTGGAAGGGGTCAAGACATTTATTTCTTGGCCCTGGCCCCTTGTTGGACTCCGTGGCGGGTGGGTAAGAGAGAGACGAAATTAAAACGCATAAAACATGGCCTTTTCTACCCCCCCCCCCCCCCTCCTAAAGAAGAGGAAGGCAGTAGCCCCTATTTCGAGGGTTTTGATTCAGACAGCGACTCGTTACATGTACCACCTTCTGTCCCGGTTTGTCGTCAGGACCTTGTCAGTCTGATTGGAGAACTTCTTCGACCTTTTTTGCTGTTGGGTGATTTCAATGGACACAATCCTCTTTGGGGTAGTGTGAATTCGTCATCCAGAGGTCTGTTTCTCGAAGATGTTTTTTTCAGAGTTTGATTTGTGTTGTCTGAACAATGGATTTCAAACTTACCTCCGCTCTTCCACGGGTTCACTTTCGTGTTTAGATTTGTCGATATGTGACCCCTCACTGGTCCCGGACTATGAGTGGTCTGTCCAGGACGATCTGCATGGATGTGACTGTTTTCCTGATCTATTATATCCACAACTGAAAACGCCTGTGTTCCACAACACCTTAATCATAAGAAGGCTAACTGGAATCTCTTTGCTGTAAATATTTCAAAGGAGCTCCAGGAAATTGACATTCTTCAAAGTCCAGACTCAGCAGAGTCTCTAACCAATACTTTGATAATGTCTGCAAAAACCTGTATTCCAATGTCTTCCGACAAACGCCAAATGCCTAAAACACCTTGGTTCAATTCTGACTGCCAACAAATCTCAAAAGAACGCAAACGGGCTCAGCATCGGGTATTCCAAAGACCTTCAGCTCCCAACGCTCGAGCCCATCAAAACATCCGCGCCAAAACGAGACACACTTTTAACATCAGTAAACGTCAGTCTTGGAGAAACTTCTGCTCCGGGCTGATATCTACAACATCCATTAAAAAAGAGTCTGGAACATCATCAGGAAAATCAAATGTGAGTAGGCATTGGTTAATTGGCAGAACTCCATTATAAGCGTGAATGTGTAAAATATATAAAGAATTTTCTTCTGTAAGATTCTTAGTTTCCATGGCATTTTAGCTCAGGCGGAAGCGAGTTCCAGAGTGGAGGATCAGTATTTAAAAAAGACTTGTTTGAAATAAGGTCAAATCTAGGTTCTGGAATCTCACGTATTGCAGAATTTCCAGAATTCACACTGAATTTGGATTGAATAGTTTGCTGGGCTTAGCCAGATAGAATTCTTTGCATGAACATTCCTTTCTTGATAGGTGACATATCCCGTAGTGGAAGAACTCCAAACTGAATAGAATCCGGTCCTGTAAGGTTCGAGGATTTGAAGACAACTGCTTTACAGGCGCCTTTATAGATGCTGATTGAAGGTTTTATTGAATCTGCGCTGGTTGAATCAAATAGTGTCCAACAGTAGCTGATTGAAGAGAGTATGAAGACATACAGGAATGATTTTCTTGCATGTGAACAGTCCCTGAATAGTCAGATATTATGCATGATTATTTGTTAATGGCTAGGTGACTGAGAGTTTTCTTGCTTTGGGCAAAACAATATTTTAAGTATGATGGAGTTGTTGTTTTTTCTAATTTCAGTCAGTAAATCCCCACAGCCAATTACCTGAACGTGAGATCTCTTCAAATAATTCTGATGTTTGTTCATAGCATTTTCTGCACATTTACTGTATTTTTTAAGCTTTAAAGGGCACTATATGCCCAAATTCTCAGCGAACCGAAACACAGTTTCAACCACGTACACATGTCCTATCACACACGCACCGATATTTATTCGAACAGTCCCCCAGTTATGAGTGAGCAACTGGTCTTTACAATTTGTCTTTAGAAACAGTCGAGTTGAACAAAGTTCAGAAATAAACTCAACAAAAAGGTTTCAAAAATGTGCACTACCATAAGCGAGTTAGGCCTTTCTTTGAACATACACGGAATTATATATGTAATGCATGACTGTGTGCGCTTGTGAACAGATAAGCACCACCACCACCCTTGTT
>CM065740.1:31427284-31472284 GCA_033310375.1 Conus canariensis
CGAGATTTTTGACTGTGAATAAATAATTCGGGACATCACGTAACTGCCAAAACGAGGAATATAATCTGAATCTTTCTTTTGACATAATTATTGAGCCTAGATCCTGCAAATGGCAGTCAAGTACTCTCTGCTTAAAGATGGTTACGTTATGTTTAATTTTTTAGACTCCCTGGTTTTCCCAAACGTAAACAAAGCCGTATCTAAACATATGTTGGTTACCCAGTTCTTACCGTTAAAAAACATAACATACAACATTTTATAAGCTTTTTGGGGGGGATACGGCTTTCTTTCATCCGGGTAAGCTTTAACCAGTACTTCACACATTTTGCAAATGTTTGAACATACAGTGGGTACCTGACAGATTCACAATACACAAGCGCACTTGGCGTTTGTGCACTAACATTTAACAGACGTTTAATGGCTAGGAGATGGACCTTTCAATGACTGTATGATCTGTTGTCAGCCCCACACTTCAGCCCCGTATGTTAAAATAGGCTGAATCTGGCAATCAAAAATCTTAAAGAAAAGTTTGGAATTACTTTCTCCAAGTGACCATAGAAATTTTAGTACGCTGAAAACGCATCTGTTAGCTTTCAGAGGCCCTCCAGCGAGTAAGAAAACGTTAAGCCTGCAGATACGATGATACCGAGATGTTTATAATCATTCACAACTTGTAACTGAGTACCTTTATCGAACTATTTTTCCCGAGAAGCAATATGACTCCCATTTCTAAACATTATCATTTTAGATTTTTCATCATTGACAGTCAGTTGAAGTCTGTCGGCAGTGATACTCAATATGTTTAACTGGTGCTGGAGACCTATTACACTGTGTGAAAGAAACACAACGTCATCAACAAATAACACGATGAGAATCTGTATTACATCTGGTGGTAAACTTATTCCATGTTTGCCCGATGAAACTATGTCATCAGCCAGTTCATTGATGAAAAGAGAAAAAAGAAATGTGCTACAATTATCTCTCAGATTTAATCCACGGGGGCACATAAAAGTGTCTGTAACATCATTATTTGTTCGAACTTTAGCTTTCGCAACTTGATGCATGCTTCTGACACCTCTGTACAATTTTCCATGGATACCATTTTTGCGAAGTATTAGCCATAAATGGTTTTGATTACTGAATTTAAGGCTTTTTAAAAAATCTATAAAGCTGCATAAAGTTTCTGTCCAGAAGAAAGATGTTTTGCACCAGTGTTACTAAGGTAAATATTTGGTCAACTGTGCTGTAGTTCTTTCTGAATCCAGCTTGAGACTCGTTCAATATACTATTTTCTTCAACCCATTGTGTCAAGCGCTTGTTTAGAATGAAAGTGTGCAATTTACCGCAAATGTTTAACAATGAAATACCTCGATAGTTATTTGGCGAATTTATGTTACATTTTCCAGAATCATATAACTTGTTGAAAACTTTGGTAATGAATGAAAGCATTAAAGGTGGAGCGTATTTATAAAACTCGCCACTAAACCCATCATCGCTTTTCCATTCTTTAAAGCTTTAACTGCGTGATTGACCTCTGATTTTGTTACTTCTGAGTCTAAAGTAGAGCAATCTCTATTTTCATAGCTAGTAAACCACCTGCTCTCAAACTGTACATCTTCATGACTGTTGTCTCTTTGTAATGTGTCCTCTTGGCTCGAGTCATCATTAAAAACCTTTTAAACGTGATCATTCCATTCTTCATTGGTTATAGAAGTGTCTAGTATTCTGGTAGAAACTCTTGATTTTATGCCCCCCCCCCCCCTCCCCAATTGTTTGGATCATTTTTATGTACCTCTAATGAATGTAGCGTATGTGCTTTATCTTCTGCTTTTTTCTCATTCAAAGCCACTTGTATTCTCTTCGTTTCTCGGTGTAAATAAATCTGAGTTCATCAGCTTCTTTTTTTGCCATTACAGTTAGTAAAGTTTCTCAGAGAACGTTGTAACTCTCACTTCTTTTTCCTACATTTGGTATCAAACCAAGGACCGTTTTTTCCCTATTACAATCGTTTTCTTCATGCACTGTCCTGCAATAGCTAGGCCTTCGTAGAACATTCTCAAAGCTGAGTTCACATCATTATCAATTAATTCTGCAGCCTGATCAAACATATTCATAATCTTCTGTGACATAAATGCTTGATGATACTCATTAACTTTTTCTTGGTTCGAAATAAACTTTTCTAATATAATCTTTACAGGCTTATCAGGAATCTGCACTGACTGTGTTCCAGAACAAAATATTAGTTCTGCAGGCAAATGCTTAGATTCTGCTCATACAGAACTCGCAAGTTCAGGGCATATTAAAAACGCATCTAGACATAAAAAACAATCAATAATACTTGATGCATTATGTGGAATGTATGTAAGGTCGCCGTGTTTATCTCCAGGCAAAAGACCATTCAATATCGATAATGAGAACTGTTCACATAGTTTCAGCAAGTACCGACCAAAATCACTTGTAGTATCTTTAGAATTTCTCTGAAACTGCTTCTCTAGTTCTGTGTTGTCATCCCTCCACCTACAAGAGTCAGGGAGGAAGAATTCTGTGGCGTTCACATTGCCAGTCCTTGCATTAAAATCACCCATAAGTATGAGAGAAAGCTCTCCATGCTGTTCATAAGGATAAAGAATACAATGCTCTAACTGATAAATTCCATTTCAATTTCGGTTTCGCTATAATATGGGCTACGCAATGGAGGAATATACATCCCTATTAATGCACAATCAATAGGACATTCTTTTAAGAGTTTTAGAGCAGCCGAATTGTCGTATTCAACTGGAATGCGTTTGATCAAGTTAGAACATGCCTTTTTTACCATTAGGGCAACACCCCAGATAAACGAGAACAACCTGACAATTTTACCCCAGGTAGCACAAAAATATCAAATGAAGGAAAAATGTGGGTTGGGAAATCAGTTACAAAAGTCTCTGAAATAAAAACGGCATCGTAATTAGACAGAAGTAATCTCATATCAGGTTGGTAAACACTGCGTACGCCTTCGATGTTATATGTGAGGAACGATAGACTACGACCATTTACATTTTTAACACCGCTGGAGCATATGTTAACACAGGATTGACGACACAGGCAGGGGCGAGTCCCAAGGTATTACTAGACTCCATCTACATCAGTCCCCGATGAACCAGTCCCAATACGAGGGAAACATTCAGTGACATGTTGTTGTCTAGATTTGGCTTTGCTTCTTGTCAGTCTGATGTGGGATTCGGGAGTTTCAGATACAAAGGAACAGTTCTGTTGGTCGGGCCTCACTACTTCATGCTGCACTAAACTACTGGATTCTTCACATTTTGCCACAGTGTTCACAGGGGACTGACTCTCCATTTCATCAGCACCGGTCCATGGATCCACCAGCTGTTTCACTCTGGTTTGATTGTTGTCAGCTCTGGATTTTGGACAGGTTGATGTTACAGGTGAGGAAGGTAAAGAGGGCTTTGACTGGGAAACGGAATCCATATCAGGATCAACAGATGGCGTGTACCTCCTAGAGAAGGGGGAACTGCTGCTTGGCTCACCACACACCACTATTTCTGACTTGTCTTCAGAAGATGAGAGAGTTTACTGGAGCTGTGGTGACAGGACTTGTCTTACAGACATTCCCTGAGTCGTAAACACGCACCGGAAGAGACTCGGACACTGTGGAGGGACATGCAGGGCTATTCCCAACAGAAGAGCTGCGAACCTGGCTTTCTCCACATAGTCCAGTGTGGACAAGTCTAGCGCCCCACTGGTTGATCACCACTCGTTCTGTGGAACAAGGAGTGCGCTGAAGCTTTGGCGGATTACAAGGCGGGGACGAAGTTGTTGCTACAGCTTCTACCCATGAGGTAGTACATTGCTTTTGCATTGTAAGATAATGCACTGAGCGTGCAGTATGACGCTGTTGATTTGCCTCCCTACGCCGCGATGTCTAATGCCCGTGGAATGCTCACCATGTGTGCTTGACGACTTGGAAGTGGTGGGAATGAAGTCATATCTGCAGTCCAAGGGAGGTCGTCAGTGGAGTCACACGAGGTCGACTTCTGTTGTAGGTGTCGGACATCTGGGCAGGTATAAATGTTGAGTCACGTCTTCTTGAACCATATCGTGCTGGTTGTAGTGAGGTTGCTGAAATCTGTATCTTGCAAAAAAAAACCAAACTAATACCCGAAACGTTTCGGTTTAGAAGCAAACATCCAGTTTTTTCTTAAATCTGTTGATGTACTCAAAGACAACTTGGGTGGATGGCCCTTCCAAATTTGCCCACCTTGGCCACCATGACACTTTTTTAAAGGCCGCCGAAAACGACACTTTTCTGCTTATTTCTAGTTGCAATGAACATATTATATATAATTAATGTCAAATGTACCATTTTTTTGGTATAGAGAAATCAAATTTTACAGTCTCTTCTGTGTAGGAATGAGGGTTGACCTACAAAATGTCTTACAAAAGTGAATACTAGGCTACTTTAGAGAATTCAAGACACACATAAAGTGATAAACATTATTTCCATCAATGGTATCGGTGTCTCTCTGGAGTACACTGTCAACATGTACAGAAAATAGTATCCTGTGGTGTCGGTCTCTCTGGAGTGCACTTTTTGGATATGTTTAGGGCAGGTAAAACAACTGTACTTTCATCAGTTATCCTACTGCTCAGGAGACACAGGATTTCTGCAGTTTCCTCTGTAACAGTAGCATGCCTTTGTGCAAGCAAGAGCCAGCCGTGTGCATCTGCACCGCCGTGTTGCACAGCATGCTGCTTCCTCGCCCCCTGCTCCTCTTCCACAACCACAGGATGTGAGCTCCAGGCACATGGCTGTCGAAGGCTCCTCTGTGAGAAGTTTAGGCTCAAGTACTGCATGGTTGTCATCCTTTTCAACTAGCTTCCAGCCACTGTCCACTGCTGGAGGCAAGTGCTGATTTGCCTTTAGCGCTCGCTTCCAGATCAAAGTCTGATAATGTGATCGTCTGATGTGCAGTAACAGAGCATCACGTGTGTGTGTGGGGGGGGGGGAGGAGGGGGGGGGGGGAGGAAGGTTTTCAGTACTTCTCTTTGCACTGTGAAAGAGATCACATCGAACCTGGTGAACTGATTGCTGATGCCTGTCTGGGTTGTACAATCTACAGACAAAAGACTCAGCATCAGCCAAAACAGCCTGGCAGGAAAGTCTTCTTTTCCTAGATTTTGAAGAAACTCTGGGTCGTTGACAAAAAGCTGACAGCTTGCCAATGCCAGCAAATTGGCTTGTGCTGTCCGACCCCGTGATAGCATGAAATGCTAATAGAGATTCTCTTTCTGCATCAGTGATGTTGATATGTTGGACAGGAACATAATGTTCCTTTTGTGGCGTCCCAGACAGCAACCAAAGGAACAGGCTAAGCTGTGGTTGGTGGGCAAGGAGGAGAACGAGGACATCGGTGTCACGACTGACAACAACAGTCTGAGGGAATCCTCATTCACTTGCTTCTCTTGCATGGAGCAGCATGCGGGTATCTGCTTCTTCATGATCAGCTGAGGAAAGGTGTGATACGTCTCTTCCTGTTGATGTCCAGACTCTTTGAATCCACCACTGAGTACCAGTTCTCTGCCTGTCTCATTTTGGAATCTGCTGGATAGCTGAGCACATAAAAGTCTGTCGGACTGGCTTTGTTTTCGTTCAATGAGATGAATCTATCCCACTGGCCAATAATCTGGTTTCGTGACTGCAGACTCCTTTTGATAGTTTGTTTCCTTTCCACTCTTGTAGCACGAGCTGTTGATTTGATTGTCTGTGGATTGTATCTGTCAAAGACGATGTCAACATGGGTACAATTGTTGGAAAAGAGGCTTTCCACGTTTTGTGCAAAGTTGTCACTCCATTCTCCAAAGGTCTTTGCCCCAACCCGGTTTCCAAGGGCTTGAACTATAGCCATACCATCTACGATGGTGCAGGTCAAGTTGGTGTTTTCTGGGACAGCATTCTGAGGCAAAGCCTTCTTGAGTATTTTACCCAGTTCAGCCTTGTTTCTGGGTAGTCGCAGTTTGCGGTCAGCTGTTGCAAGAGAAAGAGGAATTGGACAGAGTTCTTGCTGTAACAGCCTGTCAACATCAATGTCTCTTCCTGCTTCCATTGGTGTTATCACACGTCTAAACAGCTCTCTCTCTCTGTTTTCACGTTTACAGCTTTCTGTTTTCCAGTATCAATCTGTACTGTGTACATGCCATCAAATGTTTGAAGCTTCTGTGTCTTGATTCTGTCATGAAAACCTGTTGTTTTGTC
This sequence comes from Conus canariensis, assembly GCA_033310375.1. Classification (NCBI taxonomy): domain Eukaryota; kingdom Metazoa; phylum Mollusca; class Gastropoda; order Neogastropoda; family Conidae; genus Conus; species Conus canariensis. Next base: position 31,433,544 of record CM065740.1, read on the forward strand.
TTTGAATCTTTCACGGGCAAAGTCTTTGATGACTGACTTCCCTAATTCTTCTGCCATCAATAAGTCATTCTTCACAGCCTCATTGGCAACATCCCAAGTGGTGAGTGAAACAAGCTCTGAAGATGGCTGGGCAAAGGGATTGAAGACACGGAACATACCAATGAGTTTTTGCACATCATCATGGTCCTGCTTCATCCGCTTCTTTCCAAAGTCCTTGTGTCTAAATTCACTTTCCTCTTTGATTTCAGTAGTCAAGCTGAACGTGTCTTTAGTGTCCTTTGCAAGTTTTGCTCTTTCGTTGTATGTCAGGCACCATCTGTCTCTGGCTGTGTCTGTCCTTGTTATCCCAACAAGACCCCCTGCCACTTTCCCAATTTTGTTCACATGTTCGATGGCTTGATCATCTGGGATCTGGTTGACTTCTGCTTGGACTCTTTTGTCACAAAATCACCAGTTTGGAATCCTTCATAAACCTCTGGGGCTGTCTGGGAGAGCATTTTCATGTCTGCCAAGAAAACTGTTCCCCAGCGAGTGTAATGAACATGGTCGAAGGCACCAAACCATGGAAGCATTTCTGCAAAGGATGAGAGGTACAGCTCCCAGTCACCTTCACGGAGTGAGCGTGTGAAGCGCAGGAGAATGGAAACCAGCTTCATGTAATTCCTCCAGTGCTGAAAGGTTGTACTCTCTGAACAGCAGGCTTCCTCGAGACTTTCACTGAAGACCTTAGCATTCTCCTCTGCCCATTCTTTGAAGCGAAGCCAAAGAACAGCCCAAAATGCTTCTAAAGTGAGCTTCTGTGTCCGAAGCATGTGGTTCCAACCCTTTCCTTTCAGGACGTTTACTGCTGTTCTCTCCCCAAGGACTCCGCTTTCAATCCAGATGGTACACGGGCCAGATGACTCCATGTATTCACCAAGCACCTTGGCGACATTCAGCTGAATGTGGAAACCACCCAGCATGAGAACGAAGTCTTTGCAGTGATCCTGTTTGTCCCACTGAAGCATTTTCGCTTTACAGTACAGTTGTTCATCAAAGGTGATGACTGTGTATTTGTGTCTTAACTTCTTCGTCATCGCCTGGCATTTGTTCATCACTGTCCATAGTGTAGAAAACTCATGGGCCGGGGCATTTAGGATTGGCATTGGACCTATTTCTGTCACTGGTGGATTGGATGTAGACACTCTTGGTTGAAGCCACTCCATCCTGGTACGTGTTGATCATCTGGTTGTTGCTGGCGGGCAAAGATCCAAGCCATATCTAGAGCACATGATTCTACAACCTTGTAGTCAACAGGAGCAAACCAGTTTTCCTGCACCTCCTGTTGAAAGACTGGTTCTGGCTTTGGGTTTTTCATGTTGACATCTTGCAGCTGTGACAGCTCAGGTGGTGGTCGAACAACTTTTGAAGAAGTTGTCTTGATGTGAATGTTCATCTGTGGTTCATTGCTTGTTCTACGCCTGAGAGCAACAATTTGGCTGGCATGAAAAGTTCCCATTGAACTAATGGTTTCTTCGATAATGTCAATATTGTCATTTGAGAAATGAACATATCCATTTTGTGTTCCATTAAAAAAAGTTTGGGGGGATGAGCACATTGTCATTGTCACGGTAGTGATCTGTGACATCATTTGCAATGGCAGTGTCAGCACGCAGTACTGTGTCATATGAAGCTGAATATCCAGCTGCATGCAAAAGTGACACCAGCTCCTTGGAACGGGTTGCCTGATGTACAGTAAGACCAAGGCTAAGATGCTTTGGTGTCATTTTACGGCCTCCTGATGCTGCAAATACGATGTCCTGACAAATGCTCAGAACTTTGCTTCTGTTCGCTGCCTCCTGTTCTTGGCCGCTATCTTGCTCATCGGGAATATCTCCTGCACACAAAAGGTTCATGAAAAGGAATAGGCTTTCTGGTACATCTTTTTCTGCATGCTCTGTGTTCAGGTTACCTACCACATTTTGTCCTGGAGTGTGTTTTATATCATTGTGGATTTTGACCGCAACTCTGAAAATCCAGCTCAAAATCTCATCTTCATGGTGAATGGGGATTTCGTCTGCTTTCACCAGCAGAGTTTCATCATCTTCACCACAGCTTTCCTCCTCTTTTATGTCTTTCAGCATAGTTTTCATAGCAAAGTCACTGAAACCAGAAGGTACAATTAGGAGTGGCTGTGTTGTGTCCAATGGCTTTACAAACGTCACTTTCTCTCCAAAATACTTCATGACTTTCTCCTTAAATCGATTGCTCCAGTAAACACCAGGGTCTACACCAAAATCCACTGACAACACTTTGCTGTAATGATCCCAGATAGCTTTCAAAGAGAATATGTGTCCTTTGGCCATTTCACTTTCCAGTGTCGTCATTGTGTTTTCAAAAGCAATGGTTTCACTGGCAGGATCTTTTTCCTGACCTTTGGTTTTGTCCTTGTACTTCTTGCAAAATCGTGCGTAGCAGGCCAGGTGGTACTTCCCCTCTGCTGCCATCATGTCCGAAACTCCAGCAAGTCTGCATCGCATAACTGGATCAAACTGGGCCAGACTGAATGTTTTGTTTGATGCATGCTCAAATTCAACTTGACTTATTTTGCTGCCTGGTTTATCTGACTGGCAGTGGACACATTTTGACCAGTCTACAGCAGAAACATCTGATCTCAATGATTTTTTTTACTTGCTGAGGTTCAGCAGATGAAGTGCTTGTGCTTGCCTCTGCAGCGTCACCAGTAAAATCAGGTTTGAGACGTTTCTTCAGTCGATCAATCTGCTTTTTGTGGGTAAAGTCACTAAAGCGTGCCTTGTGCCACTGCACTTTATGTCCATGTTTGGACATTTCAACACTTTTGAAGATGTGTATCACATCAATGTAGGCTTCATCATTATACTTTTCCCTCTCCTGGGCTTTTTCAATAACATTGCGAAGACCGTCCTCCGTTGCATGACGTAGTGGGGTTTTCCTGTTTGTCCCCCTTGGATCTTGACAAAAGATACACAAGTTCCAGTCAATATCTGACTCTGAATGGCATCGCCTTGTGGCTGATGACACTTTAGCAGTTACCTCCATCTGTTAAATTCTGCAACACAATCAGAAAAAAGTTTGTTCAAATGTCTTTCTGAAAAAGTTACAGTTTTAAATAACGCTATATAAAAATACGTCTAAAGCGTAAATCTGAGTGCACAAGCAGCCTTTTAATTGTAAAATTTGAATTTGGCATACCTAAAAACATAAATTGCCTAATTCTTGTCATTTTATTTAAAACAGAAGTGGAGATACAGGGCTCGAAATACCCACCCCGTCCGATTGCCCGAGACAACTAAACTTTCTGGTGGACAAGTAGAAATGCCCTCTCCACTTGTCCGCCAGGCAATCCATGTTTGGCCGCGTTCATGGATGGGATACTTGAGACTTCAGTTTGAGGCTGAGCGTACTTTATCCATCCCCCTTTTCACTTCCCCCACCACTACAACCCCGGTGTAAACGTAGGGTCTTTGACCCTGTCCAGAGTGCTGTGCAGTCTCAGTGAGACAATGTGTGTTCTATAAATGGAACATGCCAGCAGTTCCGAGGCTTGCTTTGGCGCGACTGTGATTGGCGAACATCACACACACATGCCATTTATGGGCCAAGTTGACGAGTTTTAATTGCACTTGACCGCGTGAGAGAGACCGTGAAAGTTTCGATACGTGCAGGTGCAGACTTGCGTAAATAAAGAGGGTGTGTTCCAGGGTCTTTGTCTGTGCTAACACCTCGTTTTAGGTGTCTTCCAGGGTCTTTGTCTGTGCTAACACCTCGTTTTAGGCTAAGCACAGAGAAAACGATTCACGATTGAAAAAGCGCATGCTTCAAAGTTAGCGCTATAAATTATCTGTACTATGCCATTTTACACACACAAAAAACGCTCACGCTTTATCGCTCTAAATCTGTCGTGTCGCTTGTAAAGTATGAAGAATTAAATTCTTATTCTTTTTCGCGCGTGTGGCGCTTGTTGTGTGCCGTTTACTGTGTACCCTGTGTGTGTTTCCAGCAACAAAAATTTGTCGTCAGAGGAAGCGGCCATTTTATCAAGTCAAGAACTAGCACTATCTGTAGGCTTTATCTGTGTGTCCCTTGAAAGTTACTAAGCACTTGTCAATAAGCGCTAGCGTTGAGATGCACGCTTTTTCAATCATGAAGCGTTCTCTCTGTGCTTAACCATAGGCAGCCAGCAACATGTCCCACACACCTTTCAGTGAGTTCCAAACAATTACACCTTCTGTAAATGTAAAATACACATTACATCATATGTCGTGAATATTGTTTCCTGACTTATTATTGCACTATTTTGTACTGTTGTAAAACTACTTTTGGTCCATTTTTTTTACTGGGGTGGGGATGGGGGACAAGTAGAATTTTTGATCTACTTGTCCCCAGGACTACTAGAAATTATTTGGGAATTTCTAGCCCTGAGATATGCTATCTTTTTGCGTTTTGGCGGCCATACTGGGTATTTTCAGAAGGGCCATCCATGTGGGTTGCATTTGCATACTATCCTAGATTTTACTAAAACAAGATGTTTGCCTTTAACCCGCAACGTTTAGGGTGTTTCACTTTCTAGAAGTAAGCCTCCCGACTGTTGACTGGTTCATCCATTTGACGTTGCTGCTTTGAGTGACTTGACTTGCTGTAGTGACGTCGAGCAGGGGTGGCATCGGTTACCATGCCAGAGTGTCTTTCAGAGTCCCTTTTATGATTCTCGTGTTGTTTGCTCTTGTTGTAGAATAAGCGTCCTTTCCAGAAGTAGGCATGTCTGCCAGCATTTCTCTCCTCTTTGATGATCTGGTTCTGACGGCTGGTCAAGTCTGAAGCAATACGTATACCCGGCGTTTCTGCCATTTCTTCCCTGCATTCCTGTCCCCTCAGAATGGCCAGCTTATCCTGCCAGTGGAAAAGACGAGCAATAGTCGGACGAGGGTAATTACTGTGGTTATTTCTTCGACCAACACGATGTGCTTGCTCCACGTCATCGGTTGCCCACTGTTTGGAAGGAAAAAATCGGGTTCAACAGCTGTACTATCTTTCGGGTACACTGGGAGCTGTTCTCAATTGGGCCATCAAAAACGTTAAAAATCTCAAGTTGTTCCGACGAGAAAATGAATCGATTTTGTCTGCTTGACTGTCCATTTTGTTGGACACATCTATCAACAAATCTTTCCACTGGAAGAGATGTTTTCACACTGTTGTTCGAGAACGTGGCATTTGCTGGTGAAGTCCATACTGACACTGAAACTTTTCCATGATGCCAATGTTCTCACGCTGTGAACAGCCAGCCATGAAAAAGTGTTTGGTCCAAGTCTCTGCCAGGTCCATGATTCTGATCGAAAGTTTTCCTGATATGAGCAGGTGTACTGCCAGAACTGGAAATATATTTTAGAAAAAAAAATATGGCCAGTGTTCGTGTAGGGTTCGCTCGATGTCACCGCAGGACAAGAGAAGCCAAATAATTCCTGCAGTGTTGGCCAGTGTTGGTCCAGGGTTCCGCTCGATGTCACCGCAGGACAAGATGAGCCAAAAAACAACTGCAGAAGACTTCAAGGAGAACATCAGAAGTAAACCTTTTGCGTGGATTATTAACACAAACCTGGGTTTTTGTTTTGATTTTGATATTGAGATCATTTGAAAATGGACAGCCACTGACCACATAAGGAAAAGACGGTTCATGTGTGCAATGTTTACATTTCGAGACTGATACACGACACCGACACTGACACGGACGCTGGTGTGTTGTAAAAGATCATTGTCACAGTTGCCTGCATTGTTTGCTTTTACACTGAACCTCAATGCAGTCAGAAAAACCGTTGCAAAGAGCATAGTCACAGACAGCCTCAGAGACCAAATAAGTCTTATTTCATGCGCCTGTGCACAACTTCTCCCTCTCTTTCCCTCACGAACAAGCGAACACCTTGCATATATGAGTCATGTTCAAGTGCAAAATCATTTATTCATATTCAAGATACTTGTTCTTTATGCTAGATTTGTTTTCAAGTTAGTGAGGAACAGGAGAGAATGCTATTATCGAGGATACATACAGAGAATGCGAATGCGAATATTTATTCAGATTAAGGCCATAGCCCATACTGAAGGGGTGAGACCCGCAATATACATGATATGAATTACTGAGATGAAAGAAAATGACAAGAGAAAGCAAGTACATATGCATCATACAATGTTATTAGGAATACACTGTACGTAACCTCTTTTGTGCTTCATAAATATACATAGCAAGGTTAAAGAGAATGTCTTCATTTCTTGACGCCAGGAGTAAATTAACTCTGAAAATACAAGGGTCAGAATAATACTTTGGCTTTATTAATTTTATCTTGAGGTCATGAAAAGCAGGACAGCAAAAAAGGAAATGGGTTTCATCTTCCTTGGCCAGGTTACATAAACGTCAGTTCATTATCACTCACAGCACTGCATCTGAAACAGTGACAAGCTGTATCAGAAACACGAATCTAGACTTACTTAGCGCACTCTTAATATATCTGTTCATATCCATTTTAATGTATGGATCTATCACATTTGTTGTTTTAAAAAGTCTGTACTGCGCAAATCTGTCACTGCTATAAATATGGTCATACCAGTCCTGCCATCTGCAGTCAATAATTCTTTGTTTAAAACATTTCAAGAACCCTACGATATTTTCACCGCCCTGGTTATCCCAAACATAAGCAAAGCCATATGAATTTAAACAGTGACGAACATTGGTAGCCCATGTCTTCTTGCCATTACAATCCAAATTTCTCAATATCTCATAAGCTTTAAAAGGTATTTTAATTTCGTCCATTCTTGTTATTTTCAGCCAGTATTTAATGCATTTCAAAAACGAATTAACATAAATCGGATATCTTCCCAGATCACCATATACTAAATCATTCGGTGTTCGAGTATCTACATTAACAATTTTTTCATAGCATACAAATGCACATTTTCGATTACGACGCTTTTCTCAAGTGCCCAAATTTCTGCTGCATATTGTAAGATTGGCTGCGCCTGAGAGTCAAACAGCTTTGAGAAAACTGAAAAAGCGCAACAGTTCAGTTTATATAAAATGTGAAGTATAACTCTAACTGCTCTCTTTGTTCTGTTTGCAATATCTTGGCATCCTAAAGTGAAACTTAATTTGGTTGTGAAATAAAATCCTAAATACTTATATGCATTGACTACAGCAATATACTGATCGTCATAAATCCATCTCTCATTTCGTGCCAAATAACCACCTTTACGAAAGACAATAATATTGGTCTTATTCATATTTACTTTTAATTCTCATCTGGTTGCAGCAGTATACAAACTATTCAGCTGTCTTTGAAGTCCAACGACCGTTGTAGACAAAAAGACTATATCGTCGGCAAAAAGCAACATAAATAACTCCAAAAAGTCAAAGGTTACTCCATGCTTTCCATTTTAAATAATTTTCAAAGCTAAGTCATTTATGAACAAAGAAAACAAAACTGGTCTACAGACGTCCCGTGCTTAACTCCTCTGGTACACATGACAAAATCTGATAAATTTGCTCCGGATCTGATCTTAGCCTTCACCTCACAATACATACTCTTTACACAATGATACAGTTTACCCTTAATATTCATTTTTTTTATAGAATAGGTCATAGTAGTTTCCGTGAAACTGAATCGAAAGCTTTTCCAAAATCCACAAAAGCAACATACAACTTCTGATTATTTGCAAATTTGACACATACAGAGAGAGAGAGAGAGAGAGAGAGAGAGAGAAGAGAGAGAGAGAGAGAACAGAGACAGAGAGACAGAGAGAGAAACAGACAGACAGACAGACAGACAGACAGAGACAGAGAGAGAAGTGTTCATGATTCATTAATATTATGTGTGGGAAAATAAAGGAGACATAAAAAAATGTCTTCATGGTACTCATATGCAAGTGATCTTCGAACTTGGTTAGAGCAATATAACATGAATTCTTCTCCCTGAAACAAGATTGCCCATCCCTCAGTAGATCATATGTCTCAAGATGATCGTAAATGTGTTTATCTGTGTGCTGTTCTAAGAATTTGGATAGAACTGGCAAAATGGATATTGGTCTGTAACTGGTTGATTCAGAAATTCACTTGATTTGTAGATGGGAATTACATTTGCAGCTGAGAACCGTGTTGGAGAGCAACACTTTAATGCACGGGTTGTAGATGTGTTGCAGATATGATACGAGTTAAAATGTTCAGACTTTTGCCATCAGTATCATTAAACCCACGACTGTCTGTCCCCTTCAAATGACGTAAGGAATCGTAGACATCAGTCACAGACATTAAGGGTGCCGACAATTGGGAATGAATATTCTTGGATTTGCTGAGGATCGTTACTTTTTTAAGGTAATTTATATGAGTTCATTTGTTTTTCATGGTAAGCTCTGCCAAATTTGTGAAATTTATTAAGTTCGTTTGGGGTGATGTTGCTTAAGTGAAATGTCCTAGATTGGGATGCTTCATTCGTAAGTTCATTTACAGCTCTCCTTATTATTCCTTATTGATATTTCTTTTGTACATCTCATTTGAGTAAACTTATTTCATTTCACTTTTTTCAACTGATTTCCCTCTTATTTCAAGAAAATCTTCATTGAGGAATACTGCTGTTCGTATTTCCTCAGTCACGCATTTAGGTTGAGGAGTGTGTGTTACTCTGTATATTTGTCTGGAGCATGTCTGTCAATTTATTTACCATGCTGCAAAAAATAATGGGGGAAAACAGAGAGAGAGAGAGAGAGAGAGAGAGAGAGAGAGAGAGAGAGAGAGAGAGAGAGAGAAAGAATGAATGAATGAATGAAACAGATTAGGTAAATTAGGTCACAATTACAAATAATGACAAAACAAGAGACAGAGACAGAGAGGAGATTTTGTCATGATTTGCTATGTTTCACTCGAGTTAATTGACCCGTTTCTAACATTTCTTGTTTTTGCATGTTTCTACATGGAGTCAGTGAAAATGACAGTCAGTCTGGGAATGAATACATATTCAAGGTGGGAGACGAGTTTGTAATTTTCGCCAGAAACAAACCCATTGACATTCAATCGAAATCATTTTAAAAACGAGAGTTTGGAACAGGCTATTTGTCTATTTGAATATATCAGAATGTTTACGCAAGTGGCCTTGCATTCAGCCGTTTGTCATTGAATGCTTTTATCTAATGGATTTTAACAGTGGTTTGTGAACAAAAGTCATGCTATTGTTAACATCCATTAAATGAAAACATTCTATTCCTCTTTATATATATACATGTTTGTATGTATTTGCGTGTGTGTATTTTTCATGTTTTTTTTAAAAATATTATAATCTTACGATTCTAGTTTTAGTTAGCAGATTTTTGTATAAACGCACTAGGGGTTTAAGTTTATTCCCCTTGTGTAAGGTTTTGTTATTTTTCTTTTCCAGAGATTGGCAATAATTTGTCAAAATAAAAGGCCTGCATGTCATGTAACTGCAGCAGTATTAGGTTCATTAAAAATATAATACATAATTTGAATGAATGGAAAATCACCTTCACTTATTTATTCGAACCCAGAGCTTGGCCAGAAGTTATAATTCGTTTGATGGGCTCACTTCATTCTTCGTCTTGGTCAACATGGCAGCTGAAAGAAATTTACAAGCTGCGATCCTTCACCACATTAAAAGATGAAGAAAAAATATCCGTAACTGAACTGTATACTAGTGCAACACCAAATTGACAAGCAAGTATTCTTTGTTGTTGAAGAGACGCATGAATTAAACAAACGTCAACACAGTAATTCTGAATATGTCAGTCTGACCAAGGTTTACGTTCCCCATGAAATCAAGTAAATCTATCATACTTCGTTGTTTTCATCTCCACCATCTACGCTTACGTTGCAGATGTAAACCAGTAGCCTATTCATACGCTCTGTGGGCGTGCACGCGCATGTGTGTGTGTGTGTGTGTGTGTGTGTGTGTGTGTGTGTGTGTGTGTGTGTGTGTGTTACATATACAGACTGATTACGTGTATCACTTAAGCAATGTTAACAAGATTGATAAAATTGCCGCTAAGTAAAAATGGGAACATCGTCGTTGATCAGTGTGTCACCAAGGGTATTGCATTACAGAGGGCTGCCAGATCTGACAAAACAAAACTTAGATAAACAGCACTAAGCTTTTTTTTTGTTTGGGACTGTTAAGACAGTGTGTTATTGATGAAAAGGGAGGAGGCACAATTGACGCATATGCAGCATGTAGGATACCCTATCCAAGTTCTCTCTCTCTCTCTCTCTCTCTCTCTCTCTCTCTCTTCTTCTCTCTCTCTCACACACACAAACACACACACACAAACACACACGCGGGCGCGCGCGCGCGCGTGCACGCACGCACGTACGCACGCACACACGCAGCATCTTGTTGTGTTTGGACTAATAAATGCAGGATTCGAGGAGATTACCTCACTTCCAAAGTCAGGAACCATGGGGAGTAGGGGAAGCATTGAAATACTTCGAATCTCAATATGGCATTGAAGAGTTATTACCGAAAGAGTTCACTCACAGGACAGAGAGGACAATCACTAAACCTCTGCAAATAGGAATAGCATCTTAATTACATGAAAATGAACGCAGGATCGTTTGTTCAGAGAAGAAAAACCAAAAGCATTCTAAATTTGATATACACCTCTCACCCAGTGAAAACATAGCATAAAAATAATGTGACATCGTAGTTAGGCAGGCATTTGAATTTATCTGAATAAATTGAAAGATTTTGGCATGGATCTGGGAGTATTAAGAACTGTTGTAAAACCACATGTGTTGGTGAGTAGAGACACGATGTTACAATGGGTGAAGTTGGTGCTCCCAGAAACAGGCATACGCCCTGATACAATACAGAGTACACGGAAGACGTCAGCTTCGCTTACAGCAAAATGACACTTAGCATTACGAAGTGTAATGAGAAACAAAAAGTGGAAAAGCCAGTGTATTTTTTTGAATATTCTTTAAAAAAAAAAGGTGTCTAGCCAAGCTTCAACCATACAGATAATGGACCAGACTGCTGCCCTACTGAAAATATGAGTGAATGCCACACTCCAGTAGTTTTCTGTGCAATACGTGTAATTGAAGAGTTATTTATTACATTGCTGGTTGTTTGATTTTGGGGGGAATATTTTGACCTTTTGACACATTGTTCCATGCTTCCATTCCTCCCCTGTTCGGTTTTTCTCCTTTTTCTCACGTCCTCTTCCCGTCACCCTCATGTGCTCCCCTTTCATCCTCACATACAACATACAACCACATACACAAGCGCGCAGGTGTGCGCCTCCCTTTGTTCATAGTTTATCCCACGTTTTATTCTGTTCCCTTCCTGATGACTGTAATTTTACTGGAAAGTAAGGAAAATTTATTTCTGTGAGTGATTCGTGACTACAGAACGTTTCATCAAGGGTGATTCGTCACATGCTCTATTAGACGCAGACCACGACTAGGAGATGAACCGTTTTCTGTTCTGTTTGTCGTCTGCGCCATGGATAGTAGATGAATCCATTGGAATATCCCTTGTTTAAACTCGAACTTTGAGGAGCTGCAGCTTTTGTGTCGTACAATAAACCTCAGGTAGTACTCTTCAGGAAACAAAAACCTCAAAGCCAGAAGACCTTCACTCTTTCTGGCTACAATATCCTTTCCAAACCTGCACAACCTTCCACGTTGGGACTAAGAGGCGGCGTTGCCCTTCTTATCCACAAAGCTTTGCTGTTTGGCCCTGTTGCTCTTGCCACCCCTCTTCAGGCAGTAGCTGTGAGAGTCACTCTCCATAAAACCATTACATTTTGCTCGGTATATCTACCACCTTCTATCTTGGTTTGTCGTCAGGACCTAGTCAGTCTGATTGAAGAACATCCTCGACCTTGCTTGCTGTTGGGTGATTTTAATTGCCATAACCCCCTTTGGGGTGATGTGAATGCTTCATCCAGAGGTCTGCTGCTTTGAAGATGTCTTTTCACAGTTGGACTTGTGATGTCTGAATAATGGGTCTTTAACTTACCTCCATTCTTCCACAGGTACACTTTCATGTTTAGATTTGTCAACATGTGACCCCTCGCTGGTCCTGGACTCTGAGTGGTCTGTCTATGACGATGTGCATGGAACTGACCATTTTGCCTTTCTGTTAAAATCCATAACAACTAAGAACGCCTCTGTTGCACAACACCTTAATTATAAGAAGGCTAATTGGAATCTGCAAATATTTCAAAGGAGCTCCAGGAAACTGATATTCTTCGAAGTCAAGACCCTGCAGAATCTCTAACTAATACTTTTATTAAGTCTGCAAAAACCTGTGTTCCGATGTCTTGCGATAAACTCCAACTGCCTAAAAAACACTTTGTTTGATTCTGACTGCCAACAAATCTCAAAAGAACGCAAACGGGCTCAGCGTCGGGTATTCCAAAGACCTTAAGCTCCCAACTCTCGAGCCGATCAAAAACTCCGTGCCAAAACGAGACACACTTTTAACATCAGTAAACGTCAGTCTTGGAGAACTTCTACCACGGGCTGACATCTGAATCATCCAAGAATAAATCTGGAGCATCATCAAGAAAATCAAAGGTAAAAACACCAACCCTTAAATTCATCACCTGAAACTTGCCGATGCTCTGATAACTGACAAACAAGCTGTTGGCAATCTGCTGGCCTTCACCATTCAACAGAACTCATTATCTTCATGTAAATCTGTAGCCTTAAAAAAAAGTCAGGGAAACATCTTCATACAATTTCACTTCAGACAACTCTGAAGTGTACAATCTACCTTTTTCAATTGATTAACTAAAATCAGCTATGCGAATCTGCAACGATTGTGTTCCTGGCATGGATGATATTCATTATCAGCTTTTGGAACATCTCCCAGAGAGCTGTTTCCAGATCCTTCTAAAAAGCCTACAACCATATCTGGACCACAGGATGCTTTCCGTTCTCCTGGCGGAAAGCCCTGATCATTCCAGTTATAACTCTGGAAAAGTCCTTACCAGCCCTTCAAACTATCGTCCGATAGCTCTGACCAGCTGCCTCTGCAAGCTAAAGGAAAAGATGGTCAACTCCCGTCTGTCGTGGAAGCTGGAGACCGATGGCCTTTTGGCCAATGAACAGTGCTGTTCCGGAAGTACCACTCGACCGTTGACCATTTAGTTTGTCTGGAAACCACCATCCAAACCCCATCATTATAAAACAAGATGTGGTAGCTATTTTTATCTGGAAAAAGCGTACGATAGTACACATGGAAATCTGAAAATTTTATGGATTTTCATAAACTTGGTTTCCGTGGTTATCTGCCTTTATTTATTCAAAACTCGCTGGCTGGTCGGCAGTTCCAGGTCCGTGTTGGCAACACACTGTCTGACTTCCGTGGGCAGGAGTTGGGTGTACCTCAAGGGAGCATTCTTTTTCCTGCTCTCTTCAGTATCAAAATTAACGACATTGTCAATTCAGTAAACGAGGGTTCCAAGTCCTCTCTGTTTGTTGATGACTTCGCACTTAACACAATTGGAGCCTCTTATGCTAGCGCACAGCGTCTATTCCACCTTTGTGTGGAAAAGATTTGAGAGTGGGCCGATGAAACCGGGTTTACCTTTTCAAGCACAAAAACACAGTGTATCCATTTTCACAATTTTCGTCAATTCTTTGACGATCCTGAAGTTCGTCCAGACAAATCCACCATTCCGGCTGTGAAGGAACCCAAATTTTTGGGTGTTATTATTTTTAAATCAAAAACTGAACTTTAAAAGTCACATCCAACACTTAAAAACTACTTGTCAGAAAGCACTGAATATTCTGAGAGCTGTGGCACACACGGACTGGGGCACTGATAAGAAAACGTTTCTCCATCTTTACAGGGCTCTGATCCGCTCCAAACTTGACTACAGGAGTATAGTCTGCAGCGCAGCCAGACCTTCCTACCTGAAAAGTCCAGATCCCATCCACCATCAAGGGCTTCGACTCTGTTTGGGTGCATTCCGCGCCACCCCTGTTTATAGCCTGTACGCCAAGGCAGGAGAAACATCCCAGTTGAATCGTTGGCTGAAACGTACATTGAACTGCTGTTCAAATCAATCCTCTGAACCCCCAAACCCTGCATATGACTGTGTTTTTGACCCCAAGTTTCAAAAGAAATTCGATGACTACCCCAGTTCTACCCCACCTATGGGAACCAGTATTCTTCCCCATTTGAACAATGCATATATAGACCTTGGAGTGGTGTGTGATTTATCCAAGCTTCCTGATGACCCACCATGGATTTTCTTTACTCCAGAGATCCGGTTTGATTTAGCCTCATACCGTAAAGATTCCACTAGGCCTGCCTCCTTCGCATGCAAGTGCTTTTTTGCGGAACTGTGTTCCACGTTTTCATCCTTCAGAAGAGTTTTTATTGACGGCTGGAAATCTGAGGAAGGGGTTCAATCTGCTGTGTTTTGTGCAACAGGTCCTCAGAGATGTTCTAAACACATTCCCACCCACAGCTCAATACACACGGCTGAGTTGACGGCCTTGGTCCTGGCTCTTGAAATGGTCTCTAAATCCAAATATAAAGATTTCCTCAATTTGTCAGACAGCCTTTCTGTTTAAGAGGCCATTACCAGTCGTAACCTCAAGCACCCTCAACTGCTGAAGCTTTTCAAACTGTACACGTCGCTGAAGTCAGATGGATACAACATTGTTTTTGCTTGGGTTCCCATCCATGTGGACATTCGAGGCAACAAAATAGGTGATGAACTTGCCAAGAGTGCCACAAAGAATTATTTGATTGTCTATCCCTCACACTGATATGAAACCCCAAACCCAGGCTTATATCAAAGACCTCTGGCAAGAGGAATGGAACCTCCAGACAGATAACGAAATATTTAAAATCCGTCCAAACAGGAAAGAGTTTTTACAACGTTCCCGAGGCAGCCATACAAAAGAAACAGGTTTTTTTTCGGTTGTATACAGGCCACTCGTTTTACACCCATTCTTATCTTTCGAAGGGTGAGGAACCTCCGTGGTGCATTTCATATCAGGTACCACTCACAGTGAAAGATGCATGATGTGAGACATAAACACTTTACAGCAGACGCCATGAAAACCTTGTACAGAGATGCCCCACCTGATGCGATCTTTGAATTTCTGAAAGACATTAGCATTTTTAACTGATCTAACATTTTATGGAGGAAAGATTTTTAACAAACTTTCTAGTGTGTTTTTGACAGGTGTGTTTTAAAGGGTTATTTATTTTTTTTTTTAACTTTTGAGTTGATTTCAATACGGTGACAGCCCTGATATGGCCCTTTGAGGTCTGCTGGGCTATAAGCAATATTTTTTTTTTATTGAACATGTTACCATTTTCTACAATACATACACAAGTCACAATCAAGCACACACCAACAAGAAGATATGCTGACGAGAGCAGAGGCAACATAATATAAGAATATTTAGCAAATAAAACTACATCAGTGAATGATTATCTTATCTGCATAACCCACCACCATCATCAGTTGTGAGCAAGATTGACATTCTGTATGGTTTTCTTTTCGTGCACACCATCGTAGTTTCGAAGTATTATGAAATGTTATGGTGTAATAAGTAGTTTTTATGTGTTTTCTTCCCTCCTTAACAGGCTGTCAGAATACATGAATTTGATTTAATGAAAATCAATGAGTAAATCATTTTTATTTTTAATGAGTGTTTTTTTATGCTTTTTTCTTGGGCTGAAATGTGTGTGTGTGTGTGTGTGTGTGTGTGTGTGTGTGTGTGTGTGTGTGTGTGTGTGTGTGTGAGAGAGAGAGAGAGAGAGAGAGAGAGAGAGAGAGAGAGAGAGAGAGAGAACAATGCATGTCTTTTTCTCTTCACATTAAATTAGTTAAGGTTTACTACTAGTAAATGGTTAATGGTGGTGCCATCAACCCATTCAGTGACCCCTCAAAGTGTCTACCCTTATCGCCGAAAATAGATGCAACAAGGGAGACAGGAGGGCATCCAGGTGGAAAGATATAGTCCATATAGTGACAACATAGTCATGCATAATTAACCTATAAGTCAAAACAACCATGAACAGAAAAAGAAGGATATGAATATATACCTAGATACATAAAAGTAAACTAAGACATGGTCTCCTCCATTTTCCCAATTTGAGATCTCTCCCCAAATATCTGCCCTTGTCCGAAAACAAAATAAACAAGAGAGAAAAGAGGGTTTTTCCTATAAGCAATATTAACTTACCTTACCTTACCTTGCCGTCACTTACTAAAGTATAATTGGTGATTTACCTGGCAGAGTCGCCATTGCTGTACTGCTTTTCTCGTGGGGAATGTGTCACTGTGGTTTCTTTAAAAACGAGGATTATTTGTTGTTGTTGAATGTTTCACTTTGGACAGTTATTGTCGTGTTTTGTGTGATTATTTACGTATTTAAAGTTTTGGGTGAAATTGAAATGTTTCTTTCTTTTGATTTTAGGTTTGTGTTGTTTCTGGTGGTTATCTCTTCAGTTTTTCATGTAAGGATTGCTGCGTGGTACCTCAAACAGAAACCATACCAATATGGTGTAAGAAACAGCATCTGCACACTGTCAACAAAGATATCATCAACACAGGGTTTTGAAGACTGTTGCGATGGAAGGTGTGTCAGCACTACACCTGACCACAGCCATCAGTGTTGACTTACTCTCTGCTAGCATCACAATGCCTTGGCGATTCAGATGTTTTATCCTCTTAGTCTACATCGACATATCCGCACATCAAAGAAGCTGTAATGCTCAAGACCTCACTACAAGCCCTGGTCAGCTGAGAATCACTGACATTTGTCCAGGCGTGGAGTATCTCATGAATCAAAACAGCACGGATATCTCAGTCTTACAGGCCAATGCTTCAAGCTGTGAAAGGAAACTCATTACTAAACGCTGCCCACAGGGGGGGTATAGTCTACGGGATGTGTGGCCATGTCACACCTTTCTGTATAATGTATGTGCGTGTACCCCAAGGTAGATTTGTGCGAGCTCATATGCAAAGACAATTGTATGACTGTGATCCCAGGCACTGGAGAATGGAAATAATATCTTTAGGTGATGATCCTTTTTGGTTTTCGTTACATTGCTACTTTCATGACATGGAGGAAAGTTTTATTATCTCACATTTAAACAACATGGTGATTGTAAACATCGGGAATCCTCTCATTGTCATTGACATTGAGTCAATAAAACACCCTAATTTCATTGTGAAACCGTTAATGGATAATTCCATACGTTTAATTGCTCCACACATAACAATGTTACATTCTGTGCGAATGCGTTATACTGAATATTTAAGAATAACAATGGCGTACGTTATACGTTTTCAACAGATTTCTTCCGTTTCCAAGGACGCAAAACATTACTTGAGACTGTTCTACTTCGATCCAAATACAAATAACACAAAACATGAAAGTGTATGTTTTTCATGTTGTCCCTCACCTACCATTATCAACACTTCACGGCTTCTGATTATATTGCTCTATTATCGAAGCCTTCATGCTGGTCTGACGCTGTTCCTGTCTATACTACCTATCAGTAAGCAGCCTGTGAAGCTGCCCAGTGGATTATTCAACTGTTCTGTACCGTGGTATTCTGATTTCCAACCTCACCTGCACTGTAATCAGTGCCCGGAATGTGAAGATGGACGGGATGAAAAAGGGGGCTGTCCCTTCAGCAGTGAAGACTGCAAGGGGCTGGTGGCATCACGAAACAAGTGTTTCAGATTGATCATATTAGCTGAAACAGTGGATGTTCCCCTTGTATTTTCTTACAACGAATGCCAAAGGGTGGGTGAAAAACTAGCATATGTGAAAACCAAGAAGGAAACGTTAGATTTTCATCATGCACTGTCAAACTATATTAGATTTGAAGCAGCCATTGGTCTGAGGTCAGGTTGGCATTCTGTGCCGTTTCTGTATAGCAAGTTTCGCACATGGTTTGACACCACCTTGGTTTATAACATGAATCACTTCCATTTATATCGTCAATATGTTCCTTCACGGAGTTTTCAGATCACCTATGCCAAACATTACGGGATTACATTTAGATTGCAGTTATATGCTCTTGTTAGTATGATAATGTGCGAACTAGAATTAAAGTCTAATATTATCTTTAATTCACCCATGTTGTTGGCTTATGTATGGTCATCTAAATGTATCTACATGCACACACGACAGCATTTATTTTTTTGCGCAGCACGTTTTGCTGCGCACCGATTTCTTTCATCTGACTGTATGAGAGAAACAGACTCAAAAACCTTCACATTACTGAACGTGAGTTGTGTGCAGCCTGACGACAAAATATCTTTTGAAGGAAGGCCATTCACCTACACTCCATTTAGATGTAATGACAACAGGACAACAGTGCACCACACTTTACTCTGTGACTTCAGACAGGATTGTCCAGATGGAAGCGATGAGTCATTCTGTGAATTTTCATATGCTGGTTTTCTGTGCTTGAACGGTCAGTATGTGTTACTCAGTCAACGCTGCAATCAGTACACAGATTGTGTGGACGATTCTGATGAAGTTGGGTGTTCTGATGATGCCACTTACCATGCCCCGATTAAAGAGGAAGACATGAAGCAACAGTTTTACGTGGATCTAGATGGGACTGGTTACTTTACTCAACAGCTGATGAAAACTGAGGATCTGTGTCCTCATGCTAATTACAAATGCTCCTCTGAGTGGCTGTACTGTCTGCCTATCTACACTAGATGTAATGGATTCTTTGACTGTGTATATGGAGAGGACGAGCATGAGTGTGAGACATTCAGGTGCCCTGGTTTCTACCAATGTCGGGCTTCCAGCATCTGTGTGCATGGAGATCATCTGTGTGATGGCTGGGGTCAGTGCCCACAGCGTGATGATGAATTGATGTGTGACACGAGCTGCCCTGAAGGATGTCAGTGTCAAGGTCATGTTTTCCAATGTTCAGAACCGTTCCTTTCTGGCCATTTTCCTCAGCTGCGGTACGTTAATGCAACAGGCTCAAACATGTCACTTAGGGAATTTACCGCAAATATATATCTTGTTACTTTGATTTTATCCCATTGTTTGATCAACAATATTTCACACGTTACATTTTTAAATCTGAAGTATATCAATCTCGCACAGAACAATGTTGAAACCCTCGATATGGCTGTTTTTCTTCAGCTACCGAATTTAAGAAGTCTTAACATAGAGAACAATCCTCTCAGCAAAATGACAATTAAAACCATAAAGCACATTAAAACCATAAAACATATTGTTTATTCGTTAAATCGGCTGGACATATCACGTTCACATATAAATATTCTTCACAGTAATGTATCCCTTTATTTTCCTCACTTGGAGATGTTCGATACCTCATTCTGTGGTGTTGAAGTAATTGGTCGGGCAGGTTTGAAAAATATGCCACAGATCCAAGAGCTAGATCTAAGGGGGAATACTCTTGACATTTTTCCACTTGATTTGTTATCAAGAGCAGATAAATTAGAACGTGTGTTTTCACTGAACTACAGAATGTGTTGTAGGAATGTGCTTCCTAAACACTTGGATGAAGTACACTGCTTTACTCCTGCCGTTGCACTTCCATCTTGTGCATCACTGTTTCCAAATGAACTATACAGAGCTTTCTTTTGGCTGATTGCAGTCTCTGCTGTAGCGGGATATGTAGCCTGCTTCTTAGTTTATTCCACAGTAAAGAACATGACTGGAAGTGGTTTCATGATGGCGATTGCCCATTTGCAGTTTGCTGATATATGTATGGGATGCCACCTTATCATTATTGTTGCAGCAGACCTCATATTTGGCAGAAAATACATGCAGATGGAAAAAGAATGGACCAGCAATGTAACCTGCAAACTGGCTGGCTTTCTTTTCTGTTTGGCTGGTATTGTGTCACCAATGATGATCTGGTTCATCACTTTGTATCATGTTTGTGTCTGTTGTTTCTCTGCTGATTTGTGGAGATTTAACCGATGTCTAACGGCCGTAGTTTGTGCAGTAATGTGGATCCTTGGCCTGCTGTTGGCATCAATTCCATTTCTTCCTGGACTGTCACACTGGGGCCTCCAGGGCCAGTCAGGTCTGTGTCGTCTGGCTTTAGTTGATCACAATCATTCAAGGCAAAGGGTCACATGGTTTACGGTTATTGTGGCAAATAATTTCATTTTGTGTTTAATGATCGGAGCTGGTCAAGTTATGCTTTTCTGGCGAACACCAAAATGTAGAGTGACACTTAACCTCACACAGAGATTGGTGTCTTCCTCAGTCCATGTTGTAAGAAAGGTGGCGGTCACAGATGGTTTTTGTTGGTTCATATTCGGAGTGATTATGATTATAAGCTCTGGTGGTGTTGCTGATTTTGTCAAGATCCATGACACCATGGTTATATTCATGTTACCATTCAACTCTGCTCTCAACCCATTACTGTACATGTGGACCGTGCACACACAATTGCAGCGTCAAGAACAGGAGAGAAAACTACTACAAGTATTAAAGTCACGCGCTAAGGCAATAAAGCACCCAGCTATTAAGTAAGTAAACAAACAATTTAGTATTTCAAAGATGCATAAGATTGAATATATTTGCCTGCCTGTATTTATTTTACAGATGCATAAGATTGAGTATATTTGCATGTCTGTATTTAATTATAACTTGTTCTTCACACATTTAAACATATGTTGGCAATGGGTAAGCCAGTTCTGATGTATGATTACACCGTTTTTTTTTCATATAATGACAAAGACAAAAATGATTCTAGAGACTCTGTGTTTTCTTGTATCCTCTGTCGGAATCTGAAAAGCTAAGAAGCATGTATTGATGTGATACTTTTCTTACACAACTGTCCTTATGAATTTTGGGCTACGCCATGATAGCTGACGACTGTATTCAAGGGCATGCAAGTCTTGAACTAAAACGTTTGCTCTGTGTCCGACATAAAGTAGGATGTACCTGTTCTCCACCTTCTGTATTACAGCCCAACCCATCCCCTTCTGCCCCACTTCCCCAGTGCCACGCTTAAATGACCGAGCAGGCTCGGATGTTGTTGTTGTTGTTGTTATGATTGTTCTTTTTCATCCCCTCTGACCCCTGTCCCTGTGCTGTACTAGAGTGATCGAATAGTCTTGAAACTGTATTTGTTAATTTTCTAAAAAGAATCTCCTTCTCGTAGCAGTCCTGCACTGTCTCCTACCTTGATACTCAATAGTCTTCTGCTCTAGACCTGGTATCTGGCTCGCTGGCTATTGTGGTGTACTGTCCTAACGCTATGTCCTTTGGGATACCACAATGTTCTTTGGTTTCTGTCATTTGGATGTGTAGAGGAATTAGGGAATCTGTTTTGTAAAACTGCTTAATGTCAGAATATCCTTCGATGAGCCTGTTGTCAAGCTGAGAACAGTTTACTGATCTGACTGCTGAGGGCAGTGAACTTTACACTGTTGTCTTGTTCATAGTGGTGGACTTTACGAAACAAAAATGATGCTAAAACCTGGGCTCAAATGCCTTCATTTTCCTGTAATGGAATAGAGCAAACATCAGAACCTGTCCCAACTGAGATATGTAGCTTTAAAAGACAGGCTTGAGCTTAATTAAAAGGGAAGCATAAGAACTAACACTTCTCCAGCGTGTACTCTCCTCGGTTTTTATTGCTGCTCCAGTTAATTCATTTCTATGTTTGCACAGCCTGCATCAACATTTAAGCTGTTCATGCTGGTTGAGGAGACGTTTTAAACTTGGGATTGTTTGAAAGCAGTGTATTATGCTCACCACATGACATATCACTCACACTTTCTCCTTTTGAGTTTTAACAAATTTTAGTCTACTATCTTATCAAAAATTCTTATTTACCCCTCACTTAGTGCTCGTCTTCGGATTTTTTTTAAAGACATTGTTAATGTATACAGGAGGATGTTCTCAATTTTCAAGAGTTTTCGTTTTGCTTATATGCAAGTGTTTCATGCAGCTGGTACCCAGGACCTAGTAACAAGACTGATGAGCTCTTCACAGAGTGAAACAGCCGTCATTTGCTGTTCCTGCTCACCTTCCCTTTACAGTAACAATAAGACCAACAAAAGCTCTGACTGGAGGAGTATTACTTCTCATTCCTCCTTTACCTTAAATGGAAGTCTGTTTTGTGTATTCATGTATTTACATTGCCCAGGTCAGAGAGAGAGAGAGAGAGAGAGAGAGAGAGAGGGGGGGGGGGAGGACGGGGAAGGCAATGGTACATGGCAACTACTGTGCCAGAACCGTAATTTCATAGAAATGTTTCTGTAAAATACCGATGAACGCTGACGCAGATTCACAGAAAGTGGAGCCACAGCTCGACACTGTTCGTTGATTGAGGCAAAAGGAACTCTGAGGAATGCCTTACAAATCAGCTGCCTCTCCCGAGCAGGAGAGGGAGGGTTTGTTCAACTTGATATTATCACGAGACCATTGCAAGGGTGCCCACCCTCCCCTTTCCCAGCAACAGTCTCATAACAATTCAAATTAAACGTCCTCTTCCTACCGTGAGGCTGGTTTAATTGTGCAGTTATCATTTGCCTGTTTCGTAGTCCGGCAAAGTCACGTGATGTGACATAAAAAATGTAGAACGTCTAGCGGGCATTCAGTTTCCAAACACACACAGAGTATAGTCTTGGAACAGAGTGATAGTATATGATACATATATATTTCATCTATCAAACACATCAGAAAAAAATGAACACCCTGCTATACACTTTTTCATGCAAACCTGATCTGGTAGTCATTAGTAATTCATGAAAGAAAGTTATCCATCACTAAGGTAATTATCAAGTAAAGTATGCACAAAGTTCTTTGGAATCGGTCTTGTATAGAACTTGAAGAAAGTGCGAGCACCGAACCAGCTTGCTGCTTTCACCATTGAAGAGAGGCTAGCCGCAGAGTATGCCGCTGCAGAGCAGCTGGCAGCGCGCGTGCTGTGACTGGTGAATGTGCTAACAGCTATTCCGGCCTTGCGCGGCATGGCCTTGATCCAGCGAGTGAGTTTGTCTTGACGCAGGCACATGCAGTTTGACGCACTGACCAACAGCTGTTTTGCGCCTCTGAGTTCGTCAGTTCTCTTCACACATTCCTGCAAATAATTCACCAAACACAGTTCTGGGTTCTTTTCAAAAATCAAAATTTCTGCAGGTTCAGTGTAAAATCCTGGTCTTGACTGCTTATGTTTCTCTGAAAAATACAATGATTTCCATAAATTCCAAATCTTGTTCTTTGATCAAATATAAAGCCTGCTCTCTGTAAGTCAATAACGCTAACAGCATACACATTCTATGAGTGAGATCTGTCAATTAAATTTTTGGCATTCCTTTTTGCAAGGGCAAACACTTTAACTAGTTTTAAAGAAATTTGCAACTGAAAAACGTGAAAAGGGAACGATACTACAGAAATAAATGAACAGTAAATCTTGTCTAAGCACAAATATATTACAAAGAGCAATAAGATGACAAAAGGAACAGCAAGTCCTATCTAACATATACATATGACAAAATGAGCTCAACATCTTACCTACGCTGTCAGTGTCACATATTAACCTTCGCTTTTGACATTGCTGAAAGAGAATCTGAATAATCCAAAACAGTATTCACACGCCAAGTTTCTTGATACTTTAGGAGTGCTGGTGTTTCTTCAAAGATCCCCTTAAGAATACGGCATACATAACCACAAACAAAACAACAACAACAACAACAACACCTAACAATGCACTTCCTTCCGTGCTTATATTACTGTAACTGGACAACTGCTGATGATGGAGACAATGAACCGATAATTATTATCTTTAAGAAAGTTTTCAATATCTGAACATAACAGTTGTAAGCACCTTGAGTGGATGGTCTGTACGAGTTGATCATGAGAGCTGCAGTTTGGCTAGGAAACCCTCCTGTTGGTAGTGTCTTCTGATACCAGACATGCGGTCAGGCATAGGGTTTTCTTGAAGGGATGTTCCATCAGGGGGAGACTGGAACGAGAGCGTCCGGCAATGGCTCTGTCACCAACAGTGACGTCAGCACTGGCCATGGCTCTGTCACAACAGTGACGCCAGCACTGGCCATGGCTCTGTCACCAACAGTGACGCCAGCACTGGCCATGGCGATTTCACCCACCACCAGGGGTGCCATGGCTCTGTCACCAACAGTGAGCGTCATGCCACCAACAGTGACGCAGCACTGGCCATGGCTCTGTCACCAACAGTGACGTCAGCACTGGCCATGGCTCTGTCACCAACAGTGACGCCAGCACATGGCCAAATGGCTCTGGTCACCAACAGTGACGTCAGCACTGGCCATGGCTCTGTCACACAACAGTGACGCCAGCACTGGCCATGGCTCTGTCACCAACAGTGACGCCAGCACTGGCCATGGCTCTGTCACCAACAGTGACGTCAGCACTGGCCATGGCGATTTCACCAACAGTGTGCCATGGCTCTGTCACCAACAGTGACGTCAGCACTGGCCATGGCTCTGTCACCAACAGTGACGTCCAGCACTGGCCATGGCTCTTTCACCAGCAGTGACATCAACACTGGCAACCACACCTCTGTTGGGCAGCAGGGCACCACTATCATGCCTGTGCATGGTTTTGCCTGTTTGTTGTTTGCTTTTTTTGTGGCACATGGGTGATGATGTTGATAGGTGGAAATGCATAGAATTTAAACCTAGTCCACACTGAAGAGAAAGTATTTATTGCATGCGCCTGTGGCTCGAGTCTGAAAACGGTGTAGTGAGGCAGCTGTGTTTAACCGGTAAGCAGAGAGATCGATGTCAGGCTCCGCCTGCAGGGCACACAGTCTTTGTCTCAATGCAGAACTGTCTACCATCCATTCTGCATCCTGAGTTATGGTCCGAGACTCCGCGTCTGCTACAGTGTTACATTTACCAGAAATGTGATTTGCAGATAGGTGATCTGCAGACAGAAACATTTTGTTGTTGATACGCCAGCCCCAGATATTGTGAGTGGTGCTGTTGAATGGGTTTGAATGACTGGTTCACACGTGCAACTGCTGTTGTGTTAACCATCATGACACGTGCATGCTTACTAACAAAATTCTGGCTGGAAGCTTTGTAGCGCAAGTAAAGCTGCTTTCAGTTGAAAGTAGTTAATGTATGATTTGGCTTTGTTACGGATGGAAGTGCGTGTGTAGATATCTGTCGACTCTCACTCAGAAATTATGGATGCGCGCACGACTTTTTTTTTCTTAATTCACATACACACACCCACTCATCCAAACATGGACAGCCAGGCAACAAAATAACACTTTTCTTTTTATGCTGCCCGAGCCATCAACAAACATATACAAATAAACACATTAAGCATAGGATGGTACACCCACCATCAGGTGTACACAAATAACCCACTAATACAATTCTAACTGACAACTGCCGGGTCCAGCGATGATGATGACGACGGCAGCGACGGGGCAAGTCTGACACAGAGTCTCTTCAAAGCTGTGACTCTCACACAAAAAAAAAACTCATTCGTGGCGTCTCTGCCAGCACTCAGCGACTGTCTCTCTTACTAGATGTAGCTCAAACACTTTTGAGCTGTGGCTCGCAACACTAACACAAAGGTGTGGCACACACGCCACACACACAGCGACGTCCTCGAATGCAGGTCGCTGGCACAGAAGCAGGAGCGATGTCTCCTCTTCACTGGCCCAACACTGACCGGTCACGGGCGCAGTGGCAGGTAGGGCGATTGCGGCGCTCAGGCCGGCCTCTCCACACCCGCAGCAACAGGTGGAGAACGGGGCGTCAACCAGCTACGGCCCCGGCCCTAGCCTCAGTAGCAGTCAGTCCCCGTCAATCCAGGGAACACTATCAACCTGGGGAAACTGATTAACTACCTTGATTATCATGGCCACCATTCATTAGAATCACAACTATCTTCATATTCATTAGCCACATCATGTCTCACTAGAACTTGAGCCACATATCAGCATATTCGTTCATATTCATTAGCCACATCATATTTCACTAGAACTTGAGCCATACATCAACATATTTGTTCATCATTACAATATTCTTTTTTTTCCGGAATCATAACATTACAACATTCCCTTTTCCGGAATCATAACACTGCACAGGAAAGGATTTCCATATAAACCTTTCAGACTCAAATTTTCCAAATTGGGGAAAGGTCTTCCACATAAACCTTTCATAATCTAGTCTTCCAAATTAGGGAAAAGGATTTCCATCTGGATCCTCTTCAATAAACCATGAATACAATTCATTACACACAATAATTACACAATTGATGATTATTTTTCAAACTATAAATGTCTTTCGTTAATTCACACACTGTTCATTTGCTTTCTTGTAAACAAGAATGTTCAATTCATTTCATACAATCACCATGTCTTTTGTCAATTCAGGAAATGTTGATTTCTTTTGTTGTAACACAAGAACGCTCACTTCACTTCAGTTCATCAGCTTCAATATATGCAAGGGAAAGATTTCCACCACACTTTTGTTTAACAACACATATATTGATACCCATGTAAACACATCACACACCAGAATGAAAAACAAAAGTCTATGTCGCTCACTCTGGGAGCTTATTATCCATAGCATCAAAACTCTCCATCTTCTTGCAAACCATATTAGAATAGACACTTTTTCTTCATCATGAAGTTCATAGCCAGTTAAGTCACAAAATAAACAAAATCTTTTTTCTTTTTTTTCTGAAGACCACTTCTTATAACACTCACTTCATCTATTCACATTTTTCCGAAACAATTTCGTTTTGTTACCCTATCATGTCACAGGACAACAGAACAACAATACTTTCTTTTTTTAAAATAAAACCTTCACAAGAGCGCTGAGGAAGTTTCAGTCGCTCCTAAACGGGAATACAGTTTTAGTTTGTTAATAAATAAACATTCAATGATAAATACCTGACTGCTACCAGAAAACGGCTGAGTCCCTCTTCGGCCTTCTGTGACTTGTATTGCCGGAATCACTGCAGAGACTGCCTAACCGGTGCAACTCACCCGGCTTATAGCAATGCGCCGGCTTCCGGACAACTACCTTCCGGTAAGCACGGTCGCACATGAAACTTTGTGACCGGATGAAAAACGGTCCGTCACAATACTCCCCCTCCTGAAAAAAACAACAATGTCCGAATTGTTTTTACCAAGAGGAAGTAAACAACTCCAGGGCACAAAATTCCAGAAAAAATACATGAAAAAGGTCATCAAAACTGGGATGTACTCAAACCAATGTCTAAGGAACAGACTGGTTCTCACAAGAACGTGAAAGAAGATCAGTGAAAACGTTCGATGATCCTGGAAGTGGTTCCACTTCGAACGAGAATTCCTGCAGAGACAATGCCCAACGTATAATCCGGGAATTCTTGAAATTTGACGTGCGCAGGTACGTCAAAGGTCGATGGTCTGTTTGGAGGATAAAGCTAACTCCCCAAAGGTACTGAACGAACTTTTGAACAGCCCAGACAATGGCTAAACACTCTCGTTCGATGGTACTGTAGGATTTCTCACGATCCAACAACTTGCGACTCCCAAATACAACTGGGTGAAGTACATCATCATCCTCTTGCAGTAGTACAGCTCCTAGCACAACAGAACTAGCATCAGTTCACAGAACAAAGGGCTTACCTAACTGAGGTAACAGCAAGACAGGTGCTGATGACAAAATACACTGAATCTTCTGTAATGCTACTGCACATTCAGGGGTCCAAGATATAGATCTTCCAGCTCGACCAACATCCTTGATTAAATCAGAGAGTGGAGCACTCAAGGTGGAAAAACTGGGAACATATCTTCTGTAAAAGCTAAGCAAACCTAGCAAAGATCTGACTTGCTTTTTGGTAGTAGGGGTGGGAATTCGCAGAATCTTATCTATCTTTTTCTGTTCCGGACGCATAGTACCACCTCCAACGATATGTCCAAGAAATTCCAGAGAATGGAAACCTGCCTCTATTTTCGAGGGACGCGCTGTGAGGTTGAAAGACCTCAGACGTGAAAGAACACCTTTCACATGACGAACATGTGCATCCCATGAAACACTATGAACCAAAATATCATCAAAGAAACTGACAGCTGAAAACTGATCCAAAGCTAACATGCGCATCATGCGTGCGTAAACAGCAGGTGCTGACACAAGACCGAAAGGCATTCTGACAAACTGGAAAAGACCCATATGCGTTGTAAAAGCTGTCTTTGGACGATCCTCGGGCTTAACAACTATCTGCCAATATCCCTTTGCAAGGTCTATCTTGGTAAAGAACTTTGCATCAGACAATCTTGCAAACAAACTTTCCACATCAGGAATGGGCTCAGTATCGAAGACAGTGATCTTATTTAGAGAACGGAAATCAATGCAAAAGCGACAGGTACCATCTTTTTTCCTGACGAGAACAACTGGGGAGGCATAGGGACTATTGGAGGGTTCAATAATACCGAGTTCCAACATGATGCCAACTTCTCTCTCAACAACCTCTCTAGCAGAGAAGGGGATGTCATAACACCTTTTCCTAACTGGAACATCAGTAGTTAGAGGAATCTCCAATAGTACGTTGCCCAAGAAGGAGCCTGGTTTCGGAGTAAGCATATCCTGAAAATCATCAAAGACTTTTCTTAACTCCCTAGCATTGCTGTCTGACAAAGCATCATCAAAGTGTACGGAATCAATATCTTCATCTGGCATAGAGGATGCCATGGGCACAGGGAGTGTGTAGTGGTAACGCGTCATCACAGTCCTGAACAATACCGACTGTGTACGCGACCACAGAATCACGAGAATTTGGAAAAGGGTTCAAAGAAGAATATTCTGGAGAATTTTTAATAGAAACATCGTTCCTGACAGAGCTGAGTGGTACTATTTCTGACATGGTACTGACTTTCCCTGTGAGATAACTGTTTGGATACCGTGAGACACACATACTGGAGAACGGCGAATGTACCTTTTCAACATGTTTGCATGAAAAATCTTTTCCTTTCCTTTGACTAACACTTTATAGTCAGGATGTAGGACCTTAGTAACTGGAAACGGTCCTGACCAACTAGCCAGCAACTTGTTCGACTCCGTAGGGAGAACAAGGACTTCATCGTCAACCTGGAAACGACGTTCTCTCGCCTTACTGTCAAATTACTTTTTCCCCTTAACAGAGGAATCAACAGCATGAGCCATAGCTAACTTGCATGAGTCAGCAATGACATTTTTGAGTTCGAACAAGTAAGCATAAAGGGGTTTCGCTTCAGCATCATGACTATCAGACTGAGTCCAAGATTCCTGCAACAGAGCGATAGGACCACGAACTTGTCGACCAAACAACAGCTGAAATGGTGAGAACCCTGTACTTTCAGAGGGCAACTCTCTGCATGCAAATAATAATGCAGGTAAATATCGATGCCACGCCTTTGGATAAAGACGTACAGTTTTCTTCAGCATCGCTTTGAGAGTGCCATGGAAACGCTCAACATGACCATTTGCCTGAGGATGGTACGGCGATGTGCGTATGCCCTTAGTACCACATAGCACATGGAACTGCTTCATGAGGTCAGAATTGAACTGGGTGCCTTGATCCGACAGTATCTCTTTTGGGAAACCTAACCATGAAAAGATACTCAATAGTGCTTCAGCTACACTAATAGAAGAGATATCCTTCAAGGGAATGGCTTCTGGATACCGGGTGGCTATGTCAATCATGGTAAGAATATATCT
Organism: Conus canariensis; assembly: GCA_033310375.1. Lineage (NCBI taxonomy): Eukaryota > Metazoa > Mollusca > Gastropoda > Neogastropoda > Conidae > Conus > Conus canariensis. Next base: position 31,463,247 of record CM065740.1, read on the forward strand.
ATGACCTTGCTCCGAAGGAGTAGACAGCGGACCCACAAGGTCAACAGCCACACGGTCAAATGGGGCACCAATGAATGGGACAGTAGAAAGGGGTACTGGACAAACTTTTCCCTTAGGTACTGTTTTCTGACAAACGTCACATGAAGCTACGTACTTTGCCACACGACAGTAACACCGGGCCAAAAAAATCTGTTGAGAACTCTTGCAAGAGTTCGACGAGAACCACAATGACCCGACAAGATAAGATCATGTGCTACAGAAAGCACTGTAGGTCGGAGGTCAGAGGGAGCAACAACCTGATCAAACGGGATATCGTCTTCCTCAAAATGCCTGCACAGAACACCGTCTGACAAATGATAGTAGAAAGTAGCTGCACCTGACTTCTTTACTTCACCAGAAGACGCTAGCTGAAAACATGTCTTCAATGATTCATCTGCCTTTTGCTTCAAAATCAGGTCGGACCGAGAGATATTTAAATCATCAGGGATCTTACACGGAGGTTTCTTCTCGACCACATGTTTAGCTCTAGCCCTGGTAACGGCAGCTAAAGAGAGGGGTTCACTCACATCAGTGGAAGCACTGTCTTCACAGACACCAGGAATATTACCTATGATGAGATCTGCGACAGGACTGTCTAGGACACAGCAGGTTAGATCACCTTCAAAGTAGGGACAACTGACATGAACTGTAGCTAGTGGGAATTCATCCACACGTCCTCCAAAAGAAACACAGCTCACTGTAGTACCTAGCATCTGGCTATCGGAAACTAGTCTCTTGCGAACACCACAAATGGTAGCACCAGTGTCACGCAATACAGAACTTAGAGTGCCATTAACAGAACCAGATTCTAAGTGTAACTTTCCTGTAAATTCACCTGCAGCTAAACAAGCGAATGGGGAGCGAACAATCGAACAAGCAGCAGTAGATTGTTTGTCAGCTGACTTGTCGACAACAGTTGGAGTGCCAGTGACAAAAGGGCATCTATCGGGATGGCTAAGAATGCAAATCTTGCATGGGTTTTTACCCGACTTCCAAGTACATTTGGAAGCTACATGCCCTGTCTTTTTGCACAGAAAACAGACAACAGTAGGAGACTGGGGAAAAGTATTTCCTGATGAACCTCTATTGCCTGAATACTGATGAGCACCACGACCACGGGAACGGTTACCACCGCCTCGATTAGCTGGGGTGCTGGGATTCTGAACAGGCTGAGGGGCAAAATACCTGCGACCTCTATCTGACTGACCACGGGAGGGGAGTCTATCTGACTGTCCAGAAGTATGGGAAACAGAGGCGAAAATATTGACATCAGCCTTTCTGGAAAGAAGCTTAGTGAGGTGGGCACGCCTGTACGATTCGGCAGACTTAATCATAGCATCAAATGTTTTCATCTTTTTCACATAGAAAAGTAGCCATATCCTTCGAAACGCATTCTAAAAACTGTTCTCTCAAAATAAGATCAACAAAAGAAAAGTTTTCTCAATTTTGGACAACGAAATCCAACGATCCAGAAGGCGTTTAAGTTCAACAGAAAAAGTTTCAAAGGGTTCATCTGCCCTGGGCTTTGATTCCCGAAAACGCTTTCTAAAATCATCTGGAGTACACTGAAACTTCTTTAGCAAACTTTCTTTCAACAGCTCATACGAAACAACATTGTTTTCTGCCAAACTATGAAAAAGCGTAAGAGCTGAACCTTCAAGTAATGCAGAGAGATATGTAACCCATAGGTTTTCTGACCACCCTAAAGAACGAGCACGGGTTTCGAACCTGAACAGATAACTGTCAATGTCATCACTCTTTTCCTTAAAGGGAGGTAATTTGGGAAAGGTAGGACGAGGGGTGTTAGACCTGGGTGCACTAGCACTTTGACTGTCCTCGCCTGAAACTACTCCCTGACGAGAAAGTTCTAACTGTATCCTTCTAGTTTCTTCAATCTCTCTTGCTCTTTTGGTTTCCTCTTCTGCCTGCTGTTGTGCTCGTTTAGTTTCCTCTTCTGCCTGCTGTTGTGCTCGTTTAGTTTCCTCTTCTGCCTGCTGTTGTGCTCGTTTAGTTTCCTGCTCCTCCTGCATTTGTCTCACTCTGATTCTCTCTTCTATTTCCGAATCTTGTCTAATACATTTATCAACATAGTCCAGTAAAAGCTGACCTTCCAGACCAAATGCCTTACCACGTTGCAATTATTTAGTGAAAACTCTATCTTCATCCTCAGAGGCCATAATGAAACACGAAGTCAGTGGACCAAGGACAATCAAAAGAACGTTTAGATACTACGGACACTGAAATATATTCCAAAGAGAGCTCTTACGATTTTTTCCTTCCTTTTTTACGCAAACATATATATCTATCACACTTTAAAAAACTACGATTAATTTTAAAGGGAACGCAACGGTAGCAATAAATAGAAGCTTACGAGCTTGGGGAATGGGGAATGACAGCAAGAACAGAAGCCTACGGGTTTCGGAAATGCACTCAATAATCAATGGCAGGCAAACAACAAATGCATGAATCAATCAACAATGAATAAACAGAACTCAATCACGAATGAATATGCATAAATCAATCAATAATCAAACATACATATGCATAAATTAATAATCAATGCATATATGAATGAAGACAATCTTGTTGGGTTTTTTTTTCTTTGGGGGAAAGGGGGGTTATCTTTTTAAAAAATGGCCCAGGCAGCCAATCATACACACATTCATTCAAGAGAAAAGAATCCTCAGAATGCTAGAGAAGCAACACAATCCCCAAGTGAAAAAGATAGAAATAGAAACAATCAGAAGGGTAACAAAAGAGAACCAAACTAAAGCCACAGAAGATAAAGAACTAGGCCCTCGTATCTCCAGAAACTATACAAAAGAGATACCCCGTTACGCTGGAGACGGGAAATCAACTCAAGAACCAGTCATACAACAATACAAAACAATCAAGCCTCTCAAAAGGAAAGTCTGTCAACGTGTCCTAACTTAATAACTGGGGACACTATAAGGGGTCACAAAAGAAATCCTAATCCTAACAATTTGGAAGGTTAATGCGAAAAAGTACTACGGGGTCACCAGATGTTACGGATGGAAGTGCGTGTGTGGATATCTGTCTGACTCTCACTCAGAAATTATGGATGCGTGCACGACTTTTTTTTTTCTTAATTCACATACACACATCCACTCATCCAAACATGGACAGCCAGGCAACAAAATAACACTTTCTTTTTATGCTGCCCGAGCCATCAACAAACATATACAAATAAACACATTAAGCATAGGATGGTACACCCACCATCAGGTGTACACAAATAACCCACTAATACAATTCTAACTGACAACTGCCGGGTCCAGCGATGATGATGACGACGGCAGCGACGGGGCAAGTCTGACACAGAGTCTCTTCAAAGCTGTGGCTCACAAAAAAAAAACAACAAAAAAAACTCATTCGTGGCGTCACTGCCAGCACTCAGCGACAGTCTCTCTTACTAGATGTAGCTCAAACACTTTTGAGCTGTGGCTTGCAACACTAACACAAAGGTGTGGCACACACGCCACACACACAGCGACGTCCTTGAATGCAGGTCGCTGGCACAGAAGCAGGAGCGATGTCTCCTCTTCACTGGCCCAACACTGACCGGTCACGGGCGCAGTGGCAGGTAGGGCGATTGCGGCGCTCAGGCCGGCCTCTCCACACCCGCAGCAACAGGTGGAGAACGGGGCGTCAACCAGCTACGGCCCCGGCCCTAGCCTCAGTAGCAGTCAGTCCCCGTCAGTCCAGGGAACACTATCAACCTGGGGAAACTGATTAACTACCTTGATTATCATGGCCACCATTCATTAGAATCACAACTATCTTCATATTCATTAGCCACATCATATCTCACTAGAACTAGAGCCACATATCAGCATATTCGTTCATATTCATTAGCCACATCATATTTCACTAGAACTTGAGCCATACATCAACATATTTGTTCATCATTACAATATTCTTTTTTTTCCGGAATCATAACATTACAACATTCCCTTTTCCGGAATCATAACATTGCACAGGAAAGGATTTCCATATAAACCTTTCAGACTCTAATTTTCCAAATTGGGAAAAGGTTTTCCACATAAACCTTTCATAATCTAGTCTTCCAAATTAGGGAAAAGGATTTCCATCTGGATCCCCTTCAATAAACCATGAATACAATTCATTACACACAATAATTACACAATTGATGATTATTTTTCAAACTATAAATGTCTTTCGTTAATTCACACACTGTTCATTTGCTTTCTTGTAAACAAGAATGTTCAATTCATTTCATATAATCACCATGTCTTTTGTCAATTCAGGAAATATTCATTTCTTTTGTTGTAACACAAGAACGCTCACTTCACTTCAGTTCATCAGCTTCAATATATGCAAGGGAAAGATTTCCACCACACTTTTGTTTAACAACACATATATTGATACCCATGTAAACACATCACACATCAGAATGAAAAACAAAAGTCTATGTCGCTCACTCTGGGAGCTTATTATCCATAGCATCAAAACTCTCCATCTTCTTGCAAACCATATTAGAATAGACACTTTTTCTTCATCATGAAGTTCATAGCCAGTTAAGTCACAAAATAAACAAAATCTTTTTTCTTTTTTTTCTGAAGACCACTTCTTATAACACTCACTTCATCTATTCACATTTTCCGAAACAATTTCGTTTTGTTACCCTATCAAGTCACAGGATAACAGAACAACAATACTTTTTTTAAAAAAATAAAACCTTCACAAGAGCGCTGAGGAAGTTTCAGTCGCTCCTAAACGGGAATACAGTTTTAGTTTGTTAATAAATAAACATTCAATGATAAATACCTGACTGCTACCAGAAAACGGCTGAGTCCCTCTTCGGCCTTCTGTGACTTGTATTGCTGGAATCACTGCAGAGACTGCCTAACCGGTGCAACTCACCCGGCTTATAGCAATGCGCCGGTGAGTAGCAGTCAGCTAAATTTTGCAACCGGCTTCCGGACAACTACCTTCGGTAAGCACGGTCGCACATGAAACTTTGTGACCAGATGAAAAAACGGTCCGTCACAGGCTTCTTCTGGCAACCATGCTCCTCCTGAACAAACACCATTTCACTTATATACTTAGCCTGACAAACTGGCATCAGAGATAATAAGAATTTCTGGGTCTTTTAACAAAATGTCACTGCATGCATTAACAACATACTGATCCACCATTGTAATCAAGTCTTAGCTGCAGCAGATCAAGTTACGTATTTGTCAAAATCACCCCGTTTGACACCCAAGGCTTTCTTTTTATCTGCCTCAAGACTGCAGTAATGCAATGATGCAAATTTCATAGCTGGACCTGAAGCTACAATTTTTCCTATCACTTTAGTTAGTTCTTTCATTCTCAGCATTTGTTTTTCAAAGTGCCTCTTTAGTGCATGCCAGAAGATCCTGTGTTCTTTCATCAGTTAATGTCACCTTCATTGGCAAAGAGTTAATTTGCACTCCAAAATACTGAATTTGCTGTGTAGGTTCTAAGTCTGACTTTTCAGGGCGTATGATAGACCCAAGAGAACGCAGTACTTGCAGAGCTTCAGCTGCATTTTCAACACAAGCACCAAACGTGAGACCAAAGAAAAGAGATTCATCGATAAAAGATGTAAACACATGCCCCTTGCCCCATAGTGAGGCAAAAACTGGTTTGGGTAACTTTTTAAATTTATGAGGAGCAGGAACTAAGCCATTTGGTTATGCTTCAAATTTCCAAAGTTGACCATCCCATTCAAATCGCAAGATTTTTTTTATGATCTGGATAGATTGGCATTAAGCAATAAGCATCATTAGGGTCAATTGATGCCATATAGTTGCCTGGTGTAATCAGTCTAAGAGCTGTATGAAGTGTGTCCATCTTAAAATGGTTGTATGTTGTGTGCTTATTTAGATGTTTCAAGTTCAGAACTATCCTGTGGTTTCCATCCTTTTGGTGGTGGGAAAACTGGAGAAATGAACTGACCATGATCTGGAGTGCATGTGGATACAACCCCTTTCTTGACAAGTTTCTGGATCTCGCCAAAAATACTGTGCGTTTAAAAAAAAAAAAAATTCAGTCTAGGTTGTCTTGGAGGAATGTTTGGCAAATCATTGATTGAACAGTCAAATTCAGGTTTACGTCCATTTACGTCCTTTGTCAGCTTTTTTCCAGTTTTCACTGAGTTGTTTCATTCTGCCAGCCTGAAATGAAGAAGGTCAGCATCTGCGTCTGACAGCAGGGTTGACGGGAGAACATGATTATCACTTACTCTTTTTTTGTGTGGGTGCCTCAGGCCCTACTTTTTGCTACTAGAGTAAAATTTGTGATTCTGCCTGCCGAAGGAGGGTCTTCTGTATGTGCCTAGAAAAAGGCCTCTCAGACGCTGGACTTTGGTGCTGGTGTATCCAGAACCCGCTTGTTCTAGTCACAGGAACCTATCCTCTCCATTTCTCTGACCTCTTTCAACGAGCCAGCAAGGTCATCCCCAAATAACTGGATGTATCCGGCACTGAGTCAGTGCATAGCGCAGCATAGGAATGGGCGCAAAGCCTGCATGCGTCTGTGGAATATGTCTAAAGAGGCGTGTCCAAGCAGCAAAAGTGCATCGGAGTACATGTCGGAGATGGCTTTCTTTAGCTGTTTGTCTACCATACTTTTGCCCTTGCTGTCAGCATGGAACACAAGCTGAATGTTGTTGACAATAGCGGTGACAGCTTTAACGATCGCCCGTTGAGTCTGAGCCAACTTCAGATCTGGTTTCCTGGCAGAGGCTGTGATTTTTCTTAGACTTGTGGGTTTACAGTGGGGAGTTGCAAATTGTCGCAGTTTTCAGGTCTTTTGATTTTGTGACTTTTTTCTTTTGCTTTGATGCCATTGTGTCTTTTCTTCAAACATTTGTTTGCTACCTTAGCTAAGGAGGACCTACACCTTCTACTGTTTGTTCCTTTTCCTCCAACTCCTTTTCAATATCTTACCACATGACTTCATTAGAAGATGGAATTGAAATGTCATCTTCATCATCGGTCATCTCTCTCTTGGAACTAAAACTTTCTTCTCTCGCCCTTTTTAGTGCAGGCGAACTATGTTTGGAACTATTCCTATCCGAATCTGAATCGCTCTCCCACTCGAGGGAGTCAGCGTGTAAACATCGTTTTTTGCCAGCCACCGCCACCTCTTGGGTGTGCTTTCCGTCTTTCTCGCTCTTGCCTTTTCCTTTGTTACTTTATGCTTTGAGGGCAGCACAAGATTTCTCTTCAAAAAGGGAAGGCATGGTAGTCACTTTGTTAAATCTGATTTTATTTTTTGATTTGTCTGTTCTGCTTTGGTTACGATCTTACTATTCAGAGGACTAAGCGTTCAGTTTGTCATCCATCTCAGGAGACCTCTCTCTCTCTCTCTCTCTCTCTCTCTCACTCCTCCTCTCACTCTCTCTTACGATCACGTGACGGGAACAGAAGCAGCACGGCGCGCACTGATTGATCTGCGACAAATTTCACAAACTTCATCGCAGACATGCCAGTTTCTGGACTCCCAGTGTCTGGAGATGACCCTGAACGCCCTGCTGACGGACAATAATGTCACACGCTGGAAAGTTGCAGGAGAAGCTGAAAACACTGTGGCTGTCTTGCACCTCAAGCCCGGCATTTTCCAGATATCAACAAACACGGTGGATCCTGTCCTGAACCGCAACACACAGGTCCAGTATTTCAGGGAAAAAAAAAACACCCAGCCAGATCCGAAGACCAGCAGAGAGCCCGACAGCAGCAAGAAACGCAGGCAAGTGGACAACGTAAAAAAGCCACTGTAACCTCTGTAAGTACTTCATCTCCGACTGACGTGCGACTTGAAAACCTGTGTGCACATGACCCAGAAGTGGAACATACTGTGGCTACACACTTGCGTCGAACGGATGATTTAGTAAGATTGCAGACTGATGTTTTGAGCTTACACGATGGCACTGAAACTGTCCACACGTGTGAGTGTATTGACAGTTCTGTCCCCTCTTCACCACCTGATACTGACATCGAACGGATGTTTGAGAGCCTAGTGGCAGGATTCAGTGCCAGATTTGTGGAAAGTTACGTTACCACCTAGACGGATAAATGTGTGCAAAGGCGATAAGGAGACAAGAGCAGAAATATGTTATTTAGAAACGTTGTCCTTAATAGCTCAAAGGAATCATTGTACTGATCTGTGAATCGGACGATCTGGTGTTGGAGTTTCCGTGTACGCCTCATGAGAGTCACTGTTCATTCTGGTTCGTGAATCAAGATGACAGACACATGCTGACAGAAGAACGGACAAAACTGGCCAGTCTCCGCCGAGGAAAACGTGTTGACAGAACACAACACGTTGACACCCAAGCACGTGCTGCACCCGAGACGCTACACGGCCTGATCCTGTTCTACCTGGGATGACAGCCTGGGCTCAAGACCCATGCCGCAAACGGAATCAACGTGACCAGTACCTCACCAGTGACATGGAATATGTCAGAACTGTGTTTGGAAAAGACAAGTTTGTCATGGTTTCCATGTTGAAGTAACAGGCATTGCGGTCAATTTTACCATAATCAATCCAGTTGCATTGCTGATGAAACTGTACTGCTTTAAAAGCAATAAATTATTTCGTTCGTTCGTTCTCTCTCTCTCTCTCTCTCTCTCTCTCTCTCTCTCTCTCTCTCTCTCTCTCTCTCTCTCTCTCTCTCTCTCCGCCATGCACAGTGGCAATGGGGAAAATTTCCGTGCAAAAACTTGGCTGCTTTCCCCTTAAACTTTGGGAGAACAAGACAAATGAAAAAAACGTCTAAATGTAACAGATTCAGTAACATACGGTATTAAAAACATGAAAACTCTAGTGTATATTGAAGAATTGTGTGTTTTTAACATAGTAAAGCATACCAACAAAGCAAGGCATCAATGAAAAATTCATCCTCAAGAAAAAAGCGGAAAAGTTCAGACTTACTTAATGTCCTCCTCACCATAAACGCATCACATATGCATAATCATACAATCCTAACA
>CM065740.1:31477284-31529784 GCA_033310375.1 Conus canariensis
CTTGTTACTGGCAAAGGGATGCAAATACCTGTCTGGCTGTAGAATTCCCAATGAGATGTCATGGGTAGTAAAGGCAACACGGCTAAAAACCAGCCGATCAACCAATTCAACACACAAGCTACGGATGCTGACATTCTGCCAAACCTCATAGAAGTGAACGGAAAGCGAAGGACAACAAAACGATCTAGTGTGATAAACCAGATGATCAACACTGACACCTCACTAGATAACAAAGACAAAAACCCAGCTACCTTACAGACTGCACTGTTTTTCCACATGTGATCGCTGTGCAGATATTGTCCACGGAACTGTTCATCAGCCACTCCAATAAAAAGAATGTAGACGCCCATGAGAAAATCAGCCATGGTGAGGTTGGTAACAAACACACTGAAGCCACTTGAAGGAATCGTGCTTTTTACAAACAAACGTGCACAGCAACAGACACATTACCCATCAAAGAGAGACTGGCAATCATCCACAGAAACCCTCGGTATGTCCATGACTGCAACAGATCTTTACACGAAGATATTTCATCCTCTGGAGCGAGACAAACTAACCTATCCAAGCTTTTTGGAAGAATTTCAGAGCAGCAAAATCTATAGTTTTGAATCGATATGAAGTGTATATTAGAAAGACCTTTAAATAAATCAAGTGGAAATATTTGAACAGGACTGTTATCCATGTAAAGTTCTTTCAGCTGTGGAGTGAACCGAAACCCTGCTGGGCTGATTGTGTGAATAGGAGTGAACGTTAAATTCAGTTTCTGTATACGGGTAAACGGTAACAGGACTGTGGTGTCCAACACAGTCAGTGTTGTGTGGGCCAAATGTAGCACAGTGAGGGCACTGTGCTGGTTAACTGACAAGCGATCAGTGTTGAGAGAGGACAGGGGATTATCAGACAGGGAAAGTGTCTGTAGACTTTCTAAACCCAAAACAGTAGTCAGGTTGACATACTGGAGTTGGTTACCACTGAGATCAAGAAACCTGACATTCGCCAACTGAATTTCGGGCAAGGATGTCAAAGAACATTGTGCAAGAACCAAACTGATTAAGAGAGTGTTATTACTCACATCATGCAGTGTCATACCTGACCCTGTGGCATCCAAGTAGCGAAGCTGTGGAAAGAGAGCGGCAGAGAATGGCTGAGGACACAGAAAGGCGTAACCCTGGCAAAGACACTCTGTAGGACATGTTACGCTACATAATAATTCATCGTCACTCATAGGGCAGTGTGGCCAGCCATCGCACAGCTGGTCACTGTGTAGACATATTGTTGAACGTCTGCATCGAAAAAAGCCTGGACATTTCATTTCTTCACATCCCTCTTCATCCTGGTGATCAATACAGTCGTATGGTCCATTGCACCGTGTATAGACAGGTAGGCAGTCATTGAACTCACCAGGACAACGATAGTGGCTGTCAGGACAAGACTCGTTGGCCTTCATTGGGGTGGAGAGGAACTGTGCAATTCCATTAAACTCAACAAGAGCTGGAGACGGACACACTTGATTTTGTCTCGACCACACAAACTTTCTGATATCAGGGCAGTTTCCTTCATCTGAGTCATCCCGACAGTGGGCGATATTATCGCATAATTTTGAAAAAAGCAGGCAGTCGCCATTGTTACATGTAAACATTCTGAAACAAGAAGGATGTTTACAAAAGGATTCATCGCTCTCATCACGGCAGTCAGTTATAAAGTCACACACTAAGGTGTATGATATCCGTGTAAAATCATCATTACATGTTAACGTGGAAAGAGAAGAAACACAAGGATTAGATTGCTCGGTTACGTCTGTATTTGACGATATGCCTGGAACAACATGAAAAGAGGCTGCTTGTTGAGCACAAATCTCGTATTGATCGGAACCACACAGAAAAAATGTGTAAGTCACGTGACCATCGGGGCATTTAGTCATGTATTGATATCCTGTTGGATGTAAAGATACACTTCTTTTCATTGATGTTATCTGTGAATTATAATTTGTTGAAGTCGTCTTATTATTTGTATGTTCACATGCCGTCCCGTGCTTAAGATAAAATTGTTTTGTGTTTACACAGAAGTGAGGATACACATATACTTTGTGAGATCTTGAATCTACATGAGTGATGTAACACATTTTTAGTCTTGATTTTGAACGAGCATCAAAACGCCAAAAATGATGAAAGGCTGCCTTCTCATTATTTACCAGAGCATGCCTGTACATCTCTGACAAAGAGTTATCTCCAGAGTACAAACCAACCCAAAGGTTCGTCAGGTGAGAAGGATGTAATTTTGTTTTGTTTCTGAACATTGCATACCAGTCATACGAACACACTGGACCACTCTGCTGGCTTTGTATTGAATTACAATACTCGTTAGCCCTCCTGTTTAAATCTGTATAGTTACTGACAAATCCTTTTAGACTATGAATAAGTTTGTAGCAATTGCTGCATAGGCAACTAGTCCGTCACACTGAGGAGTGCTGTAGGGACAGTCACCTGTTTCATCTCGTCCGTCTTCACACTCCGTTTTCAGGTTGCAGGCCAGGTGGTGACAGAAGCTGGCATACTGCTTCACAGAACAGTTCCAACCTCTGGGTGAAGAAGAACCTTACACTGTCAGGAAATAACGAAAAATAAAGTCTGAAGCAGGTTCCATTTGTGCACCGTCCTAATTTTGCGTTAATGGATAGCTCTACGGCTTTAAACATATGGGCAAAATCAGACTCCCTATGACTAGACCGACTCCATATGGAAGATCCCGTTATTTTAAACATCCTATTAGTATAAGAGGAACGAAGCATGTAAGAGCGACACAGTTCTACCTCTGCCAACATTGGAGTATATTCCTTGAAACTGACCATGACTGTGCTGTCGAAAGGTACCGGCACAATCTTCTCCACAAGCCTGCCATCTGTATGATTTCTTCTAAAACTCACAAACCCAGACGTTGGTGTCTCCATCACGACAACAAGCGGGTCTGCGTTTTCGCAGTGATCAGCGGTGATGTTATTTCACAGAACTTATATTCAGCCCCAAACAACTCCAAACACAAACAGATGAAAGAGAAGGAATGGAAGGTAAATGCAGGGGAGGAAGACAAATTCGATGAAATCCAACAAACTGAATTTCCACAGAACATACTTTCAGCCCCAAACAACTTAAACACAGAGGAAAAAGAGAGAGGCTAATACAGAGCGGAGAAAGACAAGTTCGACGAAAGGCTGGGAAGTAGTGACAAGCATCTTACTAAACCGCACAAATATGTGCAGTATTCGATTACCGTACAAGAATTTCATAGAATAAAAACTATACCGTTCAGGGTTTTTTTTATTTTATTTATTTATTTTTTTTTTTTACCAGGGCCTGTAATTGGCGAGGAAATGCACATTATTACCGCGGCCACACGTGTGCGCTTGCGCACGCACGCACGCACCACACACACACACACACACACACACACACACACACACACACACACACACACACACACACACACACACGTGTGTGTGTGTGTGTGTGTGTGTGTGTTGTGTGTGTTGTGTGTGTGTGTGTGTACATTTGTGTGCGCGCGCGCGTGTGTGTGTATGTGCGTGTGTGTGTAAGAGAGAGAGAGAGAGAGAGAGAGAGGGGGGGGGTATTTATTGAGTGTAGGCCACAAGCCCCTCTGAAGGTGGATTACCTTGAAAAACATGCATAGTAATTACAACAACAACAACACAGTACACAAATACATGAAGTACAAATAGGCACACAGGCGCATAAAGTGCGGTCTACTGACTCAAACAACTCCAACTAGGATAGCAGTGTTCATATAAAATAGGCGTTTCAATAAATTTATTAACTGAACTCAACAGCTTGCCTCTAAAGGCTCTATACAAATATGTGCACAAATTTCTCACGATACCTTGATTTTTGTATGTCACTGGTAGAGTCGCACAAAACTGACATGGATTTGCGTATAGTATCTAAATGGAACCTATTCCTGCCGTTGATCACCGAGAGCAGGGCAGAAGAACAAAAAGAGCATGTCGTCATCGTTTGCCTTTTCACATCATGGGTATATCAGACTGCTGTCAAAAAATGCATTATATTATAAATGATGCGCTGCTATATCTGAAATACCAAATCCGAAGTTCGTCATGTAATTTTTAACATATTTGTCAATATCAAGTGAAAGACACATTTCGCAGTTGTTGGATAATCTAAATGTTCTATATCATGAAACCTATCACTTTCCTGAATATGTTCATGTTTGCCATCTCTTATCAATGAGTCTTTGGCGAAATACTTGCAAAAAATACTTCACATTTTCCACACCCTAAAATCCAAAGCCATTTAGAAATTGTATCTACGAACACATGAAGCCCATGTGGTTTTACCACATGAACCTAACCGAAACGAACAAACAAACAAACACACACACGCATTTTATAAGCTTTCAAAAGGTAACTTGTTATCATCCGTGATATCTTTTCCAGTGTCTAATACCCTGCACACACGAAGTTATGTAGAAAGAAACTCGTGGAGAGCGTGGCAGCAGAGAGTCCTCAGAAGAGAAGCCCCCTTCAAGCAAGTGTTTCGGCCCTTATCTCCTGACACTCTAGGGGGGTTGGGCCACACCCGGTTCATGACTCCGGATGTCCCTCTGCTGCCCCTTTTTTTCCCATCTTGGGACGAGCCATGGCTGGGATTCGAACCCATGACCCTCTGGACATGCTCATTTTCCACTTAATGACTCGCGCTTTAACCACTGAGCCACAGGGACACCTGATATTTGTAGGGAAATTAAGCCTTATGAAGTTCACTTTTGTTCCTCCTTGACCAGATCCAGCTTGAACACCTCTCTGCCGCTTCTGCCATTGCTTTCAGGGCTCTGGTTTTTTCCTTCCCTGCAACTGAGAGCTGTTTCATGAGGCTGTATGCAGACGTTCCTACAAACCCCCTAGCTCCAATTTCTGCAGTGAGGACTTTGACCTGATAGCCTTCTCTCCTCAGGCTGTTTGCCAGATCAGCATACTTTTCAGTCTTGTAGATTTGAGCTGCCTCCATTCTGTTCTCATATGGCACCGTGAGCTCGATCATGATCAGCTGCTTGGTTGACTTAGAGTGGACTACTATGTCTGGTCTCATGCCACTCTTGCTGATGATCTCTGGGTGACTCTTCCATTCTGGGAGGTCTGCAGTGCACTCCCAGTCATCTGCCCCGTCCAGCAGACTCTGCCTGCATGTTTCGAGTGGCACTGTTGTTCTTGGCCATGATTTGCTGCCTCCTGCCGTGAAGAATGTTGCGGGTGCTTTTGGAGTCCTGATTTTCCCTTTTGTGGTGTTGGTACTAGCCCAGACTACTTGTACAATTTCTTTGAGCACTTGGTTGTGCCTCCATGTGTACCTTCCTTGAGCCAGGGCTACTTTACATGAGCTTAGGACATGCTCCACTGTTTGTTTTTCATGGCAGAGGGGGCATGCAGGATCGTCTGTTTTCCCCCACTTCACCAGGTTTGCATTTGAGGGCAGAAGGTCATATGCAGATCTGAGAATGAAGCTGATCCTGAGAGGGGCCATGTGCCAAATGTCATTCCAAGTGAGACTTCTTTGGAGTGCATTCTCCCACGTTGTCCATTGCCCTTGCTGGCTCTGCTGGACTGCTTTTTGGAGTCTTTTTTGGTCTTCTTCTTTTCTCATCTCCTGAATCATCATGTCTCTTTTGGCTTTTCCTTTGGCCTTTGACCACCATTCAGTTTTGGTCACCCCCAGTCCCTGTCTGTTGGTCTGTGTGTGTCCTGTTATTTCTCTGATCTTGAGACTTTCTTTTGCAGAATCCATCGCCTCTTGAACTTTCCATTTTCTGCCTGTCTTCAGCTGGGGCTTAATTGCTTCTACCACCTTGTCTCCTGAGTCCTCCAGCATGCTTTGAAGTCTGATCTTCCCTGCTTTGTATTCCTCCAGGATGGATTTCAGGGGTAGTTTCAGCTTTGCTTGGCGACAGTACAGCGCTATGTCAGTCAGACAGGGTGGGACACCAAGCCATTTCCTTGTGAACTTGTTGATTTTGGCTTCCATTGCCTCCACTATGCTGGTGCAGATGTCGTATATCATCAGAGGCCATAGCAGCTTTGGTATCAGCATGAACTGCAGACACCAGACCTTGTATTTGCCAGGGAGCCCACACTGGTCAATGGTCTCCAAGCCTTCCTCCGCCATCTGCTTGGTTTCTTTTGCTCTTTGTGTGTCTTTCAGCGTATCATCATACCATCTTCCAAGGCTCTTGACTGGTTCTTCTCTGACTGTTGGAATGGCCTGGTTGGCAACACTGAAGACCACAGATCCGGCCACTTTTCCTTTCCTCAGTGAGAGACTCCGTGATTTCTTTGGCTTGAACTTCATTCTGGATGAGGCAACTATGTCGTCCAGCCTCTCCAGCACATGACGTGTCTCGTCTTCTCTGGATGAAATCACTGTAGTGTCATCCATGAAGGCCTTGAGAGGAGGCATCTTGTATCCATCGCCAAGGTCTGTTTGTCTCGCGTTGTTTGTTGCTGCTTTCAAGATGAGTTCCATTGCCAGCACGAACAGTATTGGGGAAATTGCACAGCCCATTGCAATACCCACTTCCAAGTTGATCCAGTCTGTTGTGTACTCCTTGGTAGAGAACCGCATTGAGAAGCCATTGAAGTACTTCTTGAGCATGTCGCGGATGTTCTTTGGCACATGGTACATCTCAAGAGCCAACTGTATCATCTCATGGGGCACAGATCCATATGCGTTTGCCAGATCAAGCCACACTACGTCCAGGTCTCTCTTTTCTGTTTTTGCTTTTTGGATTGCGTCCCAGATCATTGTGGCGTGTTCTACACAGCCTGCCACGCCTGGGATGCCACCTTTCTGGACTGACACATCCAAGTACTTGTTTTCCATCAGGTACTTGGTCAGCCTTGCTGCCATGACAGAGAAGAAGATTTTCCCTTCGACGTTCAGTAGTGATATTGGCCTGAACTGGCTAATGTCACTTGAGTTTTGCTCTTTGGGGATGTACACACCATCTGCCGTCATCCACTGGCCGCTGATCTTCTGGTTTCTCCAAGCCGATCGCAGCAGCCTGTGGAGCCACTCCAGCACCTTGGGACATTTCTTGTAAAGCTGGTAAGGTATTCCGTTTGGCCCTGGTGATGATTTGGCTCTGGCTTTGTCGACCACCTTCTTGATTTCCGCCAACGTTGGAGGCTTGCCATTGAACTGTTCCTCAGGGTTGGTTGGCCACACCAGACCTTGAATGTCGAGTGGTGCTTTGCTCTGTGGGTCAGAGTATGTTTTCCTCAGATGCTGCTCAAGAACTCCTTTGTCCACACTTAGGGTCCCAGATTTTGGCTGCTTAAACAGTGTTCTGGCAAACTGGAAGGGGTCTCTGAAGAAGCGCTCTTGTGTCTTCTTCTT
Organism: Conus canariensis; assembly: GCA_033310375.1. Lineage (NCBI taxonomy): Eukaryota > Metazoa > Mollusca > Gastropoda > Neogastropoda > Conidae > Conus > Conus canariensis. Next base: position 31,484,703 of record CM065740.1, read on the forward strand.
TTTGCTCTTCCTCTTCCTCGCAGATTCCGCTTTGCTGAGGGCACTGTGTTTTTCTTTCAGGTCTTTCCACAGTTTTTCCGAGCCTTGTTTTTCAGCTGGCAGTGCGGTCTTCATTTGCATCTTGAGGTTTTTCTTTTGGACCCTGATCTTGTCCATCTTTTCTTGGCGTCTGGATTTCTTGAAGGTGTTTTCTCTTTGGGTAGTTTTGCTCCATAGGCGTCTCTACATGTGGCATACACAATGTCCCCATATGTGGCTAGTTTGTGTTCCAGGGTGCTTTTCCCTATCAGTGCATCGAGTCTTTGGACGATTTTTGCATCCAGTTTCTCCCAATCTTCAGTTTCGTTTGCTCGTGGCAGGTTGAGTTTCAAAAGTATAACGTCTGCTATCTCCATGAACTAAATCATTAGGTGTTTTAATATGGTCTCCTAAAAAACGTTTTAGGAATACAAATGAACCTTTTCAATGTGAACAGCTACAGTATCCAATCCCCACAGTTCAGCACTATAAAGAGCAATGGGTTAAAAAAAAAAAACACGTATTGCTAGCCCTGCTTAATTAAAAGATCTTTACAAGTAGTCACAAAACTGTGATGTAGAAAAATAAATACCAAGATATTTCTAACTGTTAACAACAGATATTTGTTCCCCGTTGAAAGACCGTCTCTGTCTTGCCGCAAGGTACTCTCCTTTTCTAAATGCAACAAGATTGCTCTTTATCATATGTACCTTAAGATGGAGCCCAAATGGTACATTACAGATTTTATTCAACTGGGTCTGAAGGCCAGTTGGGATTTCCGGTAACACAGCTACATCATCTGCTGATAACAAAAACAAATCTACTGTATCTGGATATGATATTGCACAATGTCTTCCCATCTCTATCATTTCTGCGCTAATTCGTTGATAAACAAGGAAAACAAAACTGGACTATATACATCTCCCTGCTTCACACCTTTTGTACAAACTATGTAGTCTAAAATTTCAACCAAACCTGATTCTTACTTTTACACAATTGTACATGCTCTTTATGTATCGATGTATCTCAACCTTTATTCCATTCTTTTGCGGTATTGGCCAATGTAATTTTCTAGGTACTGAATCAAATGCCTTTTCGAAGTCAATGAAGGCTACGTTTAGTTAGCGATTCCATGAAAACTGCTTCTTTGTAATTGCCAAGAGTGTAAACATTTGATCGATAGTTAGGTAACCTTTCTTAAAACTCTTTTTGCCACTCACCTGCCCTATTGTTATGTTCGACCCACTCTTGTAATCTACAGTTAAGTATAGAACTGTGTAACTTACTACTTATTTCACAAAATGATATGCCTCTGTAACTGCTTGGATCAGTGACTCCACCTTCCTTTATGTAGAATCATTAGGAAGTGCCCCTTTGTCAAAAAGTGCATGAAAAATCTGACAAAGAATTCAATTACGACATTTCTAGCTTTTTAAGACAAACCACCGATGATACCATCAGAACATGCAGCTTTCGTGTTGAGATTTTTCATTGCAGAGACCACTTCTATTCTTGAGACTGGGCGGTCAAAAAACGTGCATGGCTATCAGTATTAAGAAAGGTTCCTTCTGCTACATCTTCTGCCTCTTCTTCTGTGTCTGTTTCAAGAAGTTCTTTGCAATGCTGATATCACTTGTTGACAGAAATATTGTTACGCAAATTATTTTTTCTAACCGTTATGTTGCTGACATGCGTACAAAACTCTTGCTGATTGCTTTTTGTTGACTAGTCCGCCTTCCTCTTTACAACGTTCTTATCCTTCCGTCGAGCTTTACAATAAGCTTGGCTGTCTGTATCGTCTAACTTATCTCTAGATGTTTTCAGAAGTTGTATCACGTGTGTTTTGGTCTTAAAACATTCATGGTCAAACCAGCCATCATTCTTTTGACTGTTATTTAATCTTATTTGTTTCCTTATGCAGTGTATCTATTCTTTTATACAAGCATAAAATGTACTTACAGCGGTGTTAACATCACCATCGATTAGGCCAATAGCTTCCTCCAGTATCAATAATGCACGTTGGCTACTTATTAGATCATGGAAAGGATTAGTATATTCATCCTGCCATGTATACTTACCAACAAGTTGTGTGTCTCTCTGGTTGCCTGTTCCATTTCTAACATCAAGGAGTAAGTTTATATTGAACACTAGAGGTAGATGGTCAGACTGAATAAGTTTATTCACACCGAGACTGCACGATTGATTGACAAGAATAAACATGTCACAGAAAGTCGTAAAACAATCATTCACACTGTTTCCTTTTTTCTGAAATTCGTGTGAAACGACCTTGATGGTCGCTATCACGCTCACTATTGAGAGTGCACAGATCTAATGCAGTACACACGTTTAACAACAACTTGCCATATCTGTTCAATGTCTTGTCTTCAGAACATCTGCTAACAAAGGGTCCATTCTGTAAACTGAAAGGACATTTTTGTGTTGGCAATTCTTGACAAATATTAAAGATTCTACTATTTAAATCTTCAGCCAGAAGTAAATACATACCGGGCACGCTGAGCAAAACATCAAAAAGGCAGTTTTCCAAATCACCAATGCCATTATCAATATCATGGAAAGCATAATATGGTGAATTTTCAGGAGGTACATAATTTTGAAGAGATGTCATTATTATTTAATGAAGTATGTGATTTGGATCTGGTGCACACTAAAACGTAACTGATACAAATGTGCAGATGTGCGTGCGCGTGCGCTTGTACACACACACACACACACACACACACACACACACACACACACACACACACACACACACACACACACACATCACGTAGCTGAACACTGTTAATTAATAATGTATTTATGTGTGCTCTAAGTCACTGAGATGTCTGCAGTATACTGACAAACACAATCGCTCTAGTTGTCACGAGAGAGCAAACTGTTCCTTACAGTTTGTCCAGGGAAACAGATGAATGGATCCAAGTTAGTAAGTAATTCAATACGAAAGTTGGGAACACAGCGTGAATTAATAATACAGAGGTTTGATATGGCCCGCACATGCAAGTGCGTAGGCTATATATTACACGAATCAATGTGCTTGTGACGGAGTGAGCAGTTAATCTCTCTCTCTCTCTCTCTCTCTCTCTCTCTCTCTCTCTCTCTCTGCATGAATACCGTGCGTGCTTGTGTGCATGCGTGTTGTGTGTGTGTGTGTGTGTGTGTGTGTGTGTGTGTGTGCGTGTGTGTGTGTGGTGTGTGTGTGTGTGTGTGTGTGTGTGTGTTGCGTGTGTGTTTGTGTGTGTGCATGTTGTGTTTGTATGTTTGTGTGGAGAGAGAGAGAGAGAGACAGACAGACAGACAGACAGAGAAGAGAGAGAGAGAGAGAGAGAGAGAGAATGTGTGTGCTTGTGTGGTGTGTTGTGTGTGTGTGTGTGAGTGTGGTGTGAGAGAGAGAGAGAGAGAGAGAGTGTGTGTGTGTGTGTGTGTGTGTGTGTGTGTGTGTGTGTGTGTGTGTGTGTGTGTGTGTGTGTGTGTGTAGCCTATAAGTTATCGTGAATTTTTACTAAGCTTCACAGTTAACATGTCAAGCCGTATGATTTATAACTAAGGTGATTCATTTCATCGACATAAACAATTCAACTCCAGTCTATTTCAAATGCTCACTGAGAGCGGTATGAAATTCATGACGCTTTCCAAAGTCATTGATCAAACTCCTTGCATCTAGAACGCCAACATTGTACGGTCTTTGTGTTGCTCGGTATTAAATAATGCGGTCATCCGGAGGTATGAAATAACATAGTGATCTGCTGGGTACATTTTGGGTGTCGTGAATGTTACTGCTGGGGAAACAGCAACAGCAGCAGCTGTGGCAATAATAACAGCGGCAGCAGCCATAAACGTAGAAGCAAAGCAGTTCGATCACCAATTCTTGGAAGAGAGGGCTAGTTTGGTCGTTAGTATGGATGATACGTATTCACATAACATGAAAATGGAAGGAAGTGGCGAAGGTTCAACCCACGTAGACAGTGCGCTTGTGTAAATGTGAGGGTTGGATTGTAAACGCGCTTAGACTTTGACCTCTGATAATAGACGCTATAGAAGTAAGATGTTGATGATACTACTGCCACTACTACTACTACTACTGATGATGATGATGATGGATGATAAGAGTAGTAGTAGCAGTAGTAGAACTAGTGGTAGTCGGGGAACATGGAGCATGATGGGCCCCTTAGGTAAGATAGGTCAGGGGCTTTTTTTTCTGGCAGATACCCACATGGCGACAGTTATGGTACATATGCTGAAACAGGCGCCTGAAAGGGACGTAACCTCCTGGGCTGATTTTTTTTTTTTTTTTTTTTTTTTTTTGGGGGGGGGGGGGGGGAATCAGGAAACGTTGGTGTGGAGGTAAAAATTTTAACTTTACCGTCATTAATTTACACACACACACACACACACACACACACACACACACACACACACACACACAACACACACACACACCTTCCTCTCTCTCTCTCTCTCTCTCTCTCTCTCTCTCTCTCTCTCATCCACAAACACACCCACACACACACACACACACACATTCCCCTCTCTCTCTCTCTCTCTCCTTCTCTCTCTCTCTCCACCCTCCCACTCTCACACACACACACACACACAACAAACAACACACACACACACAAGCACACACACTCTCACTCTTCCACACTCTCTCTCTCTCTCTCCTCTCTCTCTCTCTCTCTCACACACACACATACAAACAAAAGCACGACACACACACACACACACACACACACACACACACACACACACACACACACACACACACCTCTCTCGTTTTTACATATATAATAAAAAACACAGAGAGGCGCGCGGAAACACACAAAGTACATCAGAGAAACAGAGCACAACAAACAGCAAACAACACACACACAATGTATAAAAATAAAAGAAAAAAGAGGTGGCGGGAACCAGTGTGCATAGAAAGGATTTACTTTAGAGAAAATAAGCAGATTACAATGGAATAAAGGAAAGAACGGGGGGGACGCCAGAACACACTTCAAATAGTTAGATACATGGAACAGAAGGAGACGGAGGACACAGACACCACACAACACACACACAACACACACACACACACACACACCACACACACACAACAACACACACACACAACAAGCATGCACACACACCGTACACGACGCACATGCGCGGGCGCGCACAGAGAGAGAGAGAGAGAGAGAGAGAGGGGGGGGGCGGGGAGGGGGGGGGGGACGGACGAATCAGGAAATTGATCATGGGCAAACAATGATAGATATGACGTCCTTCTCTCAAACCCATGATGTGCACCATTCACAACAGGCTCCACACTCCTCCCCAAACCTTCTCTACACCCATATTAAATAAACAGAAAAAGCTCTGAACAGCTATTTTCCTCACCACCTCTCACAGTGCTGAGATCGTGTACTTGGGAAGAAAGGAACAGATCAAAGTCGCAGCACAATTTGTTTTACATCATTTTTTTCTTTCAACATTATAAGCATGCAGAATAACCTGACCTAGGAGAATCTGAACATGCCTAAATATAAGATCGTACATACTTTAAGACATTTTTGTAGCAGAAAGTTGATCATACATATTTTAAGACGTTTATACATCACTAGCTCGAGCATATCTATATGCTGAGTTATACATATTTTAATGCGTTAGGCAGCCAATACTTGATCCTGCATACTTTAGCAGAAACTTTTATTTGATGTCCACAAGCATACAGAGATCTACAAAATCGCCCCATGAACTTCTCATGAGCACATTGTGTGCACGTGCGCCTCTGCGTGTGTGTGTGTGTGTGTGTGGTGTGAGTGTGTGCATGCGTTCACCCAGCATGCAATATCCTTTTTTCTCTTGCCGGAGCAGTTAAGCTCCTGTAATGTGAGCAATGTAGTCACACTATAGCAACCACTAGAACCTTTCGTAAGGGTATTTTGTTTATCACCTGTAGGACTGTCAGTTGAATCAAAGGGCGAGGTGGTCGAGGGAGGGCGTTGGTGAGGGTGCATGTCTCATATTTGTTTTGAATGACACGAAAGACGTCAGCAATAAGGATTCAGGCCATGAACAGTGTATGATAGCTGACCAAGGCTCCAGGAACTTTTTCTGTGGGTAGACCAGGGGCGTGTAGTTTTCTTTTGCTTAGAGAGGCGCACGCACCGTTTGTGTTCGTTTTAAAAGTCGACGTCAGATCGCGAAGACTGAAAAAGGGTTTGTGGCTTGCTGAGGCCGAAACCAGAAAAGAAAGCTGTCCCGTGGGTCTATCAGGATGAGGGAAGTTTGTTTACAAATAAAGACATTTCTGTAGCACTGTTGGAGGCCAAACTTTGAACATTTTTTTAGTCTTTGAGGCCCTTGTTAAAATGTGTTGAATTGAAGCAACTGTGTATGATTTTGTGAAACAAGGTAAACAGTGCTTTTATGTAACTAACGTTTTAAAACTTAGTCACTAGTCAAAAGATGGAACTGTACTCTGTCTGACTGGTTGCGTGCTTACGTTGCATGAGTGAGAGTCTGACAATACCAAAAATGGAAAAAGTATCCGAGAGCCGAATTGGCAGGAAAGACCAAGGGGAGCGACAAACAGGGTCAGGATTACAAAACAAATCCATCCAACCAACAAATAATCAAACAAAAAAGGGGCAAAGTAAAGATGCTCAAGGGCTTGCAGAAAACGGTACAGCTGCATGTCATCTGTGAAGGGAAGTATGTATGTTCTCCAGCATGTAATAATGAATGACTTTAGAGTGATCGCTACCTGAAATGATACCATAGGAGCTGTATAAGTTATGAATGTGGAGGCTACATCTGTGACGTTTACAAGTGAGCAACATGCAATACTTAATTTTACACTTAGGCCGAGCCATAAACGGGTGATAGATTAAGCACTAAGGTTCGATCATATCCACGCCATGCACAGGACCTCTCCACCAAATTAACTCCTTTCACATTTCTTTCACATGTAGTGCTACAATCACAATCTTCTTTTCTGTACCTGAACTGGTTACAAAAAAGGAACAGTTCATTTAAACACAGATCATTAAGTTTTTTTGTTTTTTTTTTATCCTTATCGAGTTTTAAACATTTTCTTCCTGTACTGAATGAGCGAGAAGGTCAACCAGGATAGCGTTTACAAGTGACTATCTAAAACTTCTTTGATCTATGGTGGTGGAGCTACATATTGGCAATTTGAATTAGAATAGCAAGAAAACTACACAAGAGTTTGCTGTCTTTCATTATTATAATCTACAACAAATTTGTGAAGCAAGATTTTCCCTTGATGTCCTGATTGTTTGTCCATGTCGTCCTGTGTGGGCCAAGATAAACATTTGTTAGGGAAAAAAAAAGAACGGACATGGTGGAGAGAGAAAGGTTAAATGTGCCTTCTAGATCAGCAAGCTTATTTCGCCCGCAAACCCCCTTTTTCACATAATCAAATTTCCTCAACTAAAAAAAAATAGCTAAAAATCTACAAAATTAAACAAATCTAATCGCGTGAAAAGTGGGGTTTGCGGGCGAAATAATTTTCCTGCTCTAGAACCGCACATTTAACCTTTCTCTCTGATTAACGCCCGCGGGATTGAGCCCTTACTATTGTTCTAGTACGCTCTTCTACTTCCAGCACTACCAACAAATCAGAACAAACAACCGGCCTTCCATCTTGGTTAGTTATTTTTACACACACTGAATTTATAGACCCCGCAACTAATTCTTTAAACCGACTGTTTTCACCAAATGTGCTTAACTGATAATCGCAAAACCCCGCCTTAATTGATGGTAGTACTCTTAGAACTGTAGATGGATGGCCATCAAATAAATTAGTATCTTTTTATAACTCTTGTAAATGGACATACAACATTGGGTTCACGAGAAAATCAGATGGTTCATTGCTTTCAAATTGATAGATGTCTTCTCTTGTACTAAATTTATAAGATCTGCTAGTACTGCGGAAGCCCAAGATTCTAGCAAGGCCTTTAGGAAAAGTGTATTCTCTTCTTTCTTCTGGTGGAAAATGCACAGTAATTCTGAGGTTTGCTTCGTTAATTTTTAGCAATATGCCTAATTCGATAAATACTTCTTTTAAAGAACAAAAGTTGTAATAGCCTTCTGGTATTTTTTCATGAGTTATTTGATTGCCCCCTTCGTTACTAATATTAATCCAGTTATTCTGAGCTTCTTCAGATATATTAAACCACTTAACTTTAAAACCGATTTCTCTAAGAGCAACCCTACTATCACCGCGCCTATTGTCAATTGGATACTTTAAGAACACACGCGTGTTTTGTTTGGTTATATAAATGTACATCCTTTTTAAATCCTTTTTTAAAAAACTATTTAAAATGGAACCTTTTAAATATAATGAAAGTGCCACTTACGACGTAGGGGGGGTTTATGAGCCCAAATCTTTGGACTTTAGTAGCCTAACCATCGCAGTGGATGAATCATATGGCTTTCTAGTCAGACTTGTAAACCCACTAACTAGATATTTAAATCCCCCAATAAAGAGTGATAGAGTGCCATCAGCATGGTCATCCAACCCTATGGCCTTTTACCAGAATCAGTTAAATTTTGCCATTTACTGCTCAACTACTGGCTGTGGTGTTTCATATGCAAACCATTTATACCACCCCAATCTCTTAGTAAGGTCAGTATATAACTTTCATGTTTATTATCAGTATAGGCGCATACTAACTGAACTACAAGTACCCCTCCCCAACGACAACGCGTTTAATCCATTCAACAGCCCAATGGACAAGAATGCATATGAAAGAATCTGCAACGAATTTAACATTAACCCTTCAAATAACTTTAGACAAAAGTTAGACCGCAATCACGGGTTGGGCACATTGTATTTGTGGGGCCAGCGTAGAGAGTATAATTTTGACTACTGGCCCGGCCACACCTCTTTTAAGCCAAACTCCCAAGTTAGATTGGGATCAATAGAACAAAAACACCCCAATGCTTGGGCAACATTTATCTTAGATGAAAGTAAAGGCCTAACAATGCCAGGAGTGCAAAGACTTAATGACTCCATACGTACGTACGTTTGGTGTCTATTAGGAGCGCAAGCACAGACCAAGTCTAGCATAGTGGATCAATCTACAGGCTTTGACGCCAGAAAACAATTTCTAGCCAATTTAGAAGATGCTATTAACTCTGCTGTTGATTTACCTTCCAGCATACAAAGGTACCAAAACGTTCTTTCACATGCTAGGTCAAAGGTTGACTTTGTTGTGGGCCATGGATTATACATGCTGCCTTCTGACCTTAGACTACAGATTGGCATGATACAGAATTATAATAATGAAATCCTCATAGCCGGAGACGATCAAAACTTAGGACACAATCAAGGCTTAAACACAAGGCCCGCGCCAGCCATTTTAAAAAAAGTATCTAGCCCAGAACCTGCAGAAAACGACCCACCACCGCCAGTTATAAGCAGCCCAGAAAGCGACCCCCCGCCCGTTGATGTACCTCACCCCGACAGACACACTAGCGAAAAGACGGCCCTTGTTGTGTTTTTAACTTTTACTGGATTAGCCATACTTTATTTCACTAAAAATTAACCCGGCAGCCAGCACCCCCAAAGTCCACAGATGATCAGCCATATAACCAGCCACTTTACCTATGGTAGACAAAACCCAACTAACAACACTGCCTATTATGCCAGGCAGAGCATCAAGCGCTTTGACAGCTAACTTCTTTAATAGGTTTGCTAGATGGTGCAGTTGTTTTCTAATCCAACTTTTACCAGGCTGAGGCGTTGGAGGCGCTACTGGCCCTGTTGGCGCACTGCCGGTTAATGCATAAACTAGTGTAGAGATAGCAAACCCAACAGCTGTTAATATACTAACTATTGTAATCCCCTGCTCTCTGAACAGAGTCCTTATTCTTTCTGCTAACGTAGTATTTTCATAAATCATTTTGTTTATAGTTTCTCTGATTCTGCTTATTTGGGTATCTATTTTTTCTCTGTTAATATACAACGCCGATAACCTGTTTGCCCTTAGTATCATTAAATCCTGTATTTTCGCCTGTATTCTAGCCTTTTCTTCTAACCCTAAATTGTTATCATCTGCATCAGCCAGCTTATTTTTTCCTTCGTCTATCTCTCTCTCTAGTATATTAAATTTTGCCAAATTGTTTTTTAGTTCTTCGTTTATAGTTGTTAAAGCAGAACTAACAGACCTGAGGTCACGCAGTTCAGCTTCAAGATCCTTGATTCTAGCTTTAAGAGCCTCGTTTTCGCGCTCAAGCAATGAAGGATCTACAATTGTTTTTAAAGCCGTTTCTTCATCAGGACTCAGCTCACCTTCTCCTTGACTAGGCAATTGAGAACCGGTAATTGTTTCTTCATTAAAACTCGTCTCAATTTCTGCTATTAGTTCATCTGCTCTTTGCCTTAATTCGTGAAGAGGGATGTTTTGTATTTCAGATCGTGTTGGCAACCCCGCTCCAAGTTCTGTAAAGCACTAACAGCCTCAGGCCTTAAATCTTTAATAAGGCCTAATCGCCTTCGGTCGGCAACAGGGAGATTTCTAAGAATTGTACTCTTGCTTAAAAACTTGGCCGGGTCTGGCTTTGTAGTAAGTCGTACAGGCCTTTACTAGTCCTTACATACAGATGATTATTTTTATCCATCTTAAAATCAAAAGCACTGTGGCCTTCTGACGGCTCTAGTCCTATGCTTCTATAGAATGAGTTAATTTTATTTGTTAATAGTTCTGCACGAGCTGTAATAACTCCAGGGGGTGTTTCTTCTAATGAAGGGGTTGAAGAACGTGCGTCTTCAAGTTCTTCTTGCAATGAAGGACCCGATTCTGTTTCATCATCTTCTTCTTCAATAGGACTAATCGCGTCAAAATCTTCATCAGCCATATTTATATATTTATTATTTTTTGTTTTATAAAAAATGAACCCATACGGCTGCGACCTTGATCCATTCAGAAAAGCGAAGGAACCCCACGGCATAAAAGGCATAAGACAGACTACGCGTTGTAAATAATCCATCAACAATTGAGCCCAATGAAATATTAACAGTAAGATTTAGTGACCTTGGGCCTGACGATGTTATAATGCCAGGCACTGCCAGGCTGTCATTCAAAATAGATATTGAGTCGGCGGATCCTAATGCTACTGTCGTTGCTAACCTGGGCAGGGCCATCATTAAAAATATGGTAATTAAACTGGAGGGTAGAGAAGTCTTTCACTGAGTAGCGCAGACATTTTTAATCTCTATTCTGATCTGTGGCTACCCAGAACAGAAAGAAAAGACAAAATCTTTCAGGGGATCCAGAGCCCAAACGGTCTTAAGCACAGGCTTAATGCTGCAGATGCAAAGGAAGACGAGGGAGACCAGGCAATAGCGCGAGCATTTAAGAACAGATTTTGCATCCCTCTAGATTTTGAACTGTTAAAAACCCATCAGCCATATTACCAAGGCGCACTAAGAGACAAACTTACTTACGAACTGACATTCAATGACAGCGGCTCTGTTATTCTATCAGATGATCCCTTAGCCAAATACACTGTCAGTAACATCTCTCTTAATTTTGACGTTGTTACTAACCCCGAACTGGCTAGAACAATCTTAAACCAGTATAAAAGTAGGACGGTTGTTTACTTTGAAAGAGTTTTACACCACAGTCTAGCGATTAAAAACAAGCAAGACACCGTCTGGGAAATAGCTATAAGCAATTCTTTAAGGTCCCTAAAGGGGGTTCTCTTGCTATTTACTAAACCCTCAGCTCCTTTTCAGAGAGAATCTGAGGTGTTTTACAATCCAAAAATTGAGCAACTGTCTTGCACAGTAGATGGCAAGCCTTTTCAGTTGTATTCGGCTGGACTTTTACCTGACCAACACTTTGATGAAATAAGAAAATTGTTTGCTGGAGGCAGACAGACAAGTCCCATAGCCGATCATGTGTGTAAAAAACTTCACCTTCACGATGTAAGACTCGAAGATTATCTAACAGACAAATATGGACTATGGCTGGATTTTAGATCCACGTATGACAACAGACTGCACGGGAGTGGAAGAAGGGTAGGGTCAGATGGCATACTCATACAGATTAATAAGGAAGAGGAGGAGAATGGCCAGATACAAATGCACGTTTTTGTGGTTTATGACGCCCAGCTGAACATTGAAGAAAATAGACTGAAAGAAATAGCCTATTAAAACAGATGGATAGTTTGAACTTTTTACCTAAAGACCCGCACTGTTCGCTTATTTGTGGGATTACTGGGTGTGGGAAAACTGTCTTCGTGCTTGATTTGTTACAAACAGTCTACAGGTTTCATTACGAGTACATTGTTATATTCTGCACAACCATTAAGCACAACAAGTCTTACAAAGAAAGGCAGTTTGTTTGGACAGACGAGAATATATTTTTAGTTGATCCTACTGACAAGCTAAGCGACTGTTTAGAACATTACTATAGGCTATTTGAGGGAACCGAAACGTTGTTTATTATTGATGACTGTTCAGCCGAACAAGACATTGTTAAAAAAAGAAGGACTCTGTCTAAGCTAGCCTTTAGCGGAAGACACGCATTAGTTTCTGTTTGGCTCTTAACTCAAAAATACAATGCCGTCTTAAAAGACTTTAGATCGCAGTTAAAATCAGTCATCTTATTCTATACTAAGGACAGGGATAGTTTTGAAGAATGTTTAAGTGAAAACTATATAATCAGGGACAAGGATGAACTAAAAAAAATAAAAGAGCAGCTAGAAAAATCTAAGCACGCTAAACTATGCTTACGGACTGACCCGCCAGTTCAATACGTTTGCTTATTATAGATTGTTTATTATAGATTGTTTATTACAGGTTGTTTACTATAGATTGTTTAATAATAAATTGTTTATATTAAAAAATGTCTCGAGGGCCAGAATCAAAAGCAGAGTTAGCTCCTAAATGCGCTGCAGTAGAGCTAAAAGATCTAGCAGATACAACTGACTTTGATCTAATAGGAGTGGCAGGAAATGTTTATGGATTTGAGTACACCGACGATGGTGTTTACAAACGAACAGAAATTGAAGATAAAAAACGGCAGCAATATCCTACCCTGGAAGAGATAAGAAATCTAAGGGCAAACGATTTTGGCAAACACGAATACAAACTTCATAAACGAGAGAATGCCTGGGCGTTGCTTCCTGACATTAACTGGAATTTAAAGTTTGAACTACGAAGCCCCTATGTATACTTTGATAAGAAATACAATTTTAGAAAAGCTTTGAATGAAGGACGCCTTCTTGCTAGCCTAGTCCCAGGAACACAACAGAAAAAGCAGATTGAAATAACCAGGCAGGGCTCTGTATATATGCTGCGGAGAAAGAAGTCCTTAGCTGAAGTGGGGGGTGACACCGTCGGCTTGGAATTTAACCCAAAACTAGAATCACTGCCTAGAAAAATGACGATGCTTTTTCGCTTATTTATTACTCCAAGGGAGTCTGATCCTAGTTTGCCAGAGCATACGTTAATCAGAGGCGTACAAATAAAGTCTGAAAACTTGGGCGGGCCTCTTAGGCTTGTTATTGTTATTACTAAAAACGGGGATGAAATAAACACTTCTGTATCTTCTGACAAAGTTACTGTGATGGTTGACAAAGACAAACTAACAGTACTCGATTTTATTTTCATTAAGTATGTTGATTTTATTGCGTTTTACTCTGTTGATGAAGTGCTGCCAGAAGGGTTAATAAGAAGATATGTACAGGATTAAAAAAAAAAAATCTTGTTTAAAATGGAAGACGGCCAGCAGTTTAGATTAAAGCACATGACTGAGCTTGAAGAAGAAATAGAAAGTGATTTGAACAAGTATAGGGCTACTAGAAAGAAATATGCTAAAGCTTTGAATGTTCTTTCTTATATAATCACCGGCTCATCAGTTGTAGCCAGCTTAAGCACCGGGTCTAGTGTCGCTCTTTTAGCTACTGGAGTTGGGGCGCCGATATCCATAGCTTTTGGGAGTGTTGGTTTGGGTTTAGTTGCCATGTCCACGATTGTAAGTGCTGTTTTAAAGAAACTGGCGCCTAAGTTACAAAAGCACACTGCCATTGTAGCCCTAGCAACAGCAAAAACTTCATTCATTAAGGCTGATTATAAGCAATACATTACTGGATGGAAAAGTAACAGACGAAGAATTTAAACGAGCCATGGCTGACGGCGATGATTACAGACGACAAAAAATTGACCTCCAAAAGAAATGGAGAAAGACTTTTACTTCACAACAGGTAGACACTGAGGCAATCAGAAAGAACATTGCAAAGCAGAACCCTGCAAACCCAAAAACGAGCATGATTTAATTATTATATTACTTATATATTCGATCTTAAAAATGACGACCAAAGTAGTTACAGAGCTTAAAAATATATGCTGCGCCTTAGAGTTAATGATGGAGCTGGGGGCTAATGAAGAAGAGTTAAGAAACAAGTTTGGCGAATTAATTGCGGATCCTTTTGAGCACGCAGATATTCGCGAAAGTGTAACCAACGTAATCAGTAAAATGTCAGATTCTTGGCCCAACCCAGTTATAAAGTGTATTGCCATTTTAGTTGATATTATGGCTCCTGATGACGTCGAATTGTCTATTTTTACTAGCTCTGAAGGAGCAGCTATTCAATTTAACTAAATTTTAGTATTTTTTTGTATTACCTCAAATTAGTAAATATTAGCTAAATTTTAGTATTTATTTTTTTGTATTACCTATTTATTTGGTCTTAAAAATGACGATCACAAAAGCGATGGATGCCAAACCGGTGGGCAATATGTTCAGCGAACTAGACATGGACATTATTAACCCTATAGACATTCAGGAAAGCGTAACACATGCTATCTCTAAAATCCCAGAGTCTCTTCAATTTAACCCGCCAGTAAAAGTGTTGTTGGCCATTCAGATTGAATATATAACCCCCGATGATTATAGTATACTAGTCTGGGTTTCAACTAGACAGAAAGAAGTAATCAGCTATCACGACTTTAATTCTGGCTGGGCTGATTACATGCTTACACAGTTTAACCATGCGAGTGAAGAAGCAAAATTGCGCGGCTCCGGCTGGTCTGAAGGAACGGTCATTGAAATCAAATTAAGACAAACAAAGTTCTATCCTATAGTCGGCAATTCTTACATCCCTCTTCCAAGAGAGTTAGAGTTAAAACGAGCAGTCTTAAATATACATAATTCGGATAACTTGTGTTTCATGTGGTGTATTTTGGCACATTTACATCACGTTAAAAATAATGCAAACAGAGTATCTAATTATTGGCAGTATAAAGATAGCCTGAACTTTGATAACATAGACTTTCCAGTGAGTATAGAAAGTATATCTCAGTTTGAAGAACAAAACAAACCAATAACCGTAAGCGTATACACATGGAATTCAGTAGACAATCTAGTTCCTCTAAGGATCTCTCCCAAAGCCCCTACTTTAGGCGAATCACTTGAGAATCATGTAGACCTGATTCTGTTTGCAGACGGTTCCAAGAGCCACTATGTATTAATCAGATCAATTAGCAGACTTATGGCTTATACTACAATGAACAAATTTAAACAAGAGCTTTGTAGAAGGTGTCTGGTTAGAATCCCATCTATAGAGGCAGCTGCTGAACATAAGAAACATTGTAAAAGTTTTGTAGACTGTAAAACCGAACTTCTTACACCAAAACCGGGGTCTAAAGTTAGTTTTAAGAATGTACACAAACTGCAGATGAGCCCATACGTGGTTTATGCTGACTTTGAAGCGATCTTGCCACAGTACTACAACCCTCAGCAAGACCAAAAAACAACCCTATTATCCCGTCATCAGATCTGTTCTTATGCTTTCGTCGTTGTTAGATCAGATGGGGCACACACACAGCCAGAGATTTACAGGGGTCCCGACGCAGCTAATCGATTTTTGGAGCAGATGAAACATCTTCGCAATCAATTCTCCAATCAACTGAACCTTTCAGACATTAAGATGACTCCTAAAGACCAAAGGCGCTACGAATCAGCCACCCACTGCTGGATATGCAAATGCAAGTTATTAGGTGACACTGTAAGAGACCACGATCACATTACTGGAAAATTCAGAGGGGCAGCACACAACAGCTGTAATCTTCAACTCAAAGTTGACCCCGAAAAATGGAAACTGCCAATCTTCTTTCATAACTTACGAGGCTATGATTCTCACTTTATCATGCAAGCAATAACTTCTGATTGTAAGAGGGTTAGCTGTATTGCACAATCATCAGAAAAGTACATGACCTTTACTGTAGACTGTTTATCCTTCTATGACTCTGCCCAGCATCTGATGGGAAGTTTAAGTAAGTTAGCAGAATCTCTACAAGACTGCCCAATCACTAAAAAATATTTCGACTCATCTTTAGTCCGTAAGGGCGTCTATCCTTATGAATACATGGACTCGTGGGAGAGGTTTGACGAGCCGGCGTTGCCGCATAAAGACGATTTTTACAGCCGTCTTAGAGGTGGAGGCATATCTGACGCCGACTATGAATACGCACAGAAAGCCTGGACAGAATAACACTGTCGAACAATGGGCGATTATCACGACCAATACTAGATGGCCGACGTGTGTTTATTAGCTGACGTCTTTCAGAATTACAGAGCTACTTGCATGAAACATTACGGTCTAGATTCATCACAGTACATCTCTGCCCCGGGGTTGTCTTGGGATGCATTCTTGAAGTCTACAAACATTCAGATCGACTTAATATCGGATCTGGATACACTCCAGATGATTGAGGATGGGCTGAGAGGAGGCATTAGCATGGCCTGTCATCCTTACCGCAGGGCCAACAACAGGTATTTAGACGACTATGATCCAACTAAACCATCCAAATATCTGATGTACTTAGACGCCAACAATCTGTATGGGTGGGCCATGAGTCAGGCACTGCCATTAAGAAACTTTAAAATGGATGCAGGACCTTATACGGTTGATCGGGTGGTAGGACTATTGTCGCAGCTTACACCCGATAATCCAATAGGGCTAATCTTAGAAGTAGACTTAGATTATCCCGCAGAGTTGTACGGCCCCCATAACGATTTCCCCTTAGCCGCAGAAAGATTAAAGATGAGTCCCGCCGAACCGCCTAAACTCGTGCCTAACCTCTTTAACAAAACTAAATATGTCTGCCATTACAGGCTGTTACAGTTTTACTTACGGCACGGACTGAAACTTACCGCCGTTCACCGAATAATTACTTTCGATCAAGGGCCTTTCATGAGGCCATACATCATGAAGAACACCGACCTTAGAACTAAAGCTACTGATGCTTCAGAAAAAGACTTTTTTAAGTTGATGAACAACAGCTGTTTTGGTAAGACGATGGAGAACGTACACAATCGTAAAGATGTAAGATTAGTTACGAAAGAAAAACAAGCAATTAAGCTGGTCTCCAAACCTAACTACCAAGACTTTAGGCGGTTTAGCGATAGCCTGGTTGGCGTTATGATGAAGAAACAGAATGTAAAGTTGGACAAGCCGGTGTTTATCGGATTCGCCGTGCTAGAGCTGTCAAAGTTATTGATGCTAGAATTTCTGTACGATTACTTTAAACCGCTGTACCCAGAATCAAATGTCCTTTACACAGACACTGATAGTTTTATTCTGGACATCCCAACTGAAGACTTTTACAAGGACATGGAAATAGAAGTAGCTAAAGGAGCTGACGGATGGTACGACACATGCGACTACCCAAAAGATTCGCCTTTACATTCAACCGTGAACAAGAAAGTGATTGGAAAGATGAAGGATGAACTTAATGGGACGATTATACTAGAATATGTTGGCTTACGGGCAAAGATGTATAGTATTGCTACCCAGACTTCTGAAATGAAGAAAGCTAAGGGTGTAAGTAAAGAAGTTGTCAAAAAAATAAGCCACGACAACTACAAGCAGGCTCTCTTTGAAAACAAAGTGTATTATCACACAAACGTTAATCTGCGCTCTACTCTTCATCAAGTAAACACAACTGCTGTTAATAAGAAGTCGCTAGACTCTACCAATAGCAAGCGAACTTACATCAATCCCGAGCTTTCATGCGCTATAGGCCCCCCGGAGAGCCAACTTGGCCGACTTAAATTAAGATCTTAACTAGTACTTAACTAGTACTTAACTTAAGATCTTAACTAGTACTTAACTTAAGATCTTAACTAGTACTTAACTAGTACTTAACTTAAGATCTTAACTAGTACTTAACTTAAGATCTTAACTAGTACTTAAGATCTTAACATGACTTGCACTTAACTTGCGCTTAACTTGCACTTTACTTACACTTAACTTGTTATAGCTGCCCTAACCAGTACTTAGCTTGTACTTAATCAGTACTTAGCTTGTACTTAACCAGTACTTAACAACACATTAAAAAAAACTAATTTATATAAAAAATGGGTCTACAGCGGGAGGCTGTACTTTTTTTGCAGAAGCTGGTTCTTTTACTGTTTTTGTGGGGGTTTGTGACTTTGTTGCTAAGTATGGCTTTAGGCGTTTGTATACTAAAAGCCCTCCACCAACAACAATACTCCCCAGCACATAATAATACATCTTATAGTTTGATTGTGTTGTTGTTGGTGGCGGCGGCGGTGCTGGTGCTGATGTTGTATTACTATCTAATAATTTTTGTTTTGCTGCTTGGTTTGCTTTTTGCAGTCTGTTGTATTCAACTAGTTTATGGCCGGCCTTAACACGCCCAGGACTTTTAGCTTTAGTAACACTACTCACTTGCGGGACACTCAGTTGTGGATTCACTTGTGGAGCACTCGCCTGTAAATTCGCTTGTGGGGCACTCGCCTGTAAATTCACTTGTGGGGCACTCGCCTGTGGAGTCTTCTCCTGCTCGCTCATTTTTTTTAGTGCGATTAAAATTAATATGATTGAAATTAATATGATTGAAAGTAATTAATCCCATGATGAATGGACATAGCAACGTCCCAAATCTATAATACATGACACATGCAAGAGATTCTAGAGACTTGGTTAAAACCGGATCTTGTGTTAAGTCATATTTTAAATCTTCTTCTGAATCAATCGGCGCTATCTTACCTACTAACTTAGCATATAAACTAATTATTGTCTGTCCCACCGATCTAACCATTTTTGATCCTAGCTATGCCTCATACCTGGCGTAATACTTCTCAACGTCTGATGTAGACAATTGCTGAATCTGTTCGATACTTAGTTCAACGCCTAGATACTGCCTGGTTTTTCCACATGCAGCCAGCGAGTATAATCTTTCTTTATGACAGAGGTCTGCTGCCTCCTCACACTTTAATAGCTCGTCGCAATCCATTTTAAAGCCCTTTTTAAAAAGCAATAAAAAAATAAAACCATGAGTTTAACGCTGGTTAATTATGCAGTGCCTATTGTTGGCGTTATAGTTTACTCAACCCTAGCAAAATGTTTGTTAAGAATAAAGCCGCCCAACATGGGAAAGATAGAAGATTCGCCGAAACTAGTTATAACCTTATTTTTAGCTCTGGCAACAAAAGATTATCTGATTAAAAAGCACATAGACAGTCTTTCATATTATGATTATTTTAATTATTTTTTTAGTTAATAAAAAACATGAGCACTGCAAAGATCATCAATACTATTTACCACTCTGCTGTAATCGGTGGTCTTAGTATAGGATATAGCATGTTAGCAAAAAACATGTTTAAGATGAGGCCGGCCGATCTAGGAAGGTTAGACATTGAGGATGTTGTTAAGGTTATAGCTGTAATAGCGGCGGGGATTGCCTCAAAAGACTTTCTTGTTGCACAGGGGATTATCCCAGAAAACATCAATGCATAGAAAGATTGATTTATAAAAAAGATTGATTTATAAAAAAAGATTGATTTATAAAAAAGATTCATTCATTTATAAAAAGATGTCCGGATTAGTTCTGATGGTGGGCGGGGCTATTGTTAATGCATTGGCTTTCTCTGGCAGCAATTATATGTTTAGTAAATTGCGGTCTGATGAAGAAAGAGAACGCCATAACAAGGCAATGGAAGATTTAGCTAAGGCAAGAGAC
This sequence comes from Conus canariensis, assembly GCA_033310375.1. Taxonomy (NCBI): domain Eukaryota; kingdom Metazoa; phylum Mollusca; class Gastropoda; order Neogastropoda; family Conidae; genus Conus; species Conus canariensis. The sequence goes on from CM065740.1 coordinate 31,504,744, forward strand.
GCTTACGAGAAAAGGAGAATTGCTCACTTAGACTTTATTAATAAAAAGTTAAGAGAGCAGGGACATGCAGAGCACACATTTACAGACGTTGATGAAGCAATGAATGAATATTACTTAGTGACAGGAAAGAAGTTTCTAACATCGTCACCGCCAGAACTGTCTGACTTTTATGAACCGTCTGAGGATCAGAAAATGGTAGAAATAGGCTTTATTATAGGTGCTATGGGAGCAATCTTTCTTCTTGCATATTCAATCTAAAAACATTGTTAAAAATGTAATAAAAAACAGTCCCTTCTTATGGACGATACAAAGTACAAAATATATTATTCACCTGGAGGGTATTGGAAAGGAAAGGCTGCTATTGATAAACTGAATAAAGCTGCTAGGGTGTCTGAATCAGAAGCGAAAGACTGGCTTTCAAAACAAGCGATCTGGCAAATATATCTGCCTGCTCCAAAAAGAATAATAAGGCCTCGATTTGTTAACTCAGTTCCTAATGACACCCACCAGATGGACTTGTTGTATCTTCCACATGACAAAGTTAGAAGAAAAAAGTTTAAGTATGCTCTTACAGTTGTTGACATGGCTTCAAGGTATAAAGATGCTGAGCCTTTAACGGATAAAAGCTCAACTGCTGTGGCTGTGGCTTTACAACAAATATACATGCGAGGTCCATTAAAGTATCCTAGATTGATCCAGGTTGATGATGGGAAAGAGTTTAAAGGAGCTGTAAACCAGTTGTTTTTAAGACATCGGGTTACAGTTAAGAGAGGGATTCCAGGCAACCATCGCTCCCAGGCTCTAGTAGAAAACTTTAATAAGAATCTAGCCGAACGTCTGTTTACCTATCAATATCATAGAGACCTTATGGACAAAACACGCAACACAGAATGGGTCAGGAGATTGCCGGCAGTCTTACGCGCCATGAACAATGAAGAATTTAAAGCAACGGGTCTTAAGCCGGTGAACGCGATCAAATTGAAAAAAATAAGTATTACTGAAGACATCCAAGGTAATCAAAAACTCTTACCTTTTGGACTAAAAGTAAGATACTTGTATGCTCCTGGAGAGGCAGAGGGCGATGTTAGAATTAGAGCCACAGACCCTATATGGAGCGTAGACGTATATGAAGTTGAAAGAATTATGAAAACAACCCCTCCCGTGTATTATTTAAGAGAAACTCTTTCTTCTAAAAAACCTGCCCCTAAAAGATCGTTTGTTCGTGAAGAGCTGCAAGTTGTTCCGCCAAACACAGTGCCTATAAGTTAATCAGAGAGAAAGTTTAAATGTGCGGTTCTAGAGCAGGAAAATTATTTCGCCCGCAAACCCCACTTTTCACGCGATTAGATTTGTTTAATTTTGTAGATTTTTAGCTATTTTTTTTAGTTGAGGAAATTTGATTATGTGAAAAAGGGGGTTTGCGGGCGAAATAAGATTGCTGATCTAGAAGGCACATTTAACCTTTCTCTTGGTGTTTCAGACAGAGTAACGACCGAATTTCTTTTTTTCATTATTATGTGTACTTCAGTTCTGTGTGGTGTGTCCATAAGCATGTATTGGTGTTCATACAGTCAGCAAATTCGACTGTATGAAGCGTTAAAATCGGAGTCCATGTTCCGTTATATTCCTTTACCATCTGGCATTGAAATATGAGTGATTCCTGTTTAATACGATTTATATTTTTCAGTCGTGTTTTGACATTTGAATACAATATTTCCGGGAAAACTGTAACTTGTGGAACACTGTCTTTTAGCGTACATTTACACAAATACTGCTTTGCCAAAAAGTACAGCGTGCACGTATTTTTTGGTCATCTTTTAGCTGACGAAATGTTTTGCTCTTGAATTATCTACTCCTTTACCACACTTGATCAATGAATCCTGATTATTTCGGATAAACTCTTTAAAATGTGAATGCCTCAGAATATAAAAGCATAATATATACCTTATTGAAGTCGGAAAAATTAATGTCTTTTATTCGTCAGAATAATATTGGATTGGAAATCCCATAATTTTTTTCTAAACTGATATCTTGCCTAATTAAATCTTGGCGCCATTTTCGACTCTCTGCTGGTCAGACCTCGAATATTTCTTGATGTTGCACACAATGTAAGAAAAAGTGTGAGAATCCAAAAACGCATGTTAAAAGTAAAGTTTGTAAGCTCTGATTTCGTATATCGCATGCTTATGATATTTTCCGTACAAGCTTGCGATTACACAAAATGACTGACAACGCTGGCCTCCCTAGAAGAGTCGCCTTCTTCGTTTCATCCTTTGTCATCGTCGGAGGTTTTAGATAAGTTACCATTCTGCAAAATTCAGACATTTCGATTTAAAATCCTGTTAATGATTTCATTTCTATGATAAATACATTTGAAATGGTATGAAAATTATCAATTGGTTGTCCATTTCTACAGACTATTTTGTAACCGAAAATTGTATTTAAAAAAAAAAAACTCAGTAGGTTTATGTGTTTGTCTGTCTCGGCAGCTGAGCTAAGAGGAAAGCCAGCTGTGCTTTGTATTAGTTTTCAAACACAAAGTTCTCCGCTCAGACAGCAAAGCCTTGGATAGTTACATTCATTTGTAAGAAAAGCGTAAATGCCTGCCATTCATTCACTGTTGAAATATTCCATGCTGATCGGTATTTCTTATCACAATGGGGGAAATTGCGGTTGAAGCCCGTTAAAAGTGGCTTCATTCTCTGACTTCAGCTGCCAACGATTTAATGCAATAACAAAATTATCAGTCAATAGCTTACATGTTCCACAGCGAGCTGAAAGTACAAATTTAAGACTTGTTTCAGCCTCGCTGGTCCGGATCTGTCTGTGGTACAGTGTTGCTGACTTTGCGGTCCAGTTTTGTGCTATATGTAAAATGCTTTTAGCCCTCGGAGTGAGCACCTCCCAGGGTTTAGTGCAGCCTGCAGCGCCAGAGAAAAGGTTTGATGACATGCCCTCAGCACTGGATGGGGTAAAGAAAGTGACGATGAAAGCTAGAGCCAAGCTTTTGCCTGGACCTAAGGGAATACCCTATCTGCTGTGTAAGAAATGTCCCATTGTCATTGAGTGGCTTCACAAACTAGTACGTGGGCATGAAGAAATATGGAGATCAGTGACAAAGTGGTGACAGCTGATGAAATGTACATTCGCAAAAAGCAAAGCTCGGACATCAACCAGTTCAGACAAATATCGCTTCTGAACGTTGATGAGAAAATCTGCTCTGTCATAGCAGCAAGCCTAAGAAAAAGAGGTAACAGAAAACAAGTTTTTGAATGTGTCAGTCTAGAAAGGAGGCATTATGATGAACATCTGGCTGCATAGTACAAGCCAGTAATATGCTTCTCAACACTCGCTAAGGATCAGATGTTGAACACAGTGCTGTGTGAAATTGAGATGGATTATTTAAAACAAAATGATTAAATCTCATTCCTTGTTCATTTTTAAAGACAAAGAAATTTCCTTCTTGAAAATGTGCTTGCAATTTGAGCAACAATAATAAAGGTAGCCCCTGACACCAAACATGAACAGGGCATGGAAAAAAATGCCATCTCATTCAATTCACATTCACAAGTGTAAAAACATGACAAAATAAATAGTCAGTAATGATTGTGACCCCCGTGAGCTTCGCAGACCGCCCTGCAGCACCTCCTCATGCTGCAAATGAGGTTTCTTATCTGCTGCTCCGGAACTCTGCCCCAATCCTCCTGGAGAGCGAACCCAAGGTCAGCTAATGTCCGAGGCTGGAGATGTTGCGCTCGTACAGCCCGTCCAATAATGTCCCAAACATGTTCGATGGGATTAAGATCTAGACAGCATGCTGGTCATTCCATTTGTTCAATCCCCTCATCGTCCAGGTACTGATTGATGATACGAGCACGGTGGTGTGGGCATTGAAAATGAAGCCTTCACCTATTGCACCAGCATAGGGTCACACAATGGGGTGGAGGACTTCGTCACGGTACCTGACTGCATTCATGGTGCCGTTCAGCAGCACATACAGGACGGTCTTGCCCTGCATGGAGAGGCCACCCCAAACCATGATTGAGCCTCCACCGTAGCGGTCATGCTGAGCTATGTGAGCACTATGAAATCTTTCGTCGCCACACCCTCCGATGTCGATCTGTCACATCCAGACAAAATCTGGACTCGTCGCTGAACAAAACTGGGGTCCAGTCAGCTGCAGTCCAAGAACGATATCTTCAGCCCATTGCAGTCTGGCTCTCTGACTGTTCCAGGTGGAAGGAATGCGGATAGTTGGTGCTCTGGAGGCAAGTCTAGCTTCGTGAAACCTTCTTCTCACTGTTTGAGTAGAAATTCGATTGCCTGTCGCATGCTGGAGGTCGATACGCAGCTCTGTAGCGTTCATGAACGGGTGACGTCGAGCCTGGACACGGAGAAATCTGTCCTCTCTCTGCGAAGTGACGCGTGGTACCCTGCCAGAATGTCGCATAGTGACCGTCCCTGTGTCCTGATATCGATTCCACATCTGAGAAACAATGCTTTGCAACACACCAAAGCAGCTGCTACCCGGCGCTGGGAAGAGCCAGACGCCAGCATTCCGACCCCTCTGGCCATATCCGCGTCAGGAAGACGTCTTCTCATTGCTTGACGGTGCCTCGTACGGCATTCAGCAGCACTGAACTTGAACTGAATCGCTGTTATGCACTGAACTGAGCAAACTTCGAAAGCTAAGGTGAACACTGTTTACCTCTAATATAGGGGGTCACTCTTTGCACGTACCTTTTGCACTTGAGTTTTTTTTTTTTTCCGACTGACTGAATTCGAGTTCACTGACCTCAAGTAGTGTGCGATGTTACAGTACAATGTAATTTCTTCAAACACATTTCAATATTTGCTAGTTCTCGTGTTGTTCAACAGCTGATCCTTTGCGAGTGTTGAGTACGACTACAGAGAATCGGAATTTCGACGTGGTATGGTCCAGTCTGACAGATGTGTATGGATCAGTAACACACAAGATGATTCTGGGTAGCACGCAAGACGATTGTAGGTAACACACAAGATGATTCTCTTGGTCAGCAGCAATTATCATGTCCCAAAGAACGCAGGAAAAATGGTGAAATGTTTACATGTCTCCTCAGTGAGACTCCTCGTTCTTGTGCAATTTGTGGCTTTAAGTTTACTGCCGCACACATAAAGGACGCGATATAAACAAACAGAGTAAATGCCATGTGTGAAGCTGGTGTGGAGTCGTGTAACTTGAAAGGCGAGTTGGACGAGGCAGCATTTCCCCAGTTAGAGCAGTCAAAATCACGTAGCAGTTTGTTGTTATTGGAGTAAGTTGCTCCATGATTGTAACTGGGTAGATATCAAGGAAGGTTTATTAGTTGATGGACTTATCACTAAGGAATATGTAAATGAGGTAGAGCAGATACTGATTGAATTACCGCTGAATGTGATTCACATGGCCAGCTCAACTGTATTTTATTGCTTGTGACGTCGGTAACATTTCACTCTTGTTCATTTAACACTGTGGGTTATTTGTTATTGTTGAGTATTTCACTTTGGCGAGTCGTAGTTGTGTCATATAGGTGTAAATGTTTACATGCTTGGACTTGGGGGGATAGCATCATTTTTTATGATTTAGGGTTTGTATTATGTCTGGTAATTGTCCTCATAGTGCTTTAGGGAGTTGGTGGGATAGGAAATAAGACAATGGAGAATGACCACATGGTCCATCAGTTCACATTAGCACCTGATGTCAAACTTATCATCTCCACATAGTTTGGAAGTTAAGGAATGGAGCAGTAAGTGCGATATCAGACCACAGACATGTATTTCAACGTGTGTCTTTGCAGTGCCATGGAAATTTGGGTGTTTTCTCCTCTTTCTCTGCACCGACATGCCCTCACATCAACGAAGTTGGAACGACACATACATTAGCTCCACTGCTGGTCTGCTGAAGGTTACTGATATCTGTCCAGGTGTGGAATATTTCATGAGTCAAAACAGCACAAAATTCACAATCCTACAAGCTAATGCATCAGATTGTGAGCGTTCTTTCTTACCACACACCACTCATGAGGGTGTGGTATATGGGGTGTGCAACCATGCCACACCTTTCTGTACACTACGTGTGCCAATACCCCCAGGTAGGTATCTGCGTGCTCGTATCCAACGGATGTCGTATGACTGTGATTTCGGGAACTGGAAAACTGAGGTATTATATTCATTAACTTCTTATCCTTATTTTGCTGTCGAGTGCGTTTTTCACGACAAGGAGGAGAGTTTTATCGACTCACCTTATAACAGGATGTGGATAGTAAACACAGATTATCCACAGATAAACATACATATACAGCCAATAAATGACCATAATTTCATTGTGAAACATGTCTTGAACCATTCCTTTTATTTGATTACACCATACTTAAAATTGTTTAAAAGATTTCACATGCAGTTTACAGATGATGTGAGAATACCGACGGTGTACATCATACGTTTCCAACGAATTCCTGATTGTAAACGAAACCCTACTTTTATCACGTTGAATTACGTAGACCCACATACAGCTCTTAGAATTAAAAAACACGTGCGTGTCGCATGTTGTCCACTACCCACTGTTGTCAACACTTCACAGCTTCAAATTAAATTCAGATATATTACTCACAGTTATGCTGGCCTGAGCCTGTTCATATCTGTGCTTCCTAGGTGCGAACTGTTCGTGAGGCTGCCCAGTGGTTTATTCAACTGTTCTGTTCCATGCTATTCTGAGTTCCAGCGTCAAGTGCAGTGTAACCAGCTCCCAGAATGTGAAGACGGACGGGATGAAACAGGGGACTGTCCCTTCAGCAGCGAAGATTGCAAGGGGCTGGTGGCATCACGACACAAGTGTTTCAGATTAATCCGAAAAGACACAATAAATGTTCCCATTAAGCTGGCTTACACTGAGTGCCAAAAAGAGGGTAGAAAGCTAGCCTGTGTAAAAACAAAGCAGGAAAAGTTGGATTTTCAGCGTGTGCTGTCAAACTGTATAAGATTTCAAGCATCAATAGGTCTAAGGTCGGGTTGGCAGTCTGTACCGTTTCTGTATAGCAAGTTTCGTTCATGGTTTGACAACACATTGATTTATAACATGAATCACTTCCATAGATCATATGTTCCTTCCAGAGTTTTTCAAAGCTTGATTGACATGCATTGTGGGATTAGCCTTAAACCAAAGTATACAGTTCTTCATCTACGTTTAACGTGTGAATCAAAACTTAAGTCAAATTATGTTTTTGATTCCCCTGTGTCATTGGCTGATATATGGTCGTCTGAAATTATCCACATACACACACGGCAGCATTTGTTTATGTGCCCTGCACGTGCAGCTGCTCATCTATTTTTGTCTTGTGATGGTGCGAGTCAGTTTGTGAGTAAAAGGGATTTAAAAACCTACAAGTTGTCGAACGTTAGCTGCGCACAGCCTGGCGACCTTTCCTTTACAGAAAGACGTCTCATCTACTCTGCGTTTAGATGTGATGACGACATGACAACAATGCACCACACTTTACTGTGTGACTTCAGACAGGATTGTCCAGATGGAAGCGATGAGTCATTCTGTGAATTTTCATGTGCTGGTTTTCTGTGCCTGAACGGTCAGTGTGTGTTACTGGGCCAACGCTGCAATCAATACACAGACTGTGTGGATGATACTGATGAACTGGGGTGCCCAGAGGATGCCACCTACCATGCCCTGATCAAACAGAGAGACATGAAACAAAGGTTTTACGTGAATCTGGATGGGACAGGTTACTTCACTCAACAGCAAATGAAAACTGACCACTCTTGTCCTCAAAGCCATTACCTATGTATATCTGAGTGGCTGTACTGTCTGCCTATCTACACTAGATGTAATGGATTCTTTGACTGTGTATATGGAGAGGACGAGCATGAGTGTGAGACATTCAGGTGCCCTGGTTTCTACCATTGTCGGGCTTCCAGTATCTGTGTGCATGGAGATCATCTGTGTGATGGCTGGGGTCAGTGCCCACAGCGTGATGATGAACTGATGTGTGACACGAGCTGCCCTGAAGGATGTCAGTGTCAAGGTCATGTTTTCCAATGTTCAGAACCGTTCTTTTCTAGCCACTTTCCTCAGCTGCGATACGTTAATGCAACAGGCGCAAACATGTCTCTAATTGATTTCAACACAAACAGATATCTTGTTGGTTTGATTTTATCTCATTGCTTTGTTAATAATGTTTCATACTCTGAACTTGTAAACCTGAAGTACATCAATCTTGCCCAGAACAAAATCAAAACTCTTGACATGGCTATTTTCTATCAGCTGTCTAATTTAAAAAGTTTTAACATAGGAAACAATCCTCTTAGCAGCATAACAAGTAAAACCAAGACGAACATTGTATACTCACTGAATCAGCTGACTATGTCGCGAACATATGTTAATATTTTTCTTGATAATGTATCCCTGTATTTACCTCACGTTAAGATGATCAACACCTCGTTTTGCAGTATTAAAACACTTGGTTATACAGGTATGAAAAATATGCCACAAATCCAGGTGCTGGATTTAAGGGGGAATGCACTTGGCGTCTTTCCAATTGATCTAATGTCAAGATCAGGAAAATTACAAAGTGTCTATGCATCGAACTACAGAATTTGCTGTCAGAATGTGCTTCCTAAACACTTGGATGCAGTGAACTGCTTTGCTCCTGTCATGGCCCTTCCATCGTGCACGTCACTGCTGCCCAATGAACTGTACAGAGCTTTCTTTGGGCTGATTGCTGTGTCCGCTGTAACAGGACATGTGGCCTGCTTTTTAGTTTATTCCACAGTGAAGGACATGACTGGAAGCAGTTTTATGGTGGCTATTACCCATTTGCAGTTTGCTGATATCTCTATGGGATGCCACGTCATTGTTATTGTGCTAGCAGACCTCATATCCCGCGGAAAATACATGCAGATAGAAAATGCATGGACTAATAGTGTGGCTTGCAAACTGGCTGGCTTTCTTTTCTTTTCGTCCAGTACAGTGTCGCTAATGATCATCTGGTTCACCACCTTGTATCATGTTATTGTCTATTGTTTCTCTGATGATTTGTGGAGATTCAACCAGTGTCTAACAGCTGTAGTTTGTACAGTAATGTGGATCCTTGGCCTGCTGATGGCATCAATTCCATTTCTTCCTGGACTGTCACACTGGGGCCTCCAGGGCCAGTCAGGTCTGTGTCGTCTGGCTTTAGCTGATCACTATCATTCAAGGCAAAGGTTCTCATGGCTTACGGTTATTGTGACAATTAATTTCATTTTGTGTTCAATGATCGGAGCTGGTCAAGGTATCATCTTCTGGCGAACACCGAAATACAGAGTAACACTCAACCCCACACAGAGATTAGTGTATTCCTCAGTCCATGTAATAAGAAAGGTGGCTGTCACATATGCTTTTTGTTGGTTTGTGTTTGGAGTGACTGTGATGATAAGTTCTTGTGGTGTTGCTGATTTTGTCAAGATCCATGACACCATGGTTATATTCATGTTACCATTCAACTCTGCTCTCAACCCATTACTGTACATGTGGACCGTGTACACCCAAAAGCAACGTCAAGAACAGGAAAAGAAATTGCTACGAGTGCTGAAATTACGTGCCAAGACAGGAAGACACCAAGCTGTGAAAGAAACAAACAGACAAACAAAGAAACAATTCAGTGCATCTTACAGATGTATAAGTGTATTGGTTTGTTTACTAACACACACACACACACACACACACACACACACACACACACACACACACACACACACACACGCACACACACACCACTCTCTCTCTCTCTCTCTCTCTCTCTCTCTCTCTCTCTCACACACACACACACACCGCGCGCGCGCACGCACATTATCTCTCTATTTGCTGTCTATGGATATATCTATGTATGTATGTATCTATCTGTCTATCCATCTATCTATATCACTGTGTGCCCTTCCGTCCGTCCGTTCTTCTGTCCATCCATCTATCCATCCATCCACCCATCCATCCATGCATTCATCCATCCATCCATCCATCTGTTTATCTATCTGTCAAGACACACATGCAGAGCTGACGAAGTTGGAAATATAGGGAACACTCACAGATATGAAGTTTCTTTCTGGATGGTCAGAAGATTTTACGTATAAGAAAAAAATAAAAGTTGTCAACGTTTCTGTCGTAGACCGCGTTCGGGACCGAGGAGATCAAACGAGAGATAAATAATGACGTATACAAACATATACGTGTGCGCATGAATGTTTTAAAGAGGTGTGTGGAGGGGTGGGTGGGCGGGCGGGCGTTTGTGCTTGCGAGCGTGCATGCGTGCGTGCATACGAGGATGTGTGTATGTGTACGTGTGTGTGTGTGTGTGTGTGTGTGTGTGTGTGTGTGTGTGTGTGTGTGTGTGTGGTGCGCGCGCGCGCGCTCGTGTGTGTGTGCATGTGCAAGTAGGAGAACAGGCAGACAAACGGTTTATGACGTCCACCGTACCAAATGCTGGCCAGAACTGTAATGTCATGGAAGTGTTTGATGTACAAATGTTGATGGATACTGGTGCGCGTTTGCAGACAGTATAGCCACAGCCCACATCGTCACTGGCTTTAGACAGCCCAGCTGTCTTCACAGACAGCCCCAGATCATCCTGAGTCATCCGCAGGGGCGAGTACGGCCCAGCAACTCAGCTGCCCCTTCTGGGCAGTTCCGTTCAGAGCTGCACGTGAGCCCCACAGCAGACTGGACTGCATGAAGACCGTCGGCTGTCAGGAGCTGTGCCCAAGTTCCTGGTGGTTTGGTAGGCTTATGTGTGAGGGGAGTATGTCAACGGAAAGCAGGGGAGGATTTTAGAGTTATGTTCCCGCGCTTACCTGTTTATATAAACCGTGCAGCAGGCCTGCATGGTGAGCGGTGAACAGATGGCTCAAGGTGTTTGATTTGTTACCTGTAGGAAAGGCAGGTGAAGCAGAGAAAGAAAGACGAGTCGACGGCGCCATAGAGACGGCGCGGCTTGTGCAAGGAAGCGTGCCTCATATTTTTTGTTCTTTTTAAGACACGGGAGGTGTCTCTTGTGATGGCAAATGAAAGGCCACAGCTGGCCCATTTTGAGGAACAGTCAGGTAGGCCATGGTGACGAAAATGAAAAGAGAGGGAAGAAGTTGTGAAGATAGATATTCTTTAGATACAAGAAATAACATGATGATTGATATGTTTTCCTTTCAAGAACGTTTTCCCCAGACAGAGTATGGACGTAGTCGGTTTGTTGAGAGGGGTTCAGGCACAGTTTGTGGTGTGTTTTGTAAGTCGACAAGAGGTTGCAGAGACGGGAAACCGAGAAGGAAATTGTGGTAGGTCTGTGAAAACGAGGGAACTTTGTACAAATCGAAGACTCTGTGAGGCACTGCGAGTTCAAACGTTTTGAGAAAATTGTTACTTTTTTATTTTAAGTCCGTGCACACTTGTTAACATCTTTAATTCTGAAACATGTTTGTATGATTTTGTGAAAACAAAGTGGACAGAGTTTTCACGTAAATAATGTAAAAGGTTTAGCTGTATGTTAATTAAAAGGGAGAAGTCTCTTTTGTTTGTCTAAGTGGTTGCTGTGGACACTGCGTGAGCAAGAGTTTAACATCAGCAGTTCAATAGTTCAAAGAGGGCAGACCTTATTGAGTGTCTAGTCCAGGATTAATAATATCATAAAGATTAAGATTAAAGATTTGGTGTGATGTATGCAGCATGTCGCTTTTATGAATAACCTCGATACACCCATTATTCCCACTTACCTCCCCCTTTCTCTGCTCCCCTGCTTCACGTGCCACCCTTCCGCCCTCCCATATCTAGCCCATGTAGGTAATGCAGTAATGCGGAAACAACTGTGCTATGACCTGTGACTTACTGGGGATGGTTTGCATACTGATGTGCACAATATTGCTGACACGTCTTTTGAAGCGGAAGCAGAAACTGTTACTGACATGTGACCTGATTTGTGGCCTTGACGTGAACATTCCACACCTTTCAGCATCCCTCAACATCTGAAGTCGTACATTCTGTAAACTCCCGTTCCATTCTCTCTGTGATGAAGCAGTCCAATGGAAAACAATTCTGCATGTGACCTGAACCTTATAACATCGGAGTTACACATTTTATTAACACGCAACACTCCACTCCATACAATGATTGCGCGGAAGTGTCTTAGTGTCATGAACCGTTCTGCATTCAATGGTTCATGCTTTATCAGATCTCTCATTTCATTTATTTCTATATGTAACATGAATCTTTGAACGTACAATGCTGCTATACAGTTTACCTGTATTCGATCCATTCACTGCATGACAGAAAGGGAGAGAGAGAGAGAGAGAGAGAGAGAGAGAGAGAGAGAGAGAGAGAGAGAGAGAGAGAGAAAGTGAGAACGTGTTGTTTTTAACCCACCCAACTGCAAAGGGCCATATTAGGGCTGTTATTTGTTAAAATCTCTGTAAAAATAGACTGAAAAGACACACACATACACACGCACACACACACACACACACACACACACACACACACACACACACACACACACACACACACACACTCACTCACTCACTCACACACACACACACACACACACACACACACACACACACACACACACACACACACACAAACTCTCTCTCTCTCTCTCTCTCTCTCTCACACAAAACCACACACACACACACACACACACACACACACACACACACACACACAACACAACACACACACACACACACACACACACACACCTCATTGGAAAAAAATGTTCTGAAAAAAAAAAAAAAACCATCGGAATTTCGTTAAATTCTTTCATCAATGAAATCGTTGATCGCGCGAAACATGTTTATCTGTTTCTGAAATTTAAAGATTACTTCAGGTGGGACATCTCTGAACAAGATTTGTATTGAGTGTGCTGTAAAATAATTGTGTTAGGCATTACGTAAGTCCCGACACTCCGTAGAACATGTTTCATAGTGAGTGATACATCACATGGAATGACCCACGAAGCCTCTGTATCTTTTAAAACATGCAAGTGGATGTAAACCTGTGTGCAAACGGCACGAGATAGTTTCTTCTATACGGCCGCCAGTGGCACTTGGTAAGAACTCGTTCAGGTTGGGGAGAGGTTTTTTTTTTTGTTTTTTTGTTGTTGTTGTTTGTTTGTTTTTTTAATACAATCCGTATACAAGTTCCATTTCTCTTGCCAGAGGCCTTTTACATACGCCTGAGCTTTGGGTTCCAGATTGGTGTGAGGGATAGATGCTCAACTCTTTATTTGTGGCATTATTGGCAAGTTGATGACATTATTCATTGTCTCGAATGCACTATGTCGTATCCATCGGTTTTCAGAGATGAGCAGTCCAAAACAAATTTAGCAGCTGAGAGTGTTTGAGGTTACAGACTGTAATGGCATCGAGTGCAGAAAGGTAGTCAGAGAGAACGAGGAAGTCATTGATTTAGAGACCATTTGAGGTGCCAGGACCAAGGCTGTCAGCTCAGCAGTGTGGATGAGGCTGTCCGAGGGCATGTATTTAGAACATCCATGAGGAGCACTCGCTCAAAACGTAGCAAAGGCAACCCCTTTCTTCAAAATGGGGGCCATCAGTAAATATTCTTTGAAAGGATGGAAATTCACAACAATCTTCGGTGAAAAAAGTGTTTTATGCCAAAGATATTGTGGCGTCTTTGTGCTATGAAGCTAGATCAGAGCGGATTGCCTGGGTGAGGAAAGTCAATGGTGGATCAAAAGGAAACTTGGTCGAATCACATACGACTTTGAGGTCTGTGTCTGCACTGTTCAAATGGGGAAGAATACGAATATCCCCTAAGGCGGAATGGAATTGGGATCGTCTTCAAATTCTCTGAGGAATTTCAGGTCATAAGTGGGGCTTCAGGACTCGGAGAAGAGGTTCAAATAATAGTTCAAAGAATATTATAGGTGACGGTGTGAGAGGAATGCTTCCCCTGCCTCTGCATACAGAGGGTATTTAGGAGTGGTGCGGAATGCACCCAGACAGAGTTGAAGCACTTGATGATGGATGGGATCCAGAGTTTTCAGGAAAGAAAGACAGACAGAACCATAGCCATCAGAGCTACAGCCTAGTTTGCAGCGGATCAGAAACACGAAAAAATGGAGGACAGTTTTATTATTTGCAACAAATCCGCATGTGGTACAGCTCTAAGAAAGTTTACTGCTTTCTGACAAGAGGTTTTCAAGTGGTGGATGTAACTTTTAGATTTCAATTTTTGATCGAATGTAACTCTCAGAAATTTAGCTTTCTTTTCAGCTGGAGTGGCGAATTTATTCAGACGAATTTCAGGGTCAGCAACGTACTGTCGAAAGCTGTAAAACAGAGGGAACTCACAACTTTGGTTTGGTGTACAGCATTGACAGTCTCATTAATTTTTTTATGCTGAAGAGAGCAGGAGAAAGAATGCTCCTTTGAGGGTACCTAACTCGCGCTCAAGGACGTTAGACAGCCTGGAGCCAACACGGACTTGGAACTGCAGATCATTCAGACATTTTTAAATAGAAGAGGGAGATGACCTCAAAAGAAACAGATTATGAAGATCCATGAGAATCCCAGATTTCCATGTGGTACGATAATGCCTCCCTAGGTCAAATATGGTAGCAACTGCACCTTGTTTCCAAATGAAAGCGTTTCGATCGTGGTCCCAAGACAGACTGAATGGTCAATGGCAGAGTGGAGGTGACTGAAACCGCACTGTTCTTTGGTCAAAAGCCACCTATTTCCAACTTGTAGATCAGAGGAAACACTCGTTTCTATAAGTTTGCAAAGGTAGCTGGTTAGAGCTATTGGGCGATAATCAAAAAAAGTTGGTCAAGTCTTTTCTGGGCATGGGAACAGGAACGATGAGGGCTTACCGCCAGGTGGGTGGAAATTATCTCGTGGTCCAGACATGAATGTATACTTTTGGAGGAGTCTGGAGACGGCTTTGCAGGAGATGTTTCAGAAGTTGGTAAATGTAATGCCATCAAGGACAGAAACAGAATTACTGCAAGTTTTCAGAGCTGACTTTAGTTCATTAACTTAAGGTGGCAGGTTGTAGTATTCATTATTGTCAGAGGAAATGTTACAATGATATTTTTTCTTTGAGTCATTTTTTTAAGGCAGTAAATTTATTTGTGCGGGATAAGTTTTGTTCGATAGTGGAGGCCAACAGTGCTGATACTTTCCCTTTTTATTTTCTTGATAATCCTCCAAACTTTATTCTTATATGTTTTCAAAGTCAGCCTTAAACAGGAGTCTCTCCAAGATCGACGTTTACTTATTTTAAAAGTATGTCTTGATTTGCCTCGCATTTTTGTATGGATTCGAGTGTTGGGCATCAATTGACTGTGATACGTGCAACGTTGAGCATCATTATTATTATCATTATGAATACTTATATAGGCCTATCTTTGGCTAGAGACCAAGCTGTAAGCGCTTTACAATCCACACTCGTTTACACAAAGGGCTGCTCACCTGAGAAGTGCCAACTGAAGAGCTGCCAGCTGGCGCTTCATTCAGTCGTCCCACGTGTCATGCAATCAATATGGTTCACTCAATTTCCTTACTTCCTTTACATTTCTCACACAGTGTGCATACTATGTGTAACGTGTCATCCGTACCAATGGCTAAACTGGCCTTCTCTTCCGAAAGTTGGTGATAGGATTTTACGTGTGTGCAAGATGTTATGCGTGCGTTCACACACGGAACCTCGGTTTATTGTCTCATTCGAAGGACTGCATCGAAAATGGAGTCAGAACAAACGTTAACTCCGAGGGGAAGATCCTCCTGTGCCAAAACGGCCCAGCTGAGAATCGAACCCGCAGCCCCAGAATCACCAAGATTACGAGTCCGGCGCTCTACCACTGAGCTATTCCGGCCCTTATTTGTAATGTGTTGGCAGTCAGAGTTAAGCCAAGGTGTTTTAGGCATTCCCAGTTTGTTGGATGAAGTATCAAAGATCCAGCATGTTGTGCGAACTGCGGTGGTGGCCTCTTTTCTTCTTGTGTAACTGCCCTGTGGCTCTTTAGAATGGATGGGAACAAAAAGCCTCTGTTCTTCCCAAAGACCATGCAGCCCTTCAAAAACGTACAAACACTGTGTTGAGGCGATAGAGGTGGACAGACATCCGTCTGCCCTTAGAGCCTCCACAGGGTAAAAAGAACAAAAGATTTCCCGGTGCAAGAGAAACAGAACTGCTTCTTCACAACAAATCTTTTCCTCTACGGTCTGAAAATGAAGATGCACAGACAGAATGGCTGTAAACTGCTTACATTTCCTTGGCATAATGGAATCAACAATGTTTCATTCGAACACTCGGGGTCTATATTCATATTTTGAGGTGCTAAAGCTTCTTTGTCAGAACCTAAAACCAGTTGTAATAGCTCCAAGGAACTAAAACTCAGAACCGGAAGACATAACTCTTTCCAGATTTAACGTACTCTTAAAAACCAGCACAACCCACCGCAAGTGGAATCACGGGAGGAGTCTCGCTGCCCATCTACAAATCTCCTTTGCTCAGCCCTACTAGTTTGTATATTTCTCTTCAAATTATAGCTGCTAGAATTATTTTGCAGTTACTATGCATAAAACGGTAAGAGTGAGTTTTTTTTTATATTTATCTCCACCTGTAACTGTCAGTTGACAAGACCTGATCAACCTGATTCAAGAATTTCTACGAGCTTTGCTGTTGTTGGGTGATTTCAATAGGCACAGTAATCTTTGAGGCATTGTGAATACAGAGAGGCCAAAGCCAAAACACCACCACTGTCTTGATCCCTTCCATGCTTCGGGAGGCAGAACGACAAACAGAATCCAAGTAACCCAATGCCCTCTGATCATGACCAGGTTCTGTTGTCACTCTGCTTATACGGATCTGGTTGGTCCAGCAAATCAGCATCAGGCAGTTCATTAATGTGATGAGCAGTATTAAATATGTCTTTAAAATGGACAAACTATTCATCCAATTTTGTGTACTGGCTTGTTTTGTTGGTAGTTTTTTTCCACATCCCATAATTCTTAACACTTTCCAAAATATTTTGGATCCAGCAAATTTGAACTGAGAGTCGCCACTTTTTTCTCTTTAAAGTACATACTTTTTGTTTCAGTACTGTTTCTGCAACTTTTGTGATTCGGCGTACGTTTTTCTATCCTCATCGTCCCTCGTTGCTCGAAAAATTCTTAACAGGTGTTTGGTAGTTGTCTTTACTTCTTCATATTTATCTTCGAAATATTCAGACTTCTTCACATTTATCGTCGAAATATTCAAACTGTCGTTTTGCTTTATCATCATGCAGTTACTAACAGAAATGAGGTATTCCACAAACATATTTACAACTTTGTTTGTATCATGATTCAATAATGTCATTTGCTATTTTCAACATTTTCTGAATTTCATGCTGTCCATTTTATCTATAACAAAAAAAAAAACCCTCTCTGGTTCTGCTTCCACTTCCCATTTGTCAAACATCTTAGGTTTCATCCACTTTTTATTTCTTCCTTTCTCTCTCGTACGAGCGTTCGTAACAGACAAGCCAATACAACAGGCATGTAATCAGAATCTGTCATTTTATGGAATCTAATGATACGATATTCATGTCATATAAAGTTCACGTGATATCTTAAAATAATAGTCTACAACACTGCAACCAGAACTATAAGCACGAGTAGAAACTGCCATCAAATTCTTGTTCACACAATCCATTCAAAATAATGCAATCAAACATATTGCCAGATTCAAGTTCCTTATCAGCAAATATATTATGAACATTGTCACAAGACTTATTGGGAAATTCTGTCTTAACGTGCACCGAAATGCTTGAGAAATCAGTGTCAACGAAAGAGTAGGTTACCATCCATCGGCAGTTCTGTCATTGATATCACTGCATAACAAAACATAAAAATCGTTATGGAAATCAGTTAACTGCTGTTGAAAACATTCTCATAGAGCTGTACCATAACCTCCCGCTTTTTCCATAGTTTAAATCATTAGGAGCAACATGAAAACAACATGGCATTATCCAACTTAATGACAATGGCGTTGTCAATTGTGACTGGAGCGTGCGCTTCGAATGAAGAGAACAATTTTCTGATCTTGACAATTATTCCACCTGAATATCGATGACAGTTTGATAATTTACAAGCTTTGGATGTAAATATAATAATAATAATAATAATAATGTATAATACTTATATAGCGCATTTCTTGTTACACAACTCAATGCGCTTACATCCACCATTTGCACTTATTCATCAACACTCGTTTACACAACGGGCTGCCTACCTGGGTAGTGCCGACTGAAGAGCTGCCAGCTGGCGCTTCATTCAGTCGTTTCCCGTGTCATCCAGTCAATATCGTTCACTCAGTTTCTTTACTTCCTTCATTCTTTTTTTCCATTTCTTACGCAGGGTGCATGCTGTGTGTAACGTGTCATCCATACCAACGGCCAAACTGGCCTACTCTTCCGAAAGTTGGTGATGGGATTTTACGTGTGTGCAAGATATTATGCGTGCGTTCACACACGGAACCTCGGTTTATAGTCTCATTCGAAGGACTGTATGGGAAATGGAGTCAGAACTAATGTTAACTCCGAGGGAAAAATCCCCCTGTACCGAAACGCCCCGGCAGAGATTCGAACCCGCAACCCCGTGATCACCAAGATTACGAGTCAGGCGCTCTACCAACTGAGCTATTCCGGCTGTACATACAGAATCTGTCACTACTTTGGATATGAAGTTTGTAAATAATTCGGGATATGAGAACTGGGTGCAAGGAATGTTTCGGTCAGACAAATAATCATGGGACTGACTTTTGTAAATAAAATCATTGTCATCAAGGTTTGGGTGCCGATCGTTTACATGATAAGTAAGACGTTGCAAATAGTTTGTAGTTTGGAGTATGTGTGAGGGGAGAGTGGATCAACTAAGGAAACCAGCGTCATCCATGAGAACTTTTCTGGTCTGGCCGATGTCCTGTTCATTCTGAGCCTCTCTTGCCCAAGGTCTGGTTCCCCCTTGACACCATTCTCTCTCTCTCTCTCTCTCTCTCTCTCTCTCTCTCTCTCTCTCTCTCTCTTGGTCATGAAATTGAAAAATTGCACTGTTTTGCCATGAAACGATTTTTGTGTGTGGACAGACGTACCCCTAATGACTTGGTCTATGGTGAACTTGGTAGATTTCCAATTTACATCAATTCATACTTCAAAAGCATTAAATACTGGCTCAAACTGATACAGATGCATTGTGACAGACTACCTGCACAAGCATACAAAACGCTGTATGACTTAGATGCAAGAGGTAAAGTTACTTGGGCAACGAATATTCGAAAATGTTTATGTAGTTATGGTTTTTCCTTTGTATGGCTAAATCAAGGTGTGGGTTGCGTCCCTAGTTTTTTGGCATTTTTTAAGCAACGCATGATAGACTGTAGGTGGCAAGATTGGGATTGTCATATCCAAAGTAGTGACAGATTCTGTATGTACAGACAGTTTAAAATGAACTATTCAGCAGAACCATACATTAGAATAGATATGAATAGATTTATAAAATGTGCTTTAACAAAGTTTAGATTAGGTGTCTCTGACATAACAGTGCATAGTCAGAGGTATAAAAAAAAAGATAACAGGTCCTTGATGTGCCCTATGTGCGGATCCGGTGTAGAGGATGAAGTCCACTTTGCTTTGTGTTGCCCAGCACTAAATGATTTGAGAGCAAAATATATCCCTGCCAAGTATTATAGCAGACCATCATTATTTAGTTTAGTTTTACTTTCGTCGTCGAGAAATGAAGCTACTATGAAAAAATTTTCTATATATCTGTATAAGTCGTTTAAACGGCGGAGCACTATGATATGATATAATATGATGCTATTGTAACTCATATAAATACCAGGCATATGTTTTATACTGATTATGTACACTAAAGTGCGTGAAAAGTTCTCATTTAGTTTTGCATATTTCCCCTTCAAATGGGGCTTTGGCCTTTTCTTGAATAAAATATCGTTATCGTTATCGTTATCGTTATCGTTATCTCTCTCTCTCTCTCTCTCTCTCTCTCTCTCTCTCTCTCTCTCTCTCTCATGTGAGGTAAAATGTTGATGCCAGACTGGCTACTGGATCTGCTGGTCTGAGGCGTGAGTTTTGTATTTTTTTTTTTTTATCCGTGTTGGATTTCTGTGACTGTTTCGAGCTGACCCGTCTGGTTTCTTTCTACGTTTCCAGAAGTAAGGGAATACCCTACGTGTCACTTTGTTCACAGTCTGCTGATTATGTGTGTGAATGTGACAGTATGCTTTGTTCACAGTTGTCTGTGAGTTGAGGTCTGCAGCCTTCATCAGTACAATGACTGTGTCTCTGCTTTGCCGGAGGCCTTTGTGAATTGCTGACTGATCATCGCACGGAGTCTCAACAACCTTTGTCCTGTGTGCTGTTTCGTCCTGTCCTCCATAATCCACTGTGGTCTTCTTCATTTCCTGACTCTGACACTGCTTCGTCACATACTGTGGACTGTTCTATGTGATCATGATGTCCCTGATGAATGATCCTGTAGTTCCACGTGCCAGTGTCACTGTCCATTTCCGGTGCTGTCTCACCACTGTCACTGCTAACAGTATGGCTGCCTTGGTCTTCTTCGCCATTGTTGTCTGTCTGTCTGTCTGTCTCTGTCTGTCTGTCTGTCTATCTCCTCTCTCTCTCTCTCTCTCTCTCTCTCTCTCTCTCTCTTATTTGGCGGTCTGTTTCTACAGAATGTTTTTCTGACGAAAAATTGTATCAAAAGTTCATGTAAGCAGCCGGGCGAGGAGGAATGCCAGCTGTGTTTTGAACTAATCTTTAAAGAAAGTTTTCCGCTCAGACACAATCCTGGATAATCAAATTTATCTGTATGACAAGTGTAAAATGCTGGCCATTCATTATGAAATACTTGCTGCCGTTTGATATGAATTATCGCAGTGGCGGAAAATACTGTCGAAATTTGTTAAAAGGGCTTCATTCTCTAACAATGATTTGATTATACTTATTTCATTCTTATTCTTTCGGTTCTGACTTTTCATCAATATCTAAGATCATTCTGATCTTGCGCCGAATATGAGAAGATAAGTGGTTTCTCGTTCTTCGTTTCCACTGTCCTAAATGTTGTTTGTTTTCGCCTGAAGAAGACCCAAGAGGTCGAAATGCATTGTGTTTTAACCTGCACTTTGTCTATGTCCCTGGCGGTAACTAACCCCCTCTCTTTCTAAATAGTTAAAAAGTTTGAATGCTTCGAACAGACGGTGAGCTAGCGAACACGGATGCTGCAGTTCCAGCCTCCTGATGCTCGTTTGCTTGCAGCACCGCGTTGCTGGTTTTGCCGTCTGGTTTTCTGCTACATATAAAACCTGGGGCAGTGGAAGCGAAAGAAAAGGGAAGAAACTCCTCTTCGTTCCCTCGGCATTTTCCTTGGCTGTGGTCTCCTGGTTCCTGAACCTACCATCATCTGTCTGTCTTCGCGTGCACTGTCTACACCTCCACCCCCCTCCCCTCCATAACATCACATGTTGATAAATGTACGTAGCAGAAATGTTTTTATATTATGTTCTCCCTAAGATTTTCCAAACATTCTCTTCTTTTTGACACATAACTATCTTTCATCTTCAACTGACAAAAACAACCTCTTTGGTCAAATGATGCGCGCGCACATGAGCGCACATGCGCGTGTGTTGTACGGTGCTGTGCTGTGTGTGCCTGTGCGTGCGTGCGTGCGTGCGTGCGTGCGTGTGTGTGTGTGTGTGTGTGTGTGTGTGTGTGTGTGTGCGTGCATATGTGTGTGTGTGTGTGTGTGTGTGTGTGTGTGTGTGTGTGTGTGTGTGTGTGTTTGATTTGTGGTTTCCATTTTTCAAATCACATTTTACTCACATTACACTGTGTTTTTAATTTTTCCTGAGACGCCCTGCATGCCCCCGTGTTTTATTTATTCCGCTACAGATTGCGATAGCCATTTACCCCGGGACGATTGATGATCACACTGGATTCTCATCTTCACGACTACAGATTCCATGCATACGTTACAGGCAATTTGCTTGTTTGACATAATGTGATTGATACAGGCAGCAACAGGATGAATAGTAAGAGAGACAATTTGCTTCGACTCATGTGATGATGAATACAGCAGCAGGATGAATAGTAAGGGAGGCAATTTGTTTCTTTGACTCAATGTGATTAATACAGGCAGCAATAGGATGAATAGTAAGAGAGACAATTTGCTTCGACTCAATGTGATGAATACAGCAATAGGATGAATAGTAAGGGAGACAATTTGTTTGTTTGACCCAGTGTGATGAATACAGCAATAGGATGAATAGTAAGGGAGACAATTTGTTTGTTTGACCCAGTGTGATGAATACAGCAATAGGATGAATAGTAAGGGAGACAGTTTGCTTCGACTCAATGTGATGAATACAGCAATAGGATGAATAGTAAGGGAGACAATTTGCTTCTTTGACCCAGTGTGATGAATACAGCAGAAGGATGAATAATAAGGGAGGCAATTTTCTTGTTGACTCAATGTGATTAATACAGGCAGCAATAGGATGAATAGTAAGAGAGACCATTTGCTTCGACTCAATGTGATGAATACAGCAATAGGATGAATAGCAAGGGAGGCAATTTGCTTCTTTGACCCAGTGTGATGAATACAGCAGAAGGATGAATAATAAGGGAGGCAATTTGCTTGTTTGATTCAATGTGACGAATACTAATAGCTGTAGGATGAATAGTAAGGGAGACAATTTGCTCGTTTGACTCAATGTGATGGATACATGCAGCAGTAGGATGAATAGTAAGGGAGGCAATTTGCTCGTTCGACTCAATGTGATGGATACATGCAGCAGCGGGATGAATAGTAAGGGAGGCAATTTGCTCGTTCGACTCATGGTGATGGATACATGCAGCAGCGGGATGAATAGTAAGGGAGGCAATTTGCTCGTTCGACTCATGGTGATGGATACATGCAGCAGTAGGATGAATAGTAAGGGAGGCAATTTGCTCGTTCGACTCATGGTGATGAATACATGCTGGGTGACCGTGTGGAGCGGTTTGCTCATGTACAATCCCAGCAACGCTTGAACAGAGAAAAATGTATTTGGCAATCAGCATAAGCAGTAGCCGACGATCTGGCCGGTTCCCACTACTGAGAATACGTGACCTATGACACGGTTACCTCACACTTCGACTCCATTCTTCAATGTCTGCACGTTCCACCGTCCCGCCCCCTCCCCTCCTTCCTCTCTCTCTCTCTCTCTCTCTCTCTCTCTCTCTCTCTCTCTCTCTCTCTCTCTCTCTCTCTCTCTCTCATTTGCTTGATATAAAATGAGCTTTTCCCGTTCGTCAAAACAATTGACGTTAATCATGCAAATTTGTGTGTCTTTTTGATTGATAAAGAACTACTTATTGTAGAAAGGAACGCTCTATCCCTTTGCTCCTACATACCCGCTGAGGGCTCTCCGTTTTATGCCCATTTTGACATTGATAGTAGCATTAAATTGCTCGAAGAATGTCTCTTTGATTTGCAATTTCCTAGAGACCTTTACATTAAACTTAATGGTGATTTCAAAAGCAGAACCTCCAACATTTTACAAGATGTATGCGTAAACAATGATTTTGATCAGCAGCACGGCAGTCACCCTGTTAGTATTAATCGGCACTCTGAAGACTGCACTTTGAATAACTATGGGAAAATGTTACTGAATGTATGCACTGCTTTTGATCTGAATATTCTTAATGGAGCGTGTAAAGGCGAGCTTGAAGGTCGTTATACATACATTTGTGTCTCTAGGTGCAGTGTTTATGATTATTTCATATTTTCTAATGAACGTTTTGCTCGTTTGTATGACTCTTGTAGGCTAGATGTCTTGACTCTCATCATTTCCCTGTGTCACTTTATGTTGTTTTTCCCTAAAGAAGGTATTGTGCATGTCAGTAGTCAGGAACAGAAGCACTTCATAGACAACAAATTGTATGGAATGGTGAAAATGCCAGTTTTTTTCGGCATATGTTATGTAGTATAGAAACTCAAACAAAACTAGATGCTTCAGAACACTTATTAGATGTGGATATAAATCGAGTGCTAAATATGTTTAGTGCTTGCATGAAAGAATACGCGGACTGTATGAAAAGACGTATATCTTTGGATAAAAGTAAAAGATCCACTGATAGGTATGTTAAAGAGTGCGATGCTAGTAAAAGAAATGCTAGGAGATTATTACGAATTAGTCGTCGCACGTTAAAAATAGAAAACAGGAACGCTTATTTAGCTGTATGGCTTAGATAACAAAGCCAAAAACAATTGGGTGACCAAAGTGCGCCTCGGTCTGTTTGAATATGGATTTGGATTCGTATATATAAAAGTCTTTTTACATCTTTTTCGTCAGCGACTGGTAGACTGCATATAGCAGAGATGGCCTGCTCATGTTCGTGACAGTGACAGGTTTGATTTTTATGGGAATTTCTCATATATTCAAGACTTGAAAACTTACCTGAACATGTATGTAGATCTTCATTTAAAACATGTAACAGCAAAATTTAGATTAGGAATCTCTGAATAAGCTTGCCTTTATTTTAGATATCAAACGTGTAATGTGTGTGATTTGATTTGTCCTCAATGTACAGAATCACAGGAAACAGAAATACATTTCGTTCTTTGCTGCCCAGCTCTCAGCAGCATCAGTGAAAAGTTCATTAAGCCCAAATATTACAAACAGCCATCTTTGTTTAAACTAAATCTACTTCTGTCATCCACTTTTGCTGAAGTTGTGAATCAGTGCTCATTATTTCTGTACAAAGCCTTTAAATGTAGAGAAATTGTGTCTTCTTGAACATGGCAACGATTTGCTTTTTGATTCATACTGTATTATGATTATTTATAATTGCTGTGCTTTACATGTTCATATCTCCCATCATTAGGGGCCATGGCCTATTATGAATAAGTTATCTGAATCTCTCTCTCTCTCTCTCTCTCTCTCTCTCTCTTCTGTGTGTGTGTGTGTGTGTGTGTGTGTGTGTG
>CM065740.1:31537284-31562284 GCA_033310375.1 Conus canariensis
CCACTAGTCATCTGCATTGTACAAGCTAAGGTACACAGGTACTCAAGAGACGAAATAGCTGTAAAATAGTTAAAAGAGGCAAACCGGGATGAAGCAACAACGGTACTTGGTCACAACGACACGTGGTCACAACGACATTTTGTCACAACTGCGCTTGGTCACATTGGCATGTAGCCGTCTTTCTTTCCCACGCATGTACGGGCGTACTCACACACCCGAATACTGACCCACGCATGTAAGCTAGCGCGAGAAATGTTAATACCTATCTGTTAGTGAACCAGGGTGTGTGTGTGTGTGGGGGGGGGGGGGGGGGGGGAGGGGAAGTAGGAGGTCCATCTATTGAGAAGAGTCTAGAACTACACTTTGTGTAAACCAACTGACTGTATATAGGAAGTGGGAGAGGAGGGGTAAATATGCAGGCTAACAATTTTTTTTTTAAAGGCGGGTGTGCGTGTTGGGAAAAGGCAGAGGAAAACCCTGAATAACCCTCTCTTGTTTGAAGGGTGGGGTGGGGTGGAGGAAGATTCCAAATAGTCCTAGACTGACCTGGGGGGGGGGGGGGGGTTAAATCCAGGCTAGCCCAAACTTACCCCCGCGGGGGTAAGTTCCAACTAGGGGGGGTAAGTTCTAGCTAGTCCTAGAATGACCCCCGGGGGTAAAAGCAGGCTAGCCCAGACTTACCCCGGGGTAAGTTCCAGAGGGGGGTAAGAACGGGCTGTTACACCGGGCATTTCGAGAAAAGAAAATGCTGAGTGGCGTTACATGTGACTACGCTCCATACGAGAGAAGTTGACACTGCATTTCAGCCAGTCAGGTGGTCGGTGCATGCTCTGTGCTGTGGTGTCATCAAGTTGCCTAGACTCCATACTTCGCAAAATATTTCTGACAAAGAAAACCTCAGCTTGCCTGCAGAGGTTTTCCAGCGCCGTTTCTGCCTCGTGTCCCAGTTCAGCTTTCGTCGCCCGGTGAGTACCTGCGGGTGTGTTTGTTTTGTGTGTCCGTGGTCTAGACAGTTTTGTCCGTGATGTCTCGTGCAAGTGTCGTTGTCATGTAAAAAGATACCAAGCAAGGGTAAAACGCTCGGAGGTGGAAGGGATTTGGGTGCGCTGTAAGGAACTGTTCATGGTAACGTCTCATGTGAAAGACGTTCAATTCAACAGCAGAAGGGGGGTTTAATGGAACACTTGTGGGGAGTTCTTGCATTGGTACTTAACTGAACGGAAAAAAGGTGAAATTGTGTTCTGCGAGTACAGGTTTGTTGCAGTTTAGTTGATAAACACAAATACCAGTCGGATTATGCTTAGTTAAGAAACATTTTTTTTTTTTTTAATATAAATATGCTTTAATGTTAAACTGGAATCTTAGCAGTGAACTTGGTGTGGTGCGCAAAAGCGCCACAACAGAGGAGTTGAAAACATTTCTTCCATTGAAATGGAGCGTCTGCAAGCTGCACACAGAGCACGTGCTATTCGTGGTTGTGACAGTTCGTCACGCATGAACGGTGCTGACTCTGTTACCCGTGTCCGTCGCTTGTGCTGGGGGGGGGGGGGGGGGGGGGAGTAGGATAGACATTTCAGATGGAAACTTTATCACATTAATTGAATATTTGTTAAAGATTGCTAACCACGAATATAAAGTGAAAGCGACCCGTAGAGCTTTAAAATAATACAACATCCGAAAGACACAGGTAGAATCGTTACGTTTGTATTGACTAATTATCGCTGAACTGTGAAATTAACCAAAAGCTTTCCCGAGCTCGTAGATCCTGCATAAAGAAGGGCTGTTAAGTGAAATGAGTCGGATGGCATTGAAATCATTCACTGCCGTTGTGTCACCAGTTAAGTAATTGTAAGGTTACCGCCTTTCCCGGTTGAAGCTTGGTCTGTTTTTTTCCCCACCTTATCCCTCCCTCCTTTTCACTGTCTCTTAAAAGATGATTGTAGTCACCTTTCCTCAGAGTCATAGGATGACGGCAACTGTATCTGAAATATGGACACACTACCACAGGGTTACTATCAATTTCCCTCCCCCAGGGGTAAGTTTTAACGGGTTTGATTAAAACTGAAACAAAATCTATGTTTGTCCAACCCTTCTTATAACTTCTATGAAAACTAAATGTAACTCTGTGCAAAATGAAAACACATTAATAATACTGTCCACTGTCTCTCCCCCTTCCCTAGGGGCAAGTGTAATGGGCGCAGAAAGACTAAAAAGATTGTCACTGTCGCCCAGTGTTTCGGCGTCTTGGAAAATGTTATTCTGCGAGAGGCACCCCACGCCTGGAGGTACCAGGTGCAGACAGCTCCTTCATGCCTGGCTGGTTGAAGGGTAGTAGTCGGGCGAGGGCCCGGGGTACTCGTCTCTTTGTCGGTGAAGATGGTGCCACACCAGCGTCCTTAGGGGTCAGGCTGCCATCTGTTGGGGATGTCCCAGAGAGAAAGATAAAATGTCTCTTCTCGATCAGCAATCTTATTTCGCCCGCAAACCCCACTTTTCACATAATCAAATTTTCTCAACCAAAAAAAAAATAGCTAAAAATCTACAAAATTAAACAAATCTAATTGCGTGAAAAGGGGGGTTTGCGGGCGAAATAATTTTCCTGCTCTAGAACCGCACATTTTATCTTTCTCTCTGATTAACTAACAGGCACTGTGTTTGGTGGGACAACTTGCAACTCTTCGCGAACAAACGATCTTTTAGGGACGGGCTTTTTGGAAGAAAGAGTTTCTCTTAAATAATACACGGGAGGGGCTGTTTTCATAATTCTTTCAACTTCATATACATCTACGCTCCATATAGGGTCTGTGGCTCTAATTCTAACATCGCCCTCTGCTTCTCCAGACGCATACAAGTATCTTACTTTTAGTCCAAAAGGCAAGAGTTTTTGATTACCTTGAATGTCTTCAGTAATACTTATTTTTTTTAATTTGATCGCGTTCACCGGCTTAAGACCCGTTGCTTTAAATTCTTCATTGTTCATGGCACGTAAGACTGCCGGCAGGTATCTATACTTTCTCTCTGATTAATCTTCTATCTCAAGCACCACCAACAAATCAGAACAAACAACCGGCCTTCCATCTTGGTTAGTTATTTTTACACACACTGAATGTATATCCTCACCAACTAATTCTTTAAATTGACTGTTTTCACCAAATGTATATGACTGATAATCGCAAAACCCCACCTTAGTTGATGGGAGTGCTCTTAGAACTGTAGATGGCTGGCCATTATACAAATTAGTGTTTGTTTTTAATTCGCTTAAATGAACATACAACATTGGATTAATTAGAAAATCGGATGGCCTACTGCCTACATATTCATATAGACCGCTTTCTATATACGCGTGTGTATTAATACGATAGGTTTTACCACTATCATAAAAGCCTAAAATTCGAGCAAGGCCCTTGGGGAAAAACGTACTCCCTTTTGTCTTTATGTTTTGGTAAAAATATAGTAATTATAAGATTTGCCTCATTAATTTCTACCCGTATGTCAAATTTGTTAAATGCTTCTTTTAAAGAACAAAAGCTGTAGTAACCATCAGGTATTTTTAAACGTTTTAAGCGATTGCCCCCCTCATCATAAATATCTATCCAATTATTTTGGGCCTTTTCAGATATGTTAAACCACCTTATTTTAAACCTAAGTTCTCTAAGAGCAGCCCTACACTTCCCGCCTTTATTGTCAATTGGATACTTTAAGAACACGCGCTGGGTTTGCTTAGTTATATAAAGGAACATCCTTTTTAAATCCTTTTTTAAAAAATCTATTTAAAAATGGAACCTTTTAAATATAATGAAAGTGTCACTTACGATGTAGGAGGGGTTTATGAGCCCAAATCTTTGGACTTTAGTAACCTAACCATCGCAGTGGATGAATCATATGGCTTTCTAGTCAGGCTTGTAAACCCACTAACTAGATATTTAAATCCTCCAATAAAGAGCGATAGAGTGCCATCAGCATGGTCAACTCATCCCATGGCTTTTTACCAGAATCAGTTAAATTTGCAGTTTACTGCTCAACCACTGGCTGCGGTGTTTCATATACAAACCATTTAAACCACCCCAACCTCTTAGTAAGGTCAGTATATAACTTTCATGTTTATTATCAGTATAGGCGCATACTAACTGAACTACAAGTACGCCTCCCCAACGACAACGCGTTTAATCCATTTCTCAGTCCAATAGACAATAATGCATATGAAAGAATCTGCAACGAATTTAACATTAACCCTTCAAATAACTTTAGACAAAAGTTAGACCGCAATCACGGGTTAGGCACATTGTATTTGTGGGGTCAGCGTAGAGAATATAATTTTGACTACTGGCCCGGCCACACCTCTTTTAAGTCAAACTCCCAAGTTAGATTGGGGGCCATAGAACAAAAACACCCCAATGCTTGGGCAACATTTATCTTGGATGAAAGTAAAGGTCTAACAATGCCAGGAGTGCAAAGACTTAATGACTCCATACGTACGTACGTTTGGTGTCTATTAGGAGCGCAAGCACAGACCAAGTCTAGCATAGTGGATCAATCTACAGGTTTTGACGCCAGAAAACAATTTCTAGCTAATTTAGAAGATGCTATTAACTCTGCTGTTGATTTGTCTTCCAGCATACAAAGGTACCAAAACGTTCTTTCACATGCTAGGTCAAAGGTTGACTTTGTTGTGGGTCATGGATTATACATGCTGCCCTCTGACCTTAGACTACAGATTGGCATAATACAGAATTATAATAATGAAATTCTCATAGCCGGAGACGATCAAAACTTAGGACACAATCAAGGCTTAAACACAAGGCCCGCGCCAGCCATTTTAAAAAAAGTATCTAGCCCAGAACCTGCAGAAAGCGACCCCCCGCCAGTTATAAGCAGCCCTGAAAGCGACCCACCGCCTGTTGATGTACCTCACCCCGACAGACACACTAGCGAAAAGACAGCCCTTGTTGTGTTTTTAACTTTTACTGGATTAGCCATACTTTATTTCACTAAAAATTAAACCGGCAGCCAGCACTCCTAACGTCCACAGATGGTCGGCCATATAACCGGTCACTTTGCCTATGGTAGACAAAACCCAACTAACAGCACTACCTATTATGCCAGGCAGAGCATCAAGCGCTTTGACAGCTAACTTCTTTAATAGGTTTGCCAGATGGTGCAATTGTTTTCTAATCCAACTTTTACCGGGCTGAGGCGTTGGAGGCGCTACTGGCCCTGTTGGTGCACTGCCAGTTAATGCATAAACCAGTGTAGAGATAGCAAACCCAACGGCTGTTAATATACTAACTATTGTAATCCCCTGCTCTCTGAACAGAATCCGTATTCTTTCGGCTAGCGTGGTATTTTCATGAAGCATTTTGCTTATAGTGTCTCTGATTCTGCTTATTTGGGTATCTATTTTTTCTCTGTTAATATACAACGCTGCTAACCTGTTCTTTTTATCTTCCATTAAATCCTGTATTTTCGCCTGCATTTTAGCCTTTTCTTCCGGCTCTAAATTATCATTTGCATCAGCCAGTGTATTTTTTTCTTCATCTATCTCTCTCTCTAGTATATTAAATTTTGCCAAATTGTTTTTTAGTTCTTCGTTTATAGTTGTTAAAGCGGACTTAGTAGACCTGAGGTCACGCAGTTCAGCTTTAAGATCCTTGATTCTAGCTTTAAGAACCTCGTGTTCGCGCTCAGGCAATGGGCGATCATCAATTGTTTTTAAAGCCGTTTCTTCTTCAGGACTCGGCTCACGTTCTCTTTGACTAGGCACTTGAGAACTGACAATTGTTTTTAACTGGGTCTCCTCATTAAGACTCGTCTCAAGTTCTGCTATTAGTTCATCTGCTCTTTGACTTAATTCGTGAAGAGGGATGTTTTGCATTTCAGATTGCGCTGGCAACTCTTGCACTATGCTTTGTAAAAGACTAACAGCCTCAGACCTTAGATCGCCAATAAAGTTTAACTGCCTTTGGTCAGCAACAGGGAGCTCTCTAAGAATTGTGCTCCTGCTTAAAAACTGGGTTGGGTCTGGTTTTGTAGTAAGTCGTACAAGGTTTCCTTTACTAGTTCTTACATACAAATGATTATTTTTATCTGTTGAAAAATTGGAAACCTTAAGTGCTTCCGGCTGCTCTCGCCCCATATGGCTATATAACGATTCAATTCTATCTAACAATCGTATTTGGCTTAATCCTACTCCTTGGCCTGCTGCTGCTGCTTCAAGTTCTTCTTGCAATGAAGGACCCGGTTCTTCAATAGAATCAATCGCGCCAAAATCTTCATCTTCTTCAATAGGATCAATCGCGTCAATATCTTCATCAGCCATATTTATATATTTATTATTTTTTGTTTTATAAAAAATGAACGCATACGGCTGCGACCTTGATCCATTCAGAAAAGCGAAGGAACCCCACGGCATAAAAGGCATAAGACAGACTGTGCGGGTTGTAAATAATCCATCAACAATTGAGCCTAATGAAATGTTAACAGTAAGATTTAGTGATCTCGGGCCTGACGATGTTATAATGCCAGGCACTGCCAGGCTGTCATTCAAAATAGATATTGAGTCGGCGGATCCTAATGCTACTGTCGTTGCTAACCTGGGCAGGGCCATCATTAAAAATATGGTAATTAAACTGGAGGGTAGAGAAGTCTTCTCACTGAGTAGCGCAGACATTTTTAATCTCTATTCTGATCTGTGGCTGCCTAGAACAGAAAGGAAAGACAAAATCTTTCAAGGAATCCAGAGCCCAAACGGCCTTAAGCACAGGCTTAATGCCGCAGATGCAAAGGAAGACGGGGGAGACCAGGCAATAGCGCGAGCATTTAAGAACAGATTTTGCATTCCTCTAGATTTTGAACTGTTAAAAACCCATCAGCCATATTACCAAGGCGCGCTAAGAGACAAACTTACTTACGAACTGACATTCAATGACAGTGGGTCTGTTATTCTATCAGACGATCCCTTAGCCAAATACACTATCAGTAACATCTCTCCTAATTTTGACGTTGTTACTAACCCCGAACTGGCTAGAACAATCTTAAATCAGTATAAAAGTAGGACGGTTGTTTACTTTGAAAGAGTTTTACACCACAGTCTAGCGATTAAAAACAAGCAAGACGCCGTCTGGGAAATAGCTATAAGCAATTCTTTAAGGTCCCTAAAGGGGGTTCTCTTGCTATTTACTAAACCCTCAGCCCCTTTTCAGAGGGAATCTGAGGTGTTTTACAACCCAAAAATTGAGCAGCTGTCTTGCACAGTAGATGGCAAGCCTTTTCAGTTGTATTCGGCTGGACTTTTACCCGACCAACACTTTGATGAAATAAGAAAATTGTTTGCTGGAGGCAGACAGACAAGCCCCACAGCCGATCATGTGTGTAAAAAACTTCACCTTCACGATGTAAGACTCGAAGATTATCTAACAGACAAATATGGACTATGGCTGGATTTTAGATCAACGTATGACAACAGACTGCACGGAAGTGGAAGAAGAGTAGGGTCAGATGGCATACTCATACAGATTAATAAGGAAGAGGAGGAGAATGGCCAGATACAAATGCACGTTTTTGTGGTTTATGATGCCCAGCTGAACATTGAAGAAAATAGACTGAAAGAAATAGCCTATTAAAACAGATGGATAGTTTGAACTTTTTGCCCAAAGACCCGCACTGTTCGCTTATTTGTGGGATTACTGGGTGTGGGAAAACTGTCTTCGTGCTTGATTTGTTACAAACAGTCTACAGATTTCATTATGAGTACATTGTTATATTCTGCACAACCATTAAGGCACAACAAGTCTTACAAAGAAAGGCAGTTTGTTTGGACAGACGAGAATATATTTTTAGTTGATCCTACTGACAAGCTAAGCGACTGTTTAGAACATTACTATAGGCTATTTGAGGGAACCGAAACGCTGTTTATTATTGATGACTGTTCAGCCGAACAAGACATTGTTAAAAAAAGGACTCTGTCTAAGCTGGCCTTTAGCGGAAGACACGCATTAGTTTCTGTTTGGCTCTTAACTCAAAAATACAATGCTATCTTAAAAGACTTTAGATCGCAGTTAAAATCAGTCATCTTATTCTATACTAAGGACAAGGACAGTTTTGAAGAATGTTTAAGTGAAAACTATATAATCAGGGACAAGGATGAACTAAAAAAAATAAAAGAGCAGCTAGAAAAATCTTAGCTCGCTAAACTATGCTTGCGGACTGACCCACCAGTTCAATACGTTTGCTTATTATAGATTGTTTATTATAGATTGTTTATAATAAATTGTTTATTACAGATTATTTATTACAAATTATTTATTACAGGTTGTTTAATAATAAATTGTTTATATTAAAAGAATGTCTCGAGGGCCAGAATCAAAAGCAGAGTTAGCTCCTAAATGCGTTGCAGTAGAGCTAAAAGATCTAGCAGATACAACTTTGATCTAATAGGAGTGGCAGGAAATGTTTATGGATTTGAGTACACCGACGAGGGCGTTTACAAACGAATAGAAATTGAAGATAAAAAACGACAGCAATATCCTACCCTGGAAGAGATAAGAAATCTA
The DNA here is from genome assembly GCA_033310375.1 of Conus canariensis. NCBI lineage: Eukaryota > Metazoa > Mollusca > Gastropoda > Neogastropoda > Conidae > Conus > Conus canariensis. The sequence goes on from CM065740.1 coordinate 31,545,834, forward strand.
AGGGCAAACGATTTTGGCAAACACGAATACAAACTTCATAAACGAGAGAATGCCTGGGCGTTGCTTCCTGACATTAACTGGCATTTAAAGTTTGAACTACGAAGCCCCTATGTATACTTTGATAAGAAATACAATTTTAGAAAAGCTTTGAATGAAGGACGCCTTCTTGCTAGCCTAGTCCCAGGAACACAACAGAAAAAGCAGATTGAAATAACTAAGCAGGGCTCTGAATATATGCTGCGGAGAAAGAAGTCCTTAGCTGAAGTGGGGGATGAAACCGTCGGCTTAGAATTTAACCCAACGCTAGAATCACTGCCTAGAAAAATGACGATGCTTTTTCGCTTATTTATTACTCCAAGGGAGTCTGATCCTAGTTTGCCAGAGCATACGTTAATCAGAGGCGTGCAAATAAAGTCTGAAAACTTGGACGGTCCTCTTAGGCTTGTTATTGTTATTACTAAAAACGGGGATGAAATAAACACTTCTGTATCTTCTGACAAAGTTACTGTGATGGTTGACAAAGACAAACTAACAGTACTCGATTGTATTTTCATTAAGTATGTTGATTTTATTGCATTTTACTCTGTTGATGAGGTGCTGTCAGAAGGGTTAATAAGAAGGTATGTACAAGATTTTAAAAAAAAAAAAATCTTTTTTTAAAATGGAGGACGGCCAGCAGTTTAGATTAAAGCACATGACTGAGCTTGAAGAAGAAATAGAAAGTGACTTAAATAAGTATAGGGTTACTAGAAAGAAATATGCTAAAGCTTTAAATGTCCTTTCTTATATAATCACCGGCTCATCGGTTGTATCCAGCTTAAGCACTGGGTCTAGTGTTGCTCTTTTAGCTACTGGAGTTGGGACACCGATATCCATAGCTTTTGGGAGTGTTGGTTTAGGTTTAGGTGCCATGTCCACGATTGTAAGTGCTGTTTTAAAGAAGCTAACGCCCAAATTACAAAAGCACACCGCCATTGTAGTCCTAGCAACAGCAAAACTTCATTCATTAAGGCTGATTATAAGCAATACATTACTGGATGGAAAAGTAACAGACGAAGAATTTAAACGAGCCATGGCTGACGGTGATGATTACAGACGCCAAAAGATCGACCTCCAAAAGAAATGGAGAAAGACTTTTACTTCACAGCAGGTAGACGCTGAGGCAATCAGAAAGAACATTGCAAAGCAGAACCTTGCAAACCCAAAAACGAGCCTGATTTAATTATTGTATTACTTATATATTTGATCTTAAAAATGACGACCAAAGTAGTTACAGAGCTTAAAAATATATGCTGCGCCTTAGAGTTAATGATGGAGCGGGGGGCTAATGAAGAAGAGTTAAGAAACAAGTTTGACGAATTAATTGCGGATCTTTTTGAGCACACAGATATTCGTGAAAGTGTAACCGACTTAATCAGTAAAATGCCAAATTCTTGGCCCAACCCAGTTATAAAGTGTATTGCAATTTTAGTTAATATTATGGCTCCTGATGACGTTGAATTGTCTATTTTTACTAACTCTGAAGGAGCAGCTATTCAATTTAACTAAATTTTAGTATTTATTTTTTTGTATTACCTCAAATTAGTAAATATTAGCTAAATTTTAGTATTTTTTTTTGTATTACCTATTTATTTGATCTTAAAAATGACGATCACAAAAGCGATGGATGCCAAACCGTCGGGCAATATGAACAGAGTACTAGACATGGACATTATTAACCCTATAAACATTCACGAAAGCGTAACACATGCCATTTCTAAAATCCCAGTCTCTTCAAATTGACCCGCCAGTGAAAGTGTTGTTGGCCATTAAGATTGAATATATAACCCTCGATGATAGTAGTATACTAGTCTGGGTTTCAACTAGACAGAGAGAAATAATGAGTTATCGCGACTTTAATTCTGACTGGGCTGATTACATGCTCACACAGTTTAATCATGCGATTGAAAAAGCGAAATTGTGCGGCTCTGGCTGGTCTAAAGGAACAGTCATTGAAATCAAATTAAGACAAATCAAATACTCTCCTATTGTCGGCAATTCTTACCTTCCTCTCCCAAGAGAGTTAGTTCTTAAACGAGCAGTCTTAAACATACAAAATTCTGACAGTATGTGTTTCATGTGGTGCGTTTTGGCGCACTTACACCCAGTTAAAAATAATGCAAACAGAGTATCTAATTATGGGCAGTATAAAGATAGCCTGAACTTAAATAACATAAACTTTCCAGTGAGCGTAGAAAGTATATCTCAGTTTGAAGAGCAAAACAAACCAATAACCGTGAGCGTATACACATGGTCTGTAGCAGACAATCTAGTCCCTCTAAGGATCTCTCCCAATGCTCCTACTTTAGGCGAATCACTGGAGAACCATGTAGACTTGATTCTGTTTACAGACGGTTCCAAGAGCCATTATGTATTAATCAGATCAATAAGCAGACTTCTGGCTTATACTACAAACAATACAGCTAAACAAGAGCTTTGTAGAAGATGTTTGGTCAGAATTCCATCTATAGAGGCAGCTGCTGAACATAAGAAACATTGTAAAAGTTTTGTAGACTGTAAAACCGTACTTCTTACGCCCCCGCCCGGGTCTAAAGTTAGTTTTAAGAATGTATACAAACTGCAGATGAAGGCCATACGTAGTCTATGCTGACTTTGAGGCGATCTTGCCACAGTACTACGGCCCTCAACAAGAACAAAAAACAACCTTATTAACCCACCATCAGATTTGTTCTTATGCTTTTGTCGTTGTTAGGTCAGACGGCGGACATACAGAACCGGAGATTTACAGGGGTCCCGACGCAGCTAATCAATTTTTGGAGCATATGAAACACCTTCGCAATCAATTCTCTAATCAGCTGAACCTTTCAGGCATTAAGATGACTCCTGAAGACCAAAGGCGCTACGAATCAGCCACCCACTGCTGGATATGTGGCTCGGAGCTAACACCTAATAGTAAAGACGCGACAGTGAGAGACCATGATCACATTACTGGCAAATTCAGAGGGGCGGCGCATAATAGCTGTAATCTTCAACTTAAGGTTGATCCCAAGACATGGAAACTGCCAATCTTCTTTCATAACTTACGGGGCTACGATTCTCACTTTATCATGCAAGCAATAACTTCTGAATGTAAGAGGGTTAGCTGTATTGCACAGTCATCAGAAAAGTACAAGACCTTTACTGTAGACTGTTTATATCCTTCTATGACTCTGCCCAGCATCTGATGGGGAGTTTAGATAAATTATCAGGATCTCTACAAGACTGTCCAATCACTAAAAAATATTTCGACCCATCTTTAGTCCGTAAAGGCGTCTATCCCTATGAATACATGGACTCGTGGGAGAGGTTTGATGAGCCAGCGCTGCCAGCAAAGGAAGACTTTTACAGCCTCTTAGAGGCGGAGGCATATCTGACGCCGACTATGAATACGCCCAGAAAGCCTGGACAGAATTACACTGTCGAACGATGGGCGATTATCACGATCAATATTTATTGGCCGACGTGTGTTTGTTAGCTGACGTCTTTCAGAATTACAGATCCGCATGCATGAAACACTACGGTCTGGATTCGTCACAGTACATCTCTGCCCCGGGCCTTTCTTGGGATGCATTCTTGAAGTCTACAAACGTCGAGATTGACTTAATATCTGATCTGGATACACTTCAGATGATTGAAGATGGGCTGAGAGGAGGCATTAGCATGGCCTGTCATCCTTACCGCAGAGCCAACAAGAAGTACTTAGACGATTATGATCCAACTAAACCATCCAACTATCTGATGTACTTAGACACCAACAATCTGTATGGGTGGGCCATGAGCCAGGCACTGCCATTAAGAAACTTCAAAATGATAAACGGGCCTCATGAGGTTGATCGGGTGGTAGGGCTATTGTCGCAGCTTACACCCGATAATCCAATAGGACTAATCTTAGAAGTAGACTTAGATTATCCTAAAGAATTGCACGACCTTCATAACGATTTCCCCTTAGCCGCAGAAAAATTAAAGATGAGTCCCACAGAACCGCCCAAGCTCGTGCCTAATCTTCGACACAAGACTAAATATGTCTGTCATTATAGGCTGTTACAATTTTACTTAAGACACGGATTAAAGCTGACAGCTGTTCACAGAATAATTACCTGTGACCAAGAGCCTTTCATGAGACCATACATCATGAAGAACACCGACCTTAGGACTGCGGCCACTGACGCTTCAGAAAAAGACTTCTTTAAGTTGATGAACAACAGCTGTTTTGGCAAAACCATGGAGAATCCACACAATCGTAAAGACGTAAGATTAGTTACAACAGAAAAACAAGCAATTAAGCTGGCCTCTAAACCTAACTACCAAGACTTTAGACGGTTTAGTGACAGCCTGGTTGGCATTATGATGAAGAAACAGAATGTGAAGTTGGACAAGCCGGTGTTTATCGGGTTTGCCGTGCTAGAGTTGTCAAAGTTATTAATGCTAGAATTTCTGTACGACTACTTTAAGCCGCTGTACCCAGAATCAAATGTCGTTTACACAGACACTGATAGTTTTATTCTAGACATCCCAACTGAAGACTTTTACAAAGACATGGAAATAGAAGTGGCTGAAGGAGCTGATGGGTGGTACGACACATGCGACTATCCTAAAGATTCGCCTTTACATTCAACCGTGAACAAGAAAGTGATTGGAAAGATGAAGGATGAACTTAATTGGACGGTTATACAAGAATATGTTGGCTTACGGGCAAAGATGTATAGTATTGCTACCCAGACTTCTGTAATGAAGAAAGCTAAGGGCATAGGTAAAGAAGTTGTCAAAAAAAAAAAAAAATTACGACGACTACAAGCAGGCTCTCTTTGAACGCAAAGTATTTTATCACACAAATGTTAATCTGCGCTCTACTCTTCATCAAGTAAACACAACCGCTGTTAATAAGAAGTCGCTAGACTCTACCAATAGCAAGCGAACTTCCGTTAACCCCGAGTTTTCATACGCTATAGACCACTGGAGAATCGACTTGGCCGACTTAACTAGTACTTAACTAGTACTTTACTTAAGAACTTAACTAGTACTTAAGATCTTTACTTAAGATCTTAACTAGTACTTAACTAGTACTTTACTTAAGAACTTAACTAGTACTTAACATGACTTGCACTTAACTTGCACTTAACTTGCGCTTTACTTACACTTAACTTGTTATAACTGACTTAACCAGTACTTAGCTTGTACTTAACCAGTACTTAACAACACATTAAAAAAACTAATTTATTAAAAATGGGTCTACAGCAGGAGGTTGTACTTTTTTTGCAGAAGCTGGTTCTTTTACTGTTTTTGTGGGGGTTTGTGACTTTGCTGCTAAGTATGGCTTTAGGCGCTTGTATGCTAAAAGCCCTCCACCAACAACAATACTCCCCAGTACATAATAATACATCTTATAGTTTGATTGTGTTGTTGGTGGAGGCGGCGGTGCTGGTGCTGATGCTGTATTACTATCTAATAATTTTTGTTTTGCTGCTTGGTTTGCTTTTTGCAGTCTGTTGTATTCAGCTAGTTTACGACCGGCCTCAACACGTCCAGGATTTTTAGACTTAGTAACACTACTCACCTGCGGGACACTCACTTGCGGGACACTCAGTTGTGGATTCACTTGTGGGGCACTCGCCTGTAAATTCACTTGTGGAGAATTCACTTGTGGGGCATTCTGCTCCTGTGGGACATTCTTCTCCTGCTCGCTCATTTTTTTTAGTCTGATTAAAATTAATATGATTAAAATTAATATGATTGAAAGTAATTAATCCCATGATGAATGGACATAACAACGTCCCAAATCTATAATACATGTCACATGCAAGAGATTCTAGGGACTTGGTTAAAACCGGATCTTGTGTTGTCATATTTTAAATCTTCTTCTGAATCAATCGGCGCTATCTTGCCTATTAACTTAGCATATAAACTAATCATTGTCTGCCCCACCGATCTAACCATTTTTGATCCTAGCTGTGCTTCGTACCTGGCGTAATACTTCTCAACGTCTGATGTAGACAATTGCTGAATCTGTTCGATACTTAGTTCAACGCCTAAATACTGCTTGGTTTTCCCGCATGCAGCCAGCGAGTATAATCTTTCTTTATGACAGAGGTCTGCTGCCTCCTCACACTTTAATAGCTCGTCGCAATCCATTTTAAAACTCTTTTTAAAAAACAATTAAAATAATAAAACCATGAGTTTAACACTGGTTAATTATGCAGTGCCCATTGTCGGTGTTATAGTTTATTCAACTCTAGCAAAATGTTTGTTAAGAATAAAACCGCCCAACATGGGAAAGATAGAAGATTCGCCGAAACTAGTTACAACCTTATTTTTAGCTCTGGCAACAAAAGATTATCTGATTTAAAAGCACATAGACAGTCTTTCATATTATGATTATTTTAATTATTTTTTTAGTTAATAAAAAACATGAGCGAAAAAAAGATTATTAATACGATTTACCACTCTGCTGTAATCAGCGGTCTTAGTATAGGGTATAGCACGTTAGCAAAAAACATGTTTAAAATGAGGCCGGCTGATCTAGGAAGGTTAGACATTGAGGATGTTGTTAAGGTTATAGCTGTAATAACGGCGGGGATTGCCTCAAAAGACTTTCTTGTTGCACAGGGAATTATCCCAGAAAACATCAATGCATAGAAAGATTGATTTATAAAAAAGATTGATTTATAAAAAAAAGATTCATTCATTTATAAAAAGATGTCCGGATTAGTTCTGATGGTGGGCGGGGCTATTGTTAATGCATTGGCTTTCTCTGGCAGCAATTATATGTTTAGAAAATTAAGGTCTGATGAAGAGAGAGAACGCCATAACAAGGCAATGGAAGATTTAGCTAAGGCAAGAGACGCTTACGAGAAAAGGAGGATTGCTCACTTAGACTTTATTAATAAAAAGTTAAGAGAACAGGGTCATGCAGAGCACACATTTACAGACGTTGATGAAGCAATGAATGAATATTACTTAGTGACAGGAAAGAAGTTTCTAACATCGGCACCGCCAGAACTGACTTTTATGAACCATCTGAGGATCAGAAAATGGTAGAAATAGGCTTTATTATAGGTGCTATGGGAGCAATCTTTCTTCTTGCATATTCAATCTAAAAACATTGTTAAAAATGTAATAAAAACAGTCCCTTCTTATGGACGATACAAAGTACAAAATATATTATTCACCTGGAGGGTATTGGAAAGGAAAGGCCGCTATTAATAAACTGAGTAAAGCCGCTAGGGTGTCTGAATCAGAAGCGAAAGACTGGCTTTCAAAACAAGCGATCTGGCAAATATATCTGCCTGCCCCAAAAAGAATAATAAGGCCTCGATTTGTTAACTCAGTTCCTAATGACACCCACCAGATGGACTTGTTGTACCTTCCACATGACAAAGTTAGAAGAAAAAAGTTTAAGTATGCTCTTACGGTTGTTGACATGGCTTCGAGGTATAAAGATGCTGAGCCTTTAACGGATGAAAGCTCAACTGCTGTGGCTGTGGCTTTACAACAAATATACATGCGAGGTCCATTAAAGTATCCTAGGCTGATTCAGGTTGATGATGGGAAAGAGTTTAAAGGAGCTGTAAACCAACTGTTTTTAAGGCATCGGGTTACAGTTAAGAGAGGGATCCCAGGCAACCATCGCTCCCAAGCTCTAGTAGAAAACTTTAATAAGAATCTAGCTGAGCGTCTGTTTACCTATCAATACCACAGAGACCTTATGGACAAAACACGCAACACAGAATGGGTCAGAAGGCTGCCGGCAGTCTTACGTGCCATGAACAATGAAGAATTTAAAGCAACGGGTCTTAAGCCGGTGAACGCGATCAAATTAAAAAAAATAAGTATTACTGAAGACATTCAAGGTAATCAAAAACTCTTGCCTTTTGGACTAAAAGTAAGATACTTGTATGCGTCTGGAGAAGCAGAGGGCGATGTTAGAATTAGAGCCACAGACCCTATATGGAGCGTAGATGTATATGAAGTTGAAAGAATTATGAAAACAGCCCCTCCCGTGTATTATTTAAGAGAAACTCTTTCTTCCAAAAAGCCCGTCCCTAAAAGATCGTTTGTTCGCGAAGAGTTGCAAGTTGTCCCACCAAACACAGTGCCTGTTAGTTAATCAGAGAGAAAGATAAAATGTGCGGTTCTAGAGCAGGAAAATTATTTCGCCCGCAAACCCCCCTTTTCACGCAATTAGATTTGTTTAATTTTGTAGATTTTTAGCTATTTTTATTTTTGGTTGAGAAAATTTGATTATGTGAAAAGTGGGGTTTGCGGGCGAAATAAGATTGCTGATCGAGAAGAGACATTTTATCTTTCTCTCCCAGTCCAAGGCTGCAGGGTGTGTGGATCGGGGGAGGCTGGGACAGGTGAGGCCGGAGCAGGTGTCGGTGGCTGCGGTGTGTCGGATGTTGTTGGCAGGGCGTCCGGAGCGGAGGCCACACGTGGAGGTGCCACTGGCGGTGGCAATGGGTGCTCGGGGGATGTGGGTCGGACATCAGTTGAGGTGACTAGTGGGGTGTAGGGGGTGTGGGGGAATGGATGCACGTTGTGGTGAAACGGGATGAACTTCCGCAGGTGTTGGCGGTTCCGGATGGTGACCCGCCCTGACCCATCAACACGGATAACGTACTGATGGTGTTGGCGAACTTCCACCACAATGCCAGTGCGTTCCCACCGTCTAGGGTAGTTGCCACACATGTTTTGCAGGTATACGTGATCGCCTACCGTGAGAGGAGGGAGGCGATGTGTATGTTCACTCCAGCGTTCATGCTCCCGAGAGTGTCTCTTCGCCAGGGCAGCTTCCCTCTGGGTCATGAGGTCCCTCCAGGCTTCATGGGGTGTGTATCTGCCCAGCGGGATGGGGATTGCATCACGCATGGGTCTGCCAAAAAGGACCATTGCAGGGGATGTCCTGGTCTCGGGATCGATGGTGTTCCTGTAAATAAGAATGGCCCTCTGGAATTTGTCCACATCCAAAGAACCAGTTGGGCCGATGTTGTCCACAAGCATGCGTTTTACAGTTTTCACAGCCAATTCGGCCCGGCAGTTAGCATGAGGAAAGCCAACAAAAGTGATCCTGTGACGGACTCCCCAGGACTTCAGGAACTCCTGTGTTTTGCCTGAAGTGAACTGGGGTCCTCCGTCGCTGGTGAGTTCCTCTGGGATGCCAAAAGTGGCAAATGTTTCCCGAAGGCGTCGGATGAGGCCATCGGCTCCCGATTCGGACCTGTAGACCATTGGCCAATGGGAGTACCTGTCCTCAGTGACAACGTAGTCTGTGTTGTTGTATGTGAAGTAGTCACTGCAAACCATCTGGAACGGGTAATCTGGTAGCCTGTTATCTGATGGTGGCTGCATGGGGTTGGATTTCGCCATGCGGTGACAGTGGGTGCACTCCTCTCGGACACGGGTGATATCAACAGTGATGTTTGGCCAATAAACAGAGTCCTGTGCTCGGGTACACATGATGTTGACGCCCTGGTGTGCCGCATGGAGGGACTGCAGGATGGTAGGGCGGAGAGAGGGTGGGATGACGACCCTCTGGCCCATCAGAACAACACCGTCAACAACACAGAGGCTGCTACTGAACTTGTGGAAGGGACGCAGAGTAGCTGGGACCTGTCTGCAGTTGGATGGGAAGCCCTCTTCAATGAGGTGGATGAGCTGCCGGAAGGTGGGGTCGGAAGCTGTGGCCTCCTGTACCATGTCCCATGTAACAACTTGGCGACTGTCCAGGGCACAGAGGGCGGCAGCTGCAGCTGTGATTGTGGAGGGGTCATTTCCTTCATCCATGCTGTCGCTGTCTCTGAGGTGTTTCAGGGCTTCCTGGTGAAAGGAAACAGTTCAGCTCCGAAGGGTCACCGCCCAAGCCGGGTGCCTCAGACTGATCAGCTGGGTGTCTGGAAGCGGCATCGGGGCCCAGGTTCTTCTTGCCTGACACGTACACCACTTTAAATCGGTATAGTAGGGTTTTCTCTTTAAGGTTTAAGAGACGTCTGTTGTGGATGTCTGCGAGAGATCGATCATTCAAGATTTGTAGAAGCAGCTTGTGGTCTGTGGCAACAAAGAGGTCAGTGCATCCTAAGATGTAATAGCGTGTCTGGTGGAGGGCGTATGCGACTGCTAGTGCCTCGCCTTCAATAGGAGCATAGCGGCTCTCAGCAGGTGTGGTGAATCTGCTGCCGACCAGACACAGCTTCCATCCATCACGACAGCATTTCGGGGTGGTAGGCGCACAAGAGCAGTGTTTTTGGAGTAGGAAGAAGCCAATGCCATCATTGGACCAGTCTGTGGCGAGGCACGTGGGGTGTGAAGGGTCAAAGAGTCTCACTCCTTCCTTCATCTTGTTGATGACCTCCTTGGACTGCTGGAAGAGCCGATCGAGTTCCTCCGTCCATCGAAATGGGGTTGAAGGCTTCAGCAAGTGGCGAAAGGGTTTCATCTGTTTCGCCATGGAGAAGGCGTAAGCTCCCTGGTTCACCAAGCCAAACCACCCTCTGGCGCCTGAAATGTCTGAGGGGGTGGGGTAGTTGCGAATGGCGTCAAGGAACTTGGGGCTTGGGCAGATGTTTGTGGAGGTGATAGTGAGCCCTGCAAACTGCACACTGGGCAAACTGGAATTTCTTGGGATTGAGCGTGATCCCGTTGCGAGCACACAGGTCTAGCCAGTTGCAAGCTTGGATGAAAGCAGACTCGATGTCCGGTGACCACATGCAGGTATCATCCACACATTTGACCTTGTCAGGGAAGTCGGCTATGATGGCATCAAAACGCTGCGTGTAGCCATCGCCGCTGGCAAGGAAGCCTTGGGGTGCGACTTTGTAACGGAAACGACCCCATGGAGTGATGAAGGTGGTGTTATGGCGGTCCTCTGCCCGAATGGGGATTGAGTGGTACCCATTCCATGCATCTGTGAGAGTCTTTATGGTGCCTTGTGGGACGCGGTCGGCGAGATGAAATGGGGTAGGAACATGAGTTTGCCGAACAGACTGACGGTTTTGGGGTTGGAGGTCCACTGTGCGCCGTGGAGAGCCATCCGCTTTGGCAGTCACAACCATCCGTGAGCACCAAGTAACAGGGGTATTGGGGTCAACACGTTCAAGGACGCCTAAGCGCACATCTCGTTCCAGGTCCGCCTTCACCTGGTCTTGCCAGTGGATGGGGACAAGAGCAGGCTTGTGGATGGCGACAGGCTTGGCATCGGGATTGACGTGGAGCTCCAAGGGTTCACCTGACATGAGGGGAAGGGGCTGATGTTCACAAGTGTTGAAGGTCGTTGCGGCATAATAATCCAGGAGCCACTGTTTAAGGGCCTCTACATTGTCTTTCGTGGCGGACAGGCCGGGGGGGGGGGGCTGTGTGGGCTTGGGTGGTGGTGTACTACTGCGCTTCGGGCAGGAGCATGTTATCTCAACTGTCTCTGATGAGGTTGCCATGCAGCATGGGCTTGGCTCTGGAACAGGGAATATAGGGAGTATAACGCCAAGTGCAGACAATGCTTCCCTACAGAGGAATGCCTTGGAGATCTGTTTGGAGACATAGCATAATTGTTTTGAGACAACAGCAGAGCCCGTCGCATCGCAGGCTGTGATGGAGACAACAATAGCACCCAGGACTCCTAGATCCTGATCATTAGCACCCTTCATCTTGAGTGTCACAGGGATCAGGTCACTGTCCTCAATGCCTAGTGTGCGGGCAACTGACAAGGGGATGACAGTACTCTGGCAGCCCGTATCTGCAACCATGGATATGTTGGCAGACTTGAGTCTATGAGGGGTTTCTAAGGGGCTCCCGAACGCAGCATGTTCTTCTGGCAGCACGGACATTTGCACCGGCAGCATGGGGTGGGGTTTGGAGGGACGGGCTATCTACTGGCCATCGAAGACGTGATGTTCTAGACAGATGGGGTTTCGTGATCTCGATGTGCTCAATGTCGTTGTTGAAGAGCCGCAGTTGCTGGAGGCCATGCATAACTGGTCAAACATGAAGGCGTTGTCATCGAAGTCGGGCCCTTGTGATGGCCTCGAGTCCTTTGGGTGTTGATTTGAAGTCCGGCTTTTCTGCCCCCCACCACGAGGGCACACTCTGGAGGTTCTGTCTCTATGACCCCAGGTGTCACAGCTGGAGCATTTGCTGCAGGATTTAGTGAAGTGACCCTTTACAGCACATTTGCCGCATGTGAATGTCCAGGCCTCACAGAGTTTCGATCTCGTGCGACGATCATTTTTTGGCCCGTGTCCGGGACCGCCACATGCCCAACATGGTCGGTGGAGTGGTGGTCTTGATGAGGAGGTAGCCTGTTCTTTGTCACCAATTGCTGCTATGGCACCTCCAACTGCGCTTCTCGTTGCTTTGTCCTCCTCTTTCTGCGCCACATAGCTGACAATCTCATCCATAGTCCTATCAGTTTTGGGGTCCCCAAGGAGGTCAGAGAAGATTTCAGGATCAGCAGTGCCACGAATGAGGTTGTCTTTGATGATCTCATCGCTATAGTCAAAGACGTGGTCGCAGTCCCGTTCTCGACATGGTGGTGTACTGGCACAGGGATGCTTGACCTCTGAGTCGGGCGAGGAATGTCCGGATTCCTGTGCCTGGCGACTGGGTCATTTTACTGAGACGTATGCGATGGACTAGAGTGCTCTCATCCTTCACAGCAAGCCGTTTGATTGCGGCCAAGAGGTCAGCTTCTGCCATATCTGCGACGTTGCCACGAATATCACCCATGAGGTCAGTGCGCAAATCGGAGTCACAGCAGTAGAACAGCGCTGTGGCAATCATGGCATCACTGATAGCCATGCCGGCTTTGTACATACTCCATTGTCGGGTGAAAGCAGACCACTGATCAGGATCACAGCCGGCGGCTATTGAGGGCGGTTCTAGCTTCAGCTTAGGTTGTGGTTTTGGTCGGGTTGGGTCTGGGGCGGTGTGCGCTGTGGCGTTGTGCATCTGCAGAGCCGTGTTAAGTGCCGCCGCAAAGGCCTCTCCAAGGTCTTAAGATTCCCAGTCACACCCTTCAACTGGACATTGTAAACGTGGCATGTTGGTGGTGTCGCAGGTGATGCAGAGCTAGAGTTTGATCAAGTCGAGACAGTGGCCGTCATAAAAGATGATTGTAGTCACCTTTCCCCAGAGTCATAGGATGACGGCTACTGTATCATGGACACACTACCACAGGGTTACTATCTATCTCTGTCCTTTCTCTTCTCTCCATTTCTCTCTCTTTCGCTTCTCCCTCTTTGCTTGTTTATTCACCTCTTGCGTCTCTCGGTCCTTATTTACTATCCCTCCCTCCCTCGTCCCCTCTCTCTCTCTCTCTCTCTTTGTGTCACTCTCTCTCTCTCTGTCAGTCTCTCTCTCTCTCTCTCTCTCTCTCTCTCTCTCTCTCTCTCTCTCTCTCTCTTATCTTTTCAGTTCTTTCCGATTAAATGACTGGCAAATGTTGACCCATGACCCGTGCAACACGCGCGCACGCACACACACAAATAAGTGTTTGACGTAATCAACGGAAAACATGGACATCACAGGGAGAACATGGAGTAGGACACCGCGGCTTACAGTTCAGCTGTCAACGGAAATCTTGGCCACCCGTCATGCCTGTGTACGCTGTGCTGTGATGATTTTCCATATAAGACAGGGATCTTGAGCAACAGAAAGAACAGACTAACATTCCATACGTCTTGATGTACGAACCCGCTTCCTTGTTTCAAATTCCAAATTGCGACGTACGCATGAATCGACTGAATATTTCCATATACCCTTTCTTCCCCATCGCCTCCCTTTTGTGAACTGGCGATGGTATAAAGCTTAACCACAATCAACTATTCATTAATTTATTCTCCCATCCCCCCCCCCCCCCCCTCCTTTTTCCTCGAAACTATTTTTTCGTATAACTGTACGTTGTGTGTAGTGAAAGATTTTATTTAAAGTGAAAAAAAAAACCCACCTTTTTTCCTTAAGTTTCCTTAATGAATGTTGTTCCGTATCACAGTTCTAGAATTGATAGGTTACAGTTTGTTCTTCTGCTCTCACATAAAAGAAAACACGTACTGTGGATTGCTGTTTTAAACCCCACCCCACCCCCACCCCTAGACCCCACCCACCTCTGCCTTCTCCCCCTTCACCTCCCTCTCCCCCTCCCCCCTCCCCGGAGAAGAAAAGACGATGCAATCCTGTATTAGATGGGAAGGACAAATGATGATAGTTATAAAATGGTAGACAATATACAAACAGGTAGGTAGGTAGGTAGGTAGAACGAACGAAATCTTATTTTACCAGGTTAATGAGAAAACGAAATTGTACATGCTTTTTTCACCCAGCCCTGGTAGATAGCCTAGATAGATAGGTAGGTAGACATATAGATAAATAGCGAGATAAATGGATAGACTTACAGATAGACAGACAGGTAGGTTCACAGATAGATATAGATAGGTTTATGGACAGATGTATAGACAGATAGGTTCACAGATTGCTTTACAGACAGATAAGACACATAGGTTCACAGAAAGATAAATACATAAAAACTTAGACGGATGGATGGATGGATGGATAGATAAATGGACGTCACGAGTCTTCAAAAAGAGGGCAGAGGTCTCGTTTGTTTCTGCATAGTTTGGGGGAGCCGGCCAGAGTGACATACAACAAAATTACCAAACCATCTGTCACTCCGTGAGTGAATGGGAGGAAGAAGGGTACTTCAGGGGCAGCAACGCAGTTCTCATCCCTATCGTACAGTGGTCTAATGAGAACACCTCCCTAACAGCTAAAGACAGTCGTTAACGAAGTAAGGTGAATTCGGCAAATAGGACCGTGTTGATACATTTAAAACAGCAGCCATCTCAATGCACAAAGCTTCATGATGTGTACAAATGTGTGTCAGCGACCACATGACCTGTTCCGTCCGTGCGTGCATGTGTGTGTGCGTGTGCGTGCGCGCGCGCGCGCGCGTGTGTGTGTGCGTGTGTGTGCGCGCGCGCGTGTGTAAGTGTAAGTGTAAAGCAGAGGAGTGGCTTTTGAAGGATTTATGAGAGGGAGACTTTGTGAAATTTCTCGTGTGATTTGTTTTTAAATAATAATAATTATCATTATTGTTATTATGCAATGTCTTAACTGTGAACGCAGTGTTATTTGTTTTACCATTGGATATCTCGAGGCTTTGTGTGTGTGTGTGTGGCGCGCGCGCGCGCGCGCGCGTGGTGTGTGTGTGTGTGTGTGTGTAAAGGAGAAGAGTGGTTTTGAGAGGATTTATGATTTTTGTGAAATTTTTCGTGTGATGTTTTGAAAATCATTATTATACAATGTCTTAATTATGAACGCAACGTGATTTGTTTTAGTATTGGGTATCTCGAGGCTTTGGGTGGGTGGGTGGGTGGGTGGGTTTCAATGTGCTTGACTGCTATAATTCCTATTTTTACCATTTGCTCTTTTTTTGGAATGTAAAGCGCTGTTGAGCATTTTTATAGAACATGCGCTCTACAGATAAACATTATTATCATTATTAAATCTTTGAGGAGTTGCGTCCCAAGCTTTTAAACTTTTTGTTTTCAAGAAATAATACCCAGTTCTTATGGATTGTGTACTCCCAGTTGCTGACCCCTTCCCGATATATAGATACATCATTTCACAGGTAAAATTCTTAATGAAGCCCGCACCGCGCGCGCCACAATACAATGACATCAACAGGTATTGTTGAATAAAATGAAAAATAACACCAATTTGAACATCTTTTCCCACAGGGACGACTTCACGGTTTCAAGCTTTCGCCACAAGGGTTTTTCATGACTGAAAACACTTCATAAAACTCCAGTGCTTTCAACATGATTTCTCTTCAGCAGTTACAACAACCATACGTTTAACACACGCGCGCGCGCGCACACACACACACACTCGCACACAAACACCACCTGTATTATGTTATTGTGGAACAAGCACCTAACACACGAGAAACATACCACAACGAAGTAAATGTTCAAATAAGACAAAAAGAAAAAAACAGTGGAAGAGGCAGGAACAGAGAGAGAGAGAGAGAGAGAGAGAGAGGGGGGAGGGGGGGGAAGAGCAGAAGAAGGGGGCATGGATAGGACTAGAAGCAGGGTGGAGAGAGGTGGTGCTGTGGGATTGGTGAGAAGCTAATGCAGGACCAGAGAGAGGAAGGGTGGGGTGGGTGGGTGACTTTACAGGGGGGGGGGGGGGATGGGGAGACGGATAGAAAACAAAGGTACTGGACCTATGGACATGTATTGTATGGTCAGCACTTATCAATGTATCAAATGATTAGGTGTGGATTGGGGGGCGGGGGGGGGGGGGGGGGGGGGGGGCGGGGGGCAGAGGCCAGAGACACGGAAAAGGGGGACGGGGATGAGGAAGGATGGGGAAGTGCGGGGTAGGGTTTGGGGAAGGGGTGTTATGTGCAAGGGAGGTAAGAAAAA
>CM065740.1:31564784-31592284 GCA_033310375.1 Conus canariensis
CCGTCTGTCTCTGTGTGTCCGCCTCTCTCTCCGCTTGTCTCTGTCTCTCTCTCTATTTCTGTGTGTGTGTGTGCAGTTATCGCAATATTGTACAATGTCACCATAAACATTTCGTGTTGAAATAAGCGTGCAGCACAGTATTTTCCAGTGCTTCTTGTCTGTCTGTCTTTTTTCAAACACTGGCCGCTCTAAATTGAGAGGTCAGGAGAGAAGAGAGAAGGGAAGGGAAAACAAGACACCACTGACTCGGTTCATAATCCTTTGTCACGGCTCTCTTTCGGCCTTCACGGTACAGTATGTCTGCCTACCTGTGTGTATGTCTCTTTCTCTGTCTTTTTCTGTCTATCTTTTCTGTCTCTCTACCTGCCTGTCTGCTGGTCGTCTGTCTGCCTCTCTCTCTTTGCAATAATGTCACCAAAAGCATTTCGTGTGGAAATAAGCGTGCAACAAGGTGCTTTCTGTGCTTCTTGTCTGTCTTACTTATCCAAATATTCATCACTTTGAATTAAGTCAGGAGAGAAGGAAAGGAAAAACAAGACACCACTGACTCGGTTCATAATCCCTTGATTGTCGCGGCTCTTTCTCGGTCTCCACATTAAAGAAGAAATTGAATATGTGATCTGGGAGAAAAACATTTCTGTGATTTTTTTTTTTTTTTACTGATGTTGTAATGTTGTAGTTACCTTGTAAAAGCTGGACCATTATTTGGTTTGCTTTGTTTTATAAAGGGTGATCTAATATTTTTGTTGGATCTCTCTCTCTCTCTCTCTCTCTCTCTCTGAGATGTGTCGAAATCTGTGGAGCTGAACAACTAACTGTTGAGTAGATTGGCTTTCAGTTGGCATCACTTGTTGATGTAAATCCCTAACTGAAGTTGGCTCTCTCTCTCTCTCTCTGACTGCCTCGCTCTGTCTTTGTATGTCTGTCTGCCTGCCTGTCTGTCTGTCTCTCTGTTAGTACCTTTGCCTGACTGTCTCTCTGCCCACCTGTCTGCCTACTTCTCTGTCTCTCACTCTGTGTGTGCAGTTAAGGCAATGTCATTTGATGTCACCATAAACATTTCGTGTGGAAATAAACGTGTAGCACGGTGTTTCCTGTGCTTCTCGTCAGTCTTACTTTTCCACATACTCGCCGCTGTAAACTGAGAAGACAGGTGAGCAGGGAAGGAAAAACAAGGCACCACGCCGTTCATAGTCTTTGATGGTCGCGGCTCTCTCCCGGCCTCCACATTACAGAAAAAAACAGCGTATGCCACAGTCTTGCAGAAAAAAAAAAATTCCGCGTCCTTTCTTTTTTGTACTGGTGCTGTATCTACGTATTACAAGCTGGCTCATTATTTGGTTTGCTTTGTTTTATAAAGAGTGATCTGATATTGTTGTTGAATCTCTCTCTCTCTCTTTTCTTTACAAGAGTTGAATGGGAAAAAACTTCAGTTTTATTTTAATTTTTGCTCATTATCCATTCTCATTGCGTCTCCCCGGATGTGATCAGTCATATCAATGTAGTGACTAGTTCGTTGTTTCTGATTTGTCAGTCTTCAAAGACATACATAACAATCCAGGGAGTGCAATGTATTGTAGATTGTCCTTTAAGTTGGCATTAGTCGTTATGTAAATCCTTGATTGAAGTGTTCTCTCTCTCTCTCTCTCTTTCTATATGTCTGTCTGTCTGCTTGCCCTACCTGCCTGTCTGTCCGTCTCTGCCTACCTGCCTGTCTGTCTCTCTCCCTTCCTCTGCCTCTCTCTCTCTTTGTGCAGTTATGTTAATATCGTATAATGTCGCCAAAAAACATTTCGTGTTGAAATAAGCGTACATCATGGTGTTTCCTATGCTTTTCGTCTGTCTTTCTTGTTTCATTTAATTGATCATTATTTGATTCTTCGTAGCGTGTTTGAATTTGTACATTTTGACGAATGAATTTGGGTCATGATTTAATCATGTCTCGTCTTAGAATAAAAGTGGTCAAAAACTGAAGTTAAAAGTAAATGAAAAATAAAATATACATTTGAAAAAAAGCCCAACGTCCACAAACAAGTCCTCTGTCTCCCCATTTACGTAAAGACGTCCTTTGTTGAAAATTGAGCGCGTGATCATCAAAGTGATCGCTCTCAACTATTCGACTGGCCAAAGACCGGTGGGGGGGTCGGGGGAGTTTTGCAGTTGATTGATAAGGAAAAAAAAAAGGGGGGGGGGGGGAGAGGGGAGGCCAGAGAGAGAGAGAGAGAGGGGGGCAGAGAGAAAGACAGACGGTCAGAGACACGGGGTGAGAGAGAAAGAGCGAGAGAGCGAGAGCGAGCTTACAAAGACGTGTTTTGATTCACATGAAAATGGAAACAACTGTTTATTAACCAAAACTCACAAAATGCACAAAAAACCCAAGGCTTGACAAACTGTTACAAGTTGATAAAAAATAATTTAGTCCATACACGGTAAATGGCAATGTGGATATTTCTTTGACGCTGAACCGTTTTCATGTGTGAGAAAGTACAGTTTCTCTGTGTGAGTGTCTGTGCACGCGCGAACTTGCATGCTTGGTTGTGTGTTTGTATGATGCGTCTCTGTACGTGTGTGTGGGTATGTATGTATGTGTAAAGAAAAGAGGCATGACAAATGAAGAGAGAGACAGAGACTGGCAGACAGAGACAGAAAAAGAGAATGTATGCGTAAGTGTTTGTCTGTGTGAGAAAAGACAGACACGGGGGGGGGGGGGGGGGGGGGGGGGGGGAGACTGTAGAAGAAAATGTTCAGTTTTTCTTTAAAAACAAATTGTGTGAACAAATCTTTGTCACCAAAACACGCACAAGCATCAGCAAATCCAGATCAAGTTAAGCTGGAAATATTCATGTTCAGTAAGACAAGATTATGCCTTTTTTGGCATCCCAAATGCAAAGCCAACAGAAGACAGGTTAACATCAACAAAAGATGCGATCACAAACTTGGGTAGCGTGCGTAGTTTCAGTGTATTAACCCATTTGTTTCAGAGCAGTTTCCCACGCAAATGGCAAGGGTCAAATCAGGAGGTGAATGTCAGGGTAGAGGAATCGTGGCAATGCATACGGCTCTCACTGTCAATTTTTGAATGGAATGGGGAACAGCCCTATCCACTCCTTTTGCTTATCATTTGTTTGCCATCATAATTATGTTCTTGTCAGGGGGTCACTGCTGTCTGAAATTGCCACAGTTATGTCTAAAAAAATATGCACATTATTTCTAAGTGATTCTAATAGGGTGTGGACAGCCGTTACCGTGATTTCTAGTCGCACAGTATTCAGAGGACATCCAGTTAATTAAAGTGGCTCCCCTTTTTGTTTGGTAGAACGTTCCGCATGGGGTATTTACACAGAACGTTCCGCACACGTTTACACAGCTGAAAAAAGCTACCCCAGCCAAATCTCATTATGCCCCTCTCCTCTTTCCTCTTCTCACAAACGTTTGCTTGTTTGTGTTTCCTCCGTGTCTTGATAAGTTGAGGCCTTTACATGAAACTAAGTTAAGGCCTTTACATGAAACTAAGTTAAGGCCTTTACATCAAACTATTCACCGACCGCTCAAAGGAGCCACCGAACTGTGTCTTGAGAACAGACGGTGACTGTCCATCCTCAGAACCCGGTCTGAGCTCGATTTCTTGTATTTTAAGTTAGACATACAATGCGCGAGCTTTCCCGATTAACTTGGTAGAAGAATGAATGGGCAAGGGCAAAAAAAAAGAAGAAAGTTATGGCCCTTGAAAGAGGCTACAGTGCCGACAGCTGTTTTGGGAAAATGGCTCTAAAAGTTCTTGCAACCCCTTCCTGCACTTAGTCTCAGCTTATTAAACCTCGATTTTTTTTTTACCTGTTTAGCGAATGTTTTAAAAGCAAATGAATATTGCGGCATGAAAATATAAGGTGTTTGAAAAGGCATTTTTTTTTTCAAAGGAAGTCCAAATGTCCCAGGCTAGCGCTCACGCCCATTTTGGTCTCTAACGGCCAAATGGCACGCGCAAGTTGAGACTGGTTTCGTATCGGAGGATAATCATTTGTTACAACTTCAACAGTAATCTTGGCCAAGTTGTCTTGTGTTGTGTGTGTGGGTATAGAGATAGATGGATAGACAGATAGAAAGGTAGAGAGCTAGCTGGATGGATGGATAGACGGACAAATAGGTAGGTAAACAGATAGGTAGGTAGATTTGTTTTGTATGGTTATACCCCGGCTGACCGACCGCACGAGTCACCTTTCTAGGTTATCACCGTCAAGAGAAAAAAATCTTATCCCAAGAAAACATTAAACAATTATTTACATATTCATGTCAAACGCACTGATCTATGTACATCACATAATCTTCAATATGTAATCTAGCCACTGAAGGTGAATATGAAAAGTAAGGGCAAAAAACATTTATTTCACCTTTTTTGTCACTAAAAAACACAGAAGCATGTTTGTTTTTTCAAGTATGTACCGGTAGAAACTGCGTATTGGTGGAAAATACGCTATGCTTTAGAAATTGGAAACGCTTTGCTTTAGAAATTGGAAACGCTTTGCTTTAGAAATCGAGAACTGAATAAGGTTTAAACATGAGTAAAAGGCTGTACTCGCATTGCTAATGAAACGCTTAACTCAGATTCGAAAAAAGCGGCTTCTCTCTCTCGTGTGTGTGAGAAGATTTAATGGGCGAGCTGGCGCACATGCTAACATTTAACTTTCACTGATCTTGTTTTAGAATTTTATTTTTTGTGTGTTCAAGTATTCCATTTTAACATCAGTAGTTTAAATTTTCTTCATTTGAAAGCAAATATACATAGTATTTACATGCATTTTTGTTTGCATTGTGTAGTTTAGTTCCAACAGCCATTTTCTGAAAATTGGGTCGAAATGGAGGGCGGGGAGAAGAGGGTGGGGGTGACATTGGTCATATCGTTGTACAGCGAATATGATAGTCTTTGACATTAAGTCTGTCTTTATCATAATCAGAAACTTCTTTTGGACACATTTGTATTAACTGTGCGGTTTGAAGTAACTGAATGCACAAGACATTTCAATACAAAATCATACTGAAGAAAAAAAGAAAGATTTTGCATCTGAAGAATGTCAAACACTTAGTCCCTACTGGCGAGGCGGAGGGGGGCAATGGGGAGAAACACTATGTTGCAATGTGAACATAGGAAAAACAAATAGATACATTACGTTCAGATACAAAATGTTAGCAGTTTAATCATGTCCCATTAACGTCAAAAGGCACACCGTTTGTCTTGTATAACACAGGCCATACATTCAGACCAGATAGAAATATTGAAACTGAGGAGTATTGGAATAACTGCGAACTCGGGTTACTTGAATGTTGATGTTTATTATGCATCAGTCCAAAGAAAACCTTGGAAGAAATTATTTTGTGTCTCTTTATGTCAGCACACGGAACGCCAACAAGTTCTGTAATGACCGCATGGATTTTTTTTTCATCATTCATAACGCGTATCTTGATTTGACCTGCCGCAGTCACTTTGATATGTATCAGTGTGAACCAAATCCTGGGCTGTAATATTAAAACATTTGGCATGTTAGAAATTATCACAGATACATTTTTTATGTGTAGTATTTTCGTTGTTCGGAACTTAATCTGATTCCCAGACAATTTATTTTTTTCCATGAAAAAAACTCCTTTCATAAAACAAGAAGAAAGCGTTTAATATCATCCTCAATATTATACAATATATTTCTCCATACCTTGAAGGCAGCAACTTTTTAAGGTCACTTTTGTGGCCGAAGAATTTTGTTACAGTCTAAGCTGGATTCACGTTTGCGGTAACTTGGATGACAGGATTTGCTTTGCAGAGTTTACTACAGCATTAACTATGTTTCTTTTATTATACGCTGTAACATCATCAAGATTGAACATCATCATTTCAATTTGACTCGACCCCACACTCCTGAGTCCATAGTCAGCTAGCTATTGTGGAAATATTTGTTTGTCTTCTCCCTTCCAGGCCGCCTCAGGTCCACAGTGAATCAGTAGCGGTTTATGGATATGTCTTTAATACCCCCCACCCTACCCCAAGAAGTCAAAGACCAAGTAGTAGCAATGGACTATGGAAACACATCACATTGTGAAAACCTCCCTACCACTGCATCAGTGTACATGAAAGAATATATCCCAGTGTGACTACATTCTCCTCTCTCCCCCCAAAAAAAAAAAAAAAAAATCCGCAATCAGTCTGTAACTTGACCCAGTAAGTTGGTTCGCAGACGTACATCGTGATTGAGCCACGGGCCATCGTTAGTCAATGACGATGCGCTCCTCGAAGATGGCGATGCCGTCGTTACTCGATGACGATGCGCTCCTCGAAGATGGCGATGGTGAGCATGATGAAGACTCCCAGGAGTATGCCCAGGTTGTTGAGGAGAAAGACTGGCGTGTCCTGGCAGTTCTCCTTGGTCGTCATCTGGGGCAGCTGCACGCAAAGTGTATCGGTTATAATGATGACGCTGACGATGATGACGATAACTATTATGATTTAATCTGAAAGCGAGGTGACTGCAGGCGAAAATTAAAAATTTCAGAGAAATTGATTAATCCGCCGGACAGAAAGGACGAACAAACAAGAAGGAAGAAGAAGAAGAAAAAAAAAAACACGGCGCGTTATGACCTGTTTGGTCTTCTTGTTTGCAAGACAACGTTCAGGACAATGAAAACGAAAAACAAGCGATCACTTTTCTTCTAAAATTGGGCGCAAGATGGTCATTGAATGAAAACGAGGCTGTTGGGGAGGAGATAACGCGAGTTAAAATAATAATGGTGACAATAATAGTAATGATGCGATAACAATTATAATACAAATATTAAAGATGTTTTAAAATATAAGGAAGAGAGGATTACTACCACTTTTGGTAACACGACGATAGTCGTTGTCGTGGCTATACAGAAGGGAAGAGAGAAAGGAAAAGGGTTACAGGATTGTCGAACAGTATGGCTGTAGTGGCAATGATGACCGGTCATAATAGTAACGATGATGATGGTAATAATGGTACTAATAATGGTAATAATAATCGCGACGGTAATAGCAATGATAAAAGTCAAGGTAATGAAAACAATATCAATTAAAGCAATAATAGTTATAATAATGAGGGAAGGGAGCAGGAGGAAGGAGGAGAGCGAGGACAGGAAGAAGAAAGACAGGGATGGGGATACAGATTATGGGGAAGATAGAATCCAATATGTGTATCAATAGTTATAATAATAATTATGATTACAGCTATGTAATTAATGATAGTAATAATATAGGAGGCTGGAAAAGTGGTACATTGGAATGCAAGAAATATAGTAGTGTATAATGATAATATAATACTGTAAATATGATAGTTGTAAGGACAGTTAGATGATGCTGATAAAAATATTAGAGTTAGGATAATGATTGTAATCATAATAGTGATAATGACGAGCAGGAGGAGGGGGGGGGGGCACCTACACATACACGTTATTTTTAAAAAAAGATATTCTGTAAAAGTATTACTACTACTATTACTGCAACTAATTTTGGTGATGGGATTTAGCAATAAGAAGACAGTGATTATAAGCGTAATGGTAGTGATAATGATAGTGGAAACAACGACACTAGTAATAATGATGACAGTAACGCTGATATTGATGAATCAATTATAGTAATAATGGTAGAAGTAATATTAGTAATAACGCTAGTTTTCTTCTTGGTCGATGATAATGACAGTAACGTTAGTTATAGTATTAGTGGCTGGAAAGAAAACTCCTATTCGTACAGGAAAAAAAAAAAAGGGGGGGGGGGGGAACACACACACACACAAATAGGAAACTCATGTACAGGACATAGTATATGAAACAAAACCAGATGGATGAAAGGGAGTAGATGGGTATGTGAGTAAAGAATAGATTGATGTAGAGAGAAGGGAAGGAGGAAGATAAGATTATTTTATGCATGGAGTAAAGAGTGAGAGGTACGGTAGCGTGTGCGTTGGCGGAGGATATTGCGGGCTGGTGTTGCGGTGGTGGATAGGTGCATCTACCTTTGGATGTTGATGCCATGAGGGTGGAGGGCAATAACGTAAGATTTCCGCATAAGCCACTCCCAAGTTGTCACTGCGTGATTATCAGTGTGCCGGAACTTTGACATGGTTTATGTTGTGTTTGTGGTGGTGGGGTGGGGTTGAAATGTAGAGCGACTGGTTTGGACCAGTGGTGGTGGATGTCAGCCAGGTGTTCAGAGATGCGCGTCTCATGAGTGTGGGATCTCTCGCCATCATAGATCTTGCCACACAGCTGGCAGTGATTAGCGTACACAATGTTGCGGCTCTGACAGGAGAATGTATTTTTAATTCCGTATGAGCCTTTGGGGCCATTGCAGGAATGTGTCTGGTTTGGTGAGGGTAGATTTTGCAATTGGGTTTTGAGCAGGGGAAAGTACCTGGTGACTTAGGTTTGGCGATTTTGTTCAGTTTGAAGCGCGTTAAGTAGGTGTTTGAGGTTTTTATCACATCTGAAAGTGGTCATCAGTTTGGTCTCAAAGGCAGGTTTGTGCTTTTCTACTGTGTGCCAGTTAGACGTCAGGATCCTGCAGATGGGGAGAGTGCATGGATGGAAGAGGAGGCAGATAGTAGGTCTGTCTGTCTCTTTTGTAGTCTGGGTTTCCAGAGTGGATTGTTCTGGATATATCTGTGATGCAGCTGAAAGTATCATTAATGACAGCACTGGGGTATCCATGGTTGGTGAAAAAATCCGACGTTTTGGCTCCTTGTAAAGTGAAATCTTCCTCGTTGGGGCAAAGTCTGCGTAGCCAGAGGAATTAGAAAATGGAATACTGTCTTTAGTGGATGGGTGGTGGGAAGATATGTAGTCCAGGTATAAATGCGCATCGGTGGGTTTATAGAAAATTGAGGTTTTTTCAGCAGTCCATCAGTGAACGAGATGGTGATGTCCAGGAAGTTGACCGACTTTGAAATGGCGCAGGTAAACTTGATGGATGGATGGAAGGTCTGAGCAAATTTGAGGAAATTGTGGAAGTCTTGGTCTGGCCTGAATGTGGCTCCCAGTCCATCGCCAATGTATCTTCTGTAGATCTGTGGTGTTGAGCCTGCACAACAGGTTAGTAGGCGGAGTTCTAGTTGACTTTTGAGAGGGCAGGCATAGGATGATCCCATTTTGGTTCCCATCGCAACACCATTGATTTGTGAGAAGGTGTTGTTTTTTTTTTTTAATTCAAAGATGTTGAGGGTGATGACTAATTCTTTAAGTCTGACCAGTGTAGCAGTGGGGAGGGTGTTGTCGGTGAGGGGGCCGTTTATCAAGAAAGAATGTGAGGACCTTCAGCGGAGGGGACCCTCGCATTCTTTCTAAATAAATGGCCCCCTAACCAATAACACCCTCCAATAGCTATAGCAGTGACAGGGTGTTGTTGGTTAGGGGGCCATTTAATAGGAAAGAATGCGAGGGTACCGGGTGCCCCCTAACCGATAACACCCTGTCATAGCTACAGCAGTGGGAGGATTTTGTTTGTTAGGGGGCCGTTTATCGAGAAAGAATGCGAGGGCTTTTGGAGTGGGCCCTCACATTCTTTCTTGATAAACTGCCCCAAAACTGCAGCACCTTCCCACTACTACACTGGTCAAACTCGCAGAATTAGTCATCACCCTCAACACCTTTGAACTCAACAACCATACTGTCTCACAAATACATGGTGTCAAGGGAACCAAAGTGGGACCGTCCCATGCCTGCCTTTTCGAGGGACACCTAGAACTCCGCCTACTAACCTCTTGTAAAGGTCCAGCATTACAGATCTACAAAAGATATATTGATGATGGACTGGGAGCCACACCCATGCTTAGAACAAGACATCCACAATTTCCTCAACTTTGCTCGGACCTTCCATCCATCCATCAAGTTTGCCTATACCTTTTCACAGTCGCTCAGCTTCCCAGGTATCACCATCTTGCTCACAGATAAAACTGCTCAAAACCTTGATTTTTTATAAACCCACCGATGCGCATTCATACCTGGATTACATATCTTCCAACTACCCATCAACTACAGAGGGTATTCCATATTCTGAATTCCTTTGCCTATGCAGACTTTGCTCAAACAAAGAAAATTTCACTTTACAAGCAGCCAAAATGTCTGACTTTTTCACCAACCATGGATACCCCAGTGCTATCATTAATGCTGCTCTCAGCTGCACCACAGCTGTATCCAGATCATTCGCTCCGGAAACCCAGCCTCCAAATGAGATGGACAGACCCACTACCTGCCTCCTCTTCCATCCGCACATTCTCCCCATCTGCACGATCCTGAAGTCCAACTGACACATTGTGGAAAATCACGAACCTGCCTTTGAGACCAAACCAATGATCACTTTCAGACGCGATAAAAACCTCAAAGACCTATTTATGCGCTTCAAACTGGACAAAATCTCCGCACCTACTAAGTCACCTCGTACATTTCCCTGCTCAAAACCCAGTTGCAAAATCTGCCCTCTCACCAAACCAGACAACCTTCTGCATGATTCCAATGGATCATTCACTGTTAAACGCACATTCTCCTGTCACAGCGGCAACATTGTGACTGCCAGCTGTGTGGTAAGATCTATGAAGGTGAGACATCCTGCACACTTAAGACGCGCATTTCTGAACGCTTGGCCGACATCCGCCACCACTGGCCCAAACCAGTTGTTCTACATTTCAACCACCCCCAACATAACATCAACCATGTCAAAGTCCTAGTACTTTGGCCACCACAAAGTGATAATTTGGACTGCCTTGCGCGGAAATCATACCTTATTGCCAGACTTGGAACCCTCCACCCTGATGCCATCAACATCCAAAAGTAGCTTATACCTATCCACCACCCCAACACCAGCCTGCAATATACTCCAACAACAACACACACACTACCAGTCGTCCTACTATTTGTTTACTTCATGTGTAAAGCCACAGCCGTTTTCCTCCCCCCCCCCCCACACTCTCTCCATTTTCTATATTAATCCAGCTTTTACTCGCAGACCTATCCTTTCCCTTTTCTTCATCTGGTTTTCTTTCAACTTGATACGCTATCCTCTCCACATGTGTTTCCCTGTCCTATTCCCGTTTCATGTGCATTAGTGTATGAGTAGATGCAAGTATTTGATACCCCGCTCTTTCCCTTTTCTTTTTAAACAAAAATCCCCTTCTTCCCTCCACCGTCATGACAAAAACCTCCAAAAGTAGCACGCATCTATCCACCACAGCAACACCAGCCCAATTTATTCTCCAACCTCACACCCACAGACAAAACTGATAAGTTTCGGATGCGACAAAAACCTCGAAGACCTAGTTGTGCGCTCCAAACTGGACAAAATCTCCACACCAAAAAGCCTCGGGTACTTTCACCTGCTCAAATCCCAATTGCAAAATCTGCTCTCACAAAACCAGACACCATCCTGCGTGACCCCAAAGGATCATTCACTCTGAAATGCACATTCTCCTCTCAGAGCCGCGACATTGTGTTCGCTGTTTACAGCCAAAGTGTGAGGTAAGATATATGGAAGTGAGACATCCTGCACAACTGAGACGCGCATCTCTGAACACCTGGCTGACATCTGCCACCATCGGTCTAAACCAGTCTCTTTACATTTCAAATCCCCCACCCCGCCCCCATCCAACTATGTCAAAGTCCTGGCACATTGGCAATCACAGAGTGACAACTTGGAGCACCTTATGCAGAAAAGTCTTATCTTATTTTCGGAGTCCGAACCCTCCACCCTAAAGGCATCAACATCCCAAAGTATACCTCTTCATCACCGCAACACCAGCCCGCAATATCCTCCACCAACACACACACACACACACACACACACACACACACACACACTACTATACCTCCTCCTATTTACTTTATTTTGAGGGGTTTTAGAGCTCTGGCCGTTTCTCACCGTTAGCCGAGTGTTCTATGCACTCAAGTGGGAGGTCTGGTGCCGGTGCCACACAGTCTAGTGTCATCAGCTTAATGGATAAGACTCGGGAAAAGTGTCGCTCTCATTTCCCGACCAATTGCTGTAGGGTTGGGTATCTCGTGGCTTCAATACTATGCCACGAAAGGAAGCGTGACTAAAGCCCTGTTATAGTCTTGGGCTAGACTGGCATCGCATAGCCCGAGTTTCATCATCCCCATTAAACAACAAACCACTAATCCTACAAACCACTAATCCTACTAACAATGCAAGTACTACGATTGCAGTACACAAGTCAACAACGCTAATAATGATATATAATAATGATAACTCTGTACTTTGTGTACCTAAGGTGTGAATGGTAAGCTTCGTAGCTTGACCGAGAACGGGGCCTGTAACTCTTCTCTCGAAGGTGGCTGCATTGCAATGTGGATCCAATGTGTATGGGAAATAGGGCACCCACTGTGTACTGAGCGATGACCAAAAAATCAAAGCAACACTGACTAAACTGAAGGTCAAACGTGCAAACCAGCTGAGTTAACGTTCCTGGGAGAGATTTGGGGATGCACGCTAGCAAGGAAACCATTTGGATCGAGTGTTCTTTAAGTCAGGTTGCACAGAAAGTGTGTTCTTTTAAGTCAGGTTGCACGCAAAACTCCGCTCAAATCGGTTCATGGGAACCTTTTGTGCTACGTTCAAAGAAAATGAGTGAATCTTGTACCAACTACACACAATTATGAATAAAAACTCGCGTACTTTTTCATTTACAACAACGAAAACAAAGACAAGAATACGCACGCAACAGAGTAACAACACACAGAACAATTCTGACACAAAACACGCAAAGCAGCTACAAACATCTCACCAGGTCCGTCATTGCGATGTAGAGGAACATGCCAGCGGCCACAGCGAAGATCCAGGTCTGGACCTTTTCGTCGGTGGCCACGGCCAGACTGATGAAGAGGCCAAGGAAGGCGGTCAGCGAGGAAATCAAGTTCCAGAACACCGCCCAGCACACCGTCAGACCGTTTTTCAACAGCACCGCAAAGTCCCCTGCACCACACAAGCACATGTAAAGTACAGCTGTGGACAAGACAACTCTGTCTGCCTGCCCGCCTGTCCCCCCCCCCTTCCCCCCTTTTCACCCCCAAGCAGTTTTACTTTACCTCTTCCCACACTAACCCAAACCCCATCTGAACTGAGTTTTTTTTCTTTTCTAGTCCGTCCTCTTTCACTATAGTTCCCTTTTCCAGTCACCTCGCCTTCAGCGCTTCTTAAGAAAGGGTATGTAATCTGAAACACTGACGAAGTCCTACGATTGAACAAGTCTAGATTCCAAGTTATCGTCTGATTATTTGGTAATCTTTAATTCTGCCTTGTTTGTCTAGTCCACCACGCTGTCCATATCTTCTTAGTCATTAAAATCACTCCTCTTGTTGCAGTTTCGTTACAAGAAGCTACACCCGGCTGTTTTCTGTTGCAGCATCAGGACTGTCAGTCCCGGGGAGCAGTCGGTGTCATGCTGTCCCAAGAAAGCTCGCCAGAGGCACCACACCACTGGCAATCACGTTGGAGCTGAACATCGCCGTCTGTTCTGATCCAGCATAGACAGGTCGTCATATACTATGCCCTTGAATGAGGACGCCGTTTGGTTTGTCGCGGAGCAAAAGGGGATGAGCTTCCACCTCTGAAGTGTGCCAGCACGACCCTCCCACATCCAACCACAGTTCCATTGAATTTGCCAATATCGTGTTGTTGACAGCAACCAGCCACAGGGAAGGACGCCGAGAGAGGAAATCAATGATGAGATCATCACGAGACTAGAGCATAATGGGCCACAAAATCTGAGACTTTTTGAAGATGATCTCCTGTCATTATGAATTGAAAATATGGTTGTGCATTTAGCAATTCACATTTGTAGACGTAAAATTTTGCAAATAAAATGATGAAACAAAAAACCGTGTCTGTCAGTTTATTTTGATTTACATCAAACAGTACAAGTTCCCTGTCAATCCCTGTCAATCCCAAAATTGACAATGTGATCACTTTCGAGTCACCAACTGCTGAAAATTCATCCAAAATTGGTGTGTAGTATGACGTAAACGACGCTGGAACAAGAATCTCTGGCTTGGAAGTAACTTATGTAGCATGTGATTTGAAACCATCTCAACTGCACATGGCTAGATATTTCATAACAATATGAGAAAATGTCTTTCCAATTTAAATCCCCAAATAAATTATTCCGACTGGAAAGAGCACTTAGGGTGCTTCCGTTTTCATTCAGTGTAACCTGTGTGAACTTACTACCTTTCTTAATACAAGACCAAGTTTTATTCTCTGCAGTTGTATATCTATTAGTCAAAATTATGTTTAGCTTTTGACAATATGCTTACAGTGCATTTAAAACGCCTTTGTATATACAAAAAAATGTTTTAACATGGGGGAAACTAGTCAAAAACTTATTGTAACTCATGAAGGTAACATCTGTACTTATAAACTGTTTCACAAAGAAGATATTATGATTACACCATTCATGAACACTGTCTTGAATACACTCTCCCATGGACTCGTGAACTGTCATTTGACAGGATTTCCGAGATAGCTTTTTGTAATTTCATTAACTCTTTCCAAAACAAACTGTCAACTTTCTTTAAAACCACATTTGCATACTCAGCACCAAATTGCCTTATGAACTTCGCCAACTCTAGGAACATACTAATTGTAACATCCTGCCATTAAGATTCATCCAAATGTCCTCTCAGCCAATTTTTATTTTCATGGAGATAATAAATTATCTAATATTCGTCGTTCTCAATACTCCTTCGCTGTATTGTTTAAAAAACACATTTTTCTTAATCATGCTTTGTTTGCTTCCTGTTCCATTAAAATATCATTAATTCGTTTTCCAACACAGTAACGAAATCTTCAGGTGGGTCAGGAATATGAGTCGACAAATGCACAATTTTTGACACAAGGTCTTGATTACTGTTATTTTCCCAAAAAATGTCAATTGTCGCTTGCTCACAAAATTCAAAATTCTTTTCATTTGGAAAAGCTTATTCTCAAAGTTAATCTTTGTCATACTTGCGGTATTGGTGGAAAACAACACTCCAAAAATCTTGAAAGTACCAGGATCCCAAACGAAATTTTTGTCTCTCATGTATCGAACATTCATTTGTTTCCTACTCCCTTTCCAAACGACGTCGCTTTTGTCGAAGTTTCATCTTTTAACCAGAAATTTCAGCAAAATTCAATTAAAATATACACTGACTTATTTAAGGATTTCTCACTTCCATCCAAGCATAATGAGGTATCATCTGCAAATTAAGACAATGACATTTCCTTGTCCTTCGCACCGATTCTTTTTACATTCGATTTTTCTACGAAGCATTAGTGAAAGAACCTCAGCACAAATTACATAGCGATATGGTGAAGATCTTTAAATTTCTTATACTATGTCCTCTACACGAGTGTCCATTCCCTCATTTGTTTGTTGTGTGTGTGTGTGTGTGTGTGTGAAATCCCCACCCCTTTTTTTCTTCTGTTCCAATAAAACTGTGAGCCATTTACTCGATCACTTCTATTCCTTTTTAGGCACTATCATTACTACTAATATTCTACAGAATTTTATTATGACTATCCATATAATTATCATCCAATACTACTGTTTGCTTTTTACTCATTGATAATTTCTATTCCTTTCCACCAACTATTATGATTACTATAAGTTATATTACTTCTACCATTATTACTATTATCATCAGATCATTATTATCATTACTGTCATCATCACCATCACCCCCATCACCATTACTTACGTCGTTGTTATTGCTA
Source organism: Conus canariensis (assembly GCA_033310375.1). Lineage (NCBI taxonomy): Eukaryota > Metazoa > Mollusca > Gastropoda > Neogastropoda > Conidae > Conus > Conus canariensis. The sequence goes on from CM065740.1 coordinate 31,580,542, forward strand.
TTACTATCATTATCATCACAACCATTACGCTGGAAATTACTGTGTCCTATTATTACTAATCCAATCATCAGCCTTAGTTGCAGTAGTGATATTTACGTACAATACCTTAAAAAAAAGATTACAGACAGAAAGAAAAATACGAGTGCGTGTCTGTGTGTAGGTTTCTTTTTTTTTTTTTTTTTAAATTGCCCCTCCCCTTCTTCCCTACTCCAATAATGCTGTTAGCCTTTCACGCACTGATCGTTCCTATTCCTTTTCACCAACTGGTACTATTGTTAACATTACTATATTTATTACTATCAATATCATTACTATCATCACCACCCTCTCCCTGCTCCAGTAGTACTGTTAACATTGTGCTCGTTGACCATCTCTATTCCTTTCCACATCTATATAAATACTATTATAATTATTACTATCATTATTATTGTCAACATACTATTATCAATACTATCATCATTATCACCACCATCATAAAAAAAAAATCCTTTATTCTTCTTACTATGTTAATTAGTATTAACATCACCATTATCATCATCATTGTCACTATTATGATTACTATCATGATTATTACTATTCTAATATGCCTACTATTATCATTATACCTGTTGTCACAACTGTTACAAATATCATATCTACTATTAATATCATCATACATTTTTACATTTCCTTGCATTCCAATTTACAGCCTCCTGCATCATTACTATCATTATTAGATGGTTATAATCGTGATTATCATAACTATACCTATTAAGAGTCTATCTTTCCCATAATCTGCATCCCCCTCCTCCTCTTTGTGCTCTTGTCCTCCCCTTCCCCTCCTCTTTTTTCCTCTCCCTCCCTTCCCTCATTATTATTATGATCACTCATACTATTACTGATATTATTTTTATTACTGTAAGTTTCACTGACATTACTATTACCGTTATCGTTATCACTATTACCATTATTAGTACCATTATTATTATTATTATTATCAATACCATCATAATCAACATCATTACCATCATCATCATCACCGCCGCTAACACTGTTGCCACTACAACTATGCTGTTCAACAATTCTCTAACCTCTTTCCTTTCTCTCCTTTTGTCTGCATAGCTAATAATTACCACAACTACTATCGTCGTATTACGGAAGTGGTAATAATCCTCTCAATTATTTTTTAAAAATATTTGAACCATCATTGTCATTATTTTCATTACTGCTATCATCACTATTATTATCACCAGCATTATTTTCACTCGCATGGTATCCTTCCCAACGGCCTTGTTTTCATTCAACGTCCATGTTGCACCCAATTTGAGATGATAAGAGATTGCTCGTTCTTCGTTTTCATTTTCCTGAATATCTTGCCTGAAGACCAAGGAGGTCGAAACCCGTCCTGTTTTGTCTTGTAATTTGTTTGCCCCTTTGTCCGGCGGAATAAATCATAGTTCCATTTCCACCTGCAGCAACCTCATTTGAAACTAACTAAAAATGAATATGGTTTAATGGTTTTCCATTCTGGTCTCGGACACCTAGCCAAGGCTGCATTTGACCCTTTTTTCCGCAGCATACCCGGAAATTTATCGGACCCAAGAGATACCGATACCCTGAAACTTGGTCAGGAAATCTGAGGAACACTCAGAGACTCGACCCATAAGTGGATGAACCTCGACTGTGTAGTTGGTTCTGTTTCCGACTGAGCCCTTAGCATATTCAACAACCCGAAAAACAGCAGTCCAGAACTGAAAAATCCCACAAATAAATGCCTCCGACAATAGGACTTAAACGCACAACCTCTCAGCCCACAGCGAGAGACACTAAACATTGCACCATAGCAGCTCGTTCACGCGCAAACCTAGTTTTGGGTGCACAAGGCAGTCATGATGATCAAAAGCACGGGGCACCTTTTGAGCTAACTCGTGAGGCTAAAATTTTGCACACGTGCAGACCAAAGTTACAGAACACATTACAGGCATGCTGATCAAACGCGTAAGGCATATCGCAAACAGATGGACTTAATTCCGTAGGCGAACACATAGCATTTGTGTTGTATTGACTCGTACTATATGCCTTTGTCGTGGTCCCCTTCACTCGCGCAGATCACTTAACCAATCCTGGGCACCCCAATCGCCGTGCGCCAACGGAACCTATTCCACTAGCCGAGCTTTCCTCTCAGATGGCCACGTATACCAACTTCACAATGCCTGTGGTTCAGCGAGGTCAGCTCACTGCCTGCGTGCACCCTTCACTCCTATACAAACCACCAAGTCAGTGCTTCAAACTTCACAGTACGACACGATGAGCAGCATGGTGTGGCAAAACAACCAACACGTGAGCAGGTGGCAGGCAGGCAGCCAACGACAACGACAGGAAGTGGTGAATGCCTACACTGTGCCAACCGAAACACTACCAAACAGGCTAAGAACTCCACCCCCTCTTCATCGATGCAGACTTTATAACCTAACTCCTGTTATCTTCTATACACTCATCAATTTTGTGGAGCAGATTAAACCGATTAACTACATTCATCTGAATGGCAGCACATAAATGAAATAATCATTCAGTCGCACGCTCACCCAACTCGTGAGGCAGCTCGTGACAGAAGACGGCAATGCCCGTGGCGATGCCCACACTGGTGCCCGAGGAGAAGGCGGCGCCGATGGCCAGGCCGTCAGCAAAGTTGTGCACAGCGTCCCCCAGCACAATCATCACGGTCAGGGACGTGTTGCCTGTGCAGAGACAAGTCAAAGGTGTGAAAGGAATGTGTGTGTATGTGTGTGTGTGAAAAATATGAATGCGCATCCATATCTATGTAGCTATCTATACATGTCTCTTAATGTGTGCGCGTGTGCTTGTGCGTGTGTGTGTGTGTGTTTCAGGGAGAGTTGGGGCAAAGAATATGTGTTGTGTCCGAACGTGTGCGCGTGTGTAGGAGGCTGGTATGGAAAGAGTGTGTGTATGTGTGTGTGGAGAGAAAGCGAGTGTGTGTAATGTTTGACAATAATACTGCTGACAGCCATGCGTATTATACAGTATAGTATTTTCATTGCGCATTTCTTTCATGTGTAACATGTGAAGGAGACAACTTTTGGACAAATAACCTCTCTGTTTTGTACAGTGTATTAAACAAGACTTACTCAGAGCCTTGTTCTGTGTGCTTTTAAATTTCACCTTATTTTCAGAAAAGCTGCAATCTGTTTCGTCCCCCTTAGATCCCCAAAAAGCCCTGGCGTGTCTTGCCATCAGATTAGGCGTGTCCTACGGTACATTAACGTGTCAACGTACCGACAACTGGCAAAGACTTACCGGCTGGCTTCATTGGGGACGTGTCCTGCTTCGTCTCTGGCAGCCCTTTGCCATCCTGTGACACACAGACCAGGGTCAATGAGTTACAACGGAGAATCAATGCCCTCTTCTTTGACATTACAGAAGGGGCTAGGGCGCTGACGGAGATGAAAGACTGGGGCTGGTTCTAACGTCTCCTTGAATCAGATCCTGACAGGAGCATTGTCAGTTATGGTAAGATTTAGGTCTTTACTTCCAGCAGAAGACTCACAAATAAATCTTCACATGACCGTTACAACGGTCCAAAAACTTTCACGTGTCATTCAACTGTAACCATATTCACGATTACTCCCTCTAGCATCCTGAACCCCAGTTATTCATAGTTTATGAAATCCGAACTTGAAGAATATGGCCAAGCCCAGTCAATCAACAAAAATGGAATATTCTAGAAAGCTCATGACCTATGACCCAGTACAGCCATGCAAAACGCATGCTATTTTTGGTTTAGGTTTGGGAACCATTGACCGAGTGTTGCCAAACAAACATGATGCAGTAAGTGTCTGCATACATTGGGGAAGAGGTGAGGCTACGTCGATGGACATGATTCTAATTTTCACACCGTCGCAGCGAGATCACAGAAAATATTCGTGATTTTATATCTCTGCTGCATACTATGGGAGCATTGCAGAACCAGGCCAAAATCTGCTTAGATGTCTCACCCAGAAAACATAATGAGACTCTAGACAAGCAGAACAAATGGTTCTGTTCATAAATGGGTTTTGGCGGTTTCAATAAACTTATCATTTGAGGACTGAAGTTTTACACTAACACTCCCATCCTAGTTCTGGTCTCTTTCCTCTTCCACTACCACCAGCTCCACGCATCCCCACCCATTTCTGTCCCTAACCCCATCCCCCCACTCCCCACAACCCCTCCCACCTCCATCCTCCATTTTATTCTGAATCTTGGCTAGCTCACTCATATGATTACGAGGGAATTACTTGCCTCCACCAGTTGCCCCCCCCCCCCCACTCCCTCCCTCAATTATTTTATCACCATTACAGTATTAAACCACTTTCACAACCCCGAGGTTGTTTCCTTTATGATCCTCATCATAACACAAATTTAGCGCTGTCTCTGCCTCCGCCGACGAGCGTATGTTTCCACCTGTACCTGTTGGTTCCATTTACCCACCTCTCAGATTAATTCACGGCAAGCTACTGGCCCGATCCTAATGATATTTCCTGGAAAGGGAACGTGGTCCAAGGATGGACCCCATTACAGTTTGGCGCGGATCCATGGTACATATCAAAATCGAAGGGTGGGTCCAGCGTGTTTGACCTCGGCAGAGTTCTGCGCTCTCCCAAATACGGCTACCCTTTTTTGTTATTTCTTTAAATGTGGTTTGGGAACGAAGGATACAGGGGATCGAATAAGAGAGAGAGAGAGAGAGAGAGAGAGAGAGAGAGAGAGAGAGAGCAAAGAAGGGGAACGAGGCAAGCGAGCCGGCCAACACAACGTAAAAGGATGAAGCAATCTGTGCGTCAACAACAACCTGCAAAACAAAAACGGACAAAATCAAATTAATGCTCTTTTGGATGAGACGATGAAAGGAGGGACCATGTGCAAGCGTGCACCAAAGCGCAGATAAACGAAATCAGGTCAATAATGGTGTTGTCCCTCGCACACAAAATATGTGGAATATCCATAATGTTAGCTAGGCAAACAAAATGACACGCAGACAGATATAGCTGGTGCAGTGGAATTCACACGGAGAAACCTACTTAGAGACGTCATGTAATCACCAGACCTGTTTCCTTAAAGCTGCTAATGATGTACTTTTCAACAAAAAATGTGTGCATTTTCTACAAAGAGTGTGTAAAAAAAAAATCCAAATCTTTGAAAAAGCGAAGGTGGGGGAAGGGGGCTGGGCATTGTTTTCACCTGCCATCACACTATATAGGCTTCTTCCAGATACTAACCTACCACGTGATCTTGCATTAATTACGAAAAAAAAGGTTCTTTCTAAACCAAATTACTTTCAAACCCGATTCATCAGCATACTTTGGTATAAACACATGTTGTCTCTCCGGTTTTTTTTCCCGCGATGTGTCAGGACATGTCGAGGAAGTCGACACAGCTTGAGGCAGTTTCGCGCGCAGAAGTTAGCAAGAGTTGTCGCTCTTTGGTCCAAATCGCACAACTGTTAATCCTTGCAGCTGCAATTACAGCTCAAGAACTTCGTCTCTCATTTTTCTTCAAAATGTTTCTTTTGGTTCGTCGTATTTCCGTCAAACTTGTTAACATAAAGGGAAAAAATATATATACACACATACGACCACATAGTTTGAGTAAATAGGTCTGAATTACACTTTAATACCAAAGTTTAGAAGGTCAGCACTGGGAGAGTTTTGATGCCATGACCCAAGTGCAGAGGAGGTGCAAGTGCACAGGACAGGATAAAGAGAGTGAACCGTAGGACACCCTTATCCGAGAAATACCCCGTTCCCTTACCAGGGTGATGCTCAGATCCAAATCGTGGCTGTGCCCATGACTGTCCCCGCCGCTGCCCTGTCAAACAGACAACTCTAAACTGTGGTAGCCATCTGCTGTGAGGTCCAAGTCCAGCCGTGGCAACAGTCAGCTCTGGGGTCCAGGTCAAGCCATGGCAACAGTCAGCTACGAGGTTTAAGTCAAGTTATGTCAACAGTCAGCTATTGGGGTCAAGTCAAGCTGTGGCAACAGTCAGTTATGGGGTTCAAGTCAAGCTGTGGCAACAGTCAGCTATGGGGTTTAAGTCAAGCTGTGGCAACAGTAAGCTATGGGGTTTAAGTCAAGCCATGGCAACAGTCAGCTATGAGGTTAAGTCAAGCTGTGGCAACAGTCAGTTATGGGGTTCAAGTCAAGCTGTGGCAACAGTCAGTTATGGGGTTCAAGTCAAGCTGTGGCAACAGTCAGTTATGGGGTTCACGTCAAGCTGTGGCAACAGTCGGTTATGGGGTTCAAGTCAAGCTGTGACAACGGTCAGCTATGTGGTCTATGTCAAGCTATGGCAATGTCAGCTATGAGGTCTAAGTCAAGCTATGGCAATGTCAGCGATGAGGTCTAAGTCAAGCTAAGGCAATGTCAGCTATGAGGTCTAAGTCGAGCTTTGACAACAGTCAGCTATGAGGTCTAAGTCAAGCTGTGGCAACGGTCAGCTATGGGGTCTAAGTCAAGCTATGGCAATGTCAGCTATGAGGTCTAAGTCGAGCTATGGCAAACAGTCAGCTATGAGGTCTAAGTCAAGCTATAGCAACAGCTATTCGGTCCAAGTCAAGCTATGGCAACAGTCAGCTATGAGGTTTAAGTCAAGCTATGGCAACAGTCAGCTATGAGGTCTAAGTCGAGCTATGGCAACAGTCAGCTATGAGTCGAGCTATGGCAACAGTCAGCTATGAGGTCTAAGTCGAGCTATGGCAACAGTCAGCTATGAGTCGAGCTATGGCAACAGTCAGCTTGATGTCTAGAGTAGCAAGTCTTTGTCAAGTCAAGCTATGGCAACAGTCAGCTATGAGGTCTAAGTCAAGCTATGGCAACAGTCAGCTTAGGTCTAAGTCAAGCTATGCAACAGTCAGCTATGAGGTCTAAGTCAAGCTGTGGCAACGGTCAGCTATAGAGGTCTAAGTCAAGCTGTGGCAACGGTCAGCTATGAGTCTAAGTCAAGCTGTGGCAACGGTCAGCTATGAGTCTAAGTCAAGCTGTGGCAACACAGGTCTAGCTATGAGGTCTAAGTCAAGCTGTGGCAACGGTCAGCTGTGAGGTCTAAGTCACTAGGGCAACAGTCAGCTATGAGGTCTAAGTCAAGCTGTGGCAACGATTATTTTTAACATTTGAGGTTTGTTCTGTTCTCTTGTTCCTCCGATTCACTTTTGCCTCATCCTATACTATAAACTCTCAAACCATGTGACACTATTTCAACCGTCACTGGCCAGATCAAAGTCGAACCATGTCAATCGTCATCTGAAGGTCAAGATCATCAAGCTGCGAGGTAAACGTCGAACTATGGAATCACAGGCTGTCATGTCAAAGTCATCAAACTATAGCAGGTGTCTGTTAGTTCCGAGGTCAAAGTCAAATTTGGGTAACCTGGATGGAAGACACAATACACATAATTATATTCCAGAAATATCTTTATGGGGGTATATAAGTGAAACAGAAAAACAAACATGAAAGAAAGAGCACCAAGCATAGCGATAACAAACAAGCGAACTGACCATTATCGTAACTCGACTTTGATGTCGCTGCCACGAGACAACTGTGCCAATCGTCAGCTGCAAGATCAAAGGCAAACTATGGCAACGATAAGTTGCAAGATTAAAAACACGCTGAAGCAATAATCAGCAGCAAGACCAAAAGCAAGCTATAGCAATCGTCGGCTGCAAGATCAAACACAAGCTTTGACAGTCGTCAACTGCAAGACCAAAAGCTAGGTAGCGCTATGGTAATCGACAGCTGCAAGATCAAAAGGCAAGCTGTGGAAACTGTCGGCTGCTAAAGCATGGGCAAGCTATGGTAATCTACAGCTGGAAGGTCAGAGGCAAACATGGCTATCGTCAGCTGAGAGGGTTTACAATTATCAGCTGGAAAGTATGCAAGGCAATCGTCAGGCGAGAGTTGACAATACCGATCGTCAGCGGCAAGGTCATACCGTGGCGATAATCAGCTTAGAAGTAACAATACCAATCATCACCTGTGAGGTAACTACGGCAAGCGTGCGTCAGCTGCGAGATCATAGTTGCGACAATTGTGAAGTGCAAAAATTATAGTTTAGTAACGGCAATTGTCACCTGCAAGATCGCAGTTAATAAATCCGACATGAGAGAGAGAGAGAGAGAGAGAGAGAGAGAGAGAGAGAGAGAGAAAGAGAGAGATGCATTTCTGTACAAAGGGTAAAGGGGGAAAACAATGCAATTTGGTTCTCTAGAACTGGTTGTGTAACAAGAAAACTAAGGTAATCTTCTGTTGACTTGATCAAACCTATTTAGTAGGCTACATCCATGCAACAGTGTATCTGCATGACAACTAAAACTGCATCCGGTAAAAGAAAAACCGCATCAAGCATCATCCCAAAATTAAAAGAGATCCTACATCCTTATTACCTTTTTTATCTAATCATATATGCATTTGTCCAACACCTGTTGAATCTGTTCCAGCTTTTTCGCTATGAACAATCTTAATATATATTTCATTTCTTTCTCATTTAAATGGTATTTCTTCTCATAATGTATACAACAAGAAGGCATAAACTGAGCAATGACAAGCCGAAGCTAACGTTAGGCTCGCTCACAAAAACAGAGCAAGTACACGCATCATCAAAAGCAGCATTTAGGCAAAACAGTTGCAGAACACAATTAACCACAATAGCTAATTATGGTTGTTCTTTGCAAAGTGTCTGACGGAAGATCATGGCTGCATGAAGTGCGTTGTTTGGGCTGTTCGGAACAACGGTCAACGTGCGAAACAGAAAACACATGAGTATTTAACCAACTGATTCTCTAAAATAGCTTCTTCGAGCTTCCAAAATTATGCGGCTTTAGTTTCCACTGCGTCATGTGTAGCACAGGACCTCTTTCCTTCCAGGAAGTTTGGATGAATCTGCTGATTCAAGCTGCTAAACTTACCACTGTGCCCCAGTAACAGCTCAAATACGGTACTTTGTCTTTTTTTTGCCCTGCAAGTATTGGACATGAATATATTTCCCAATGCATTTTCGTAAAAGCATTACCGAAAGGCGTGAAAGACGTTGATAAACGATACCATCGGCAAGTAATTCAGTACCTAGCTCACAAACTGACTGTAGCGTCGGTAAATCAAAAATGTTAAAGTAAAAACAGGAGTGCTAGAAAGTGTTAACAAGAAATAGCGGACAACCGCAAATTTTTGGAGAAAATTAAGGAAAGGTTTAGCTATGCTAACGAAGGAAGAATTAAAAAGCTGGAGGAGAAAATGGGCAGAACGGTGGACGCAATGGCTAAGCGAATTAACATCTTGGAGAACAGCGTGTTTACTCTGCGAAAGGAGGACGTACTGAAAGAGGGTGTGAACAAGCTGAAGGGAAGCTACGCCGATCTAGAAACGAGCAACTGGCAGAGCAACATCTTTGCTCTACATTCAAGGATTAAGCGTGGTACGCCCAACAGTCAAACGGGCGTGTCTACGGTGTGTAGATGAGTCGCGGAAGAGGGCCAAAATGTGTCGCCGATTGTGTCACGAAATACGCATTTTTAAGCAAAGGCTAGATATAGCAGTATCCCCAGAGAATACCGAGCCGGCTCACTCTTCATGGAAGCCTGGAGGAGCCAGATCACGCTCAATCGTGGCTAATTGCTTTTTCAGATAAACGTTCTGTGTTAGTAAACAGAAATGAAAACGTCAAACAAACGGGGATTTTAGTTTCTGTATGCCGACGGTAGCGAACTGTGAATTACTCACCACAGCCGAGGAAAGCTCAACCGTACTAGCGGTGTGGTCATCTAATGGCATGATCTTGACAAGGACAATAAAAAAAATGGTATGATTTTGACGCTGGACACACTCACTAATGTGCAAGTGATGCTAAACGAGGCAATGACGGAATACATTCAAAGGTGCGTGCTCTGGAAATTCCATGACATGGAAGCATGTATTTAAATTGTTCTGTGAGAGCCTCTGTGTGTGTGCGTGTGTGTGTGCGCGTGCTTGCGTGGGTGCGTGCGTGCGTGTGAAGAGAGAATGGGGAGAAAGGGCTATGGATGTGTATGCATTAGCCGAGCTGGACGTTAAGCTTTGGTACATGATTTGCAAAAGGGACCACTGAAAAGGAATATTTGGAAGATTTCCATTCCAGTCCCCTTCTGTGTGAAAACGTTCTTTAGCCAAAACCTATTGGCTAATGTTTTTGGGCAAATTACGTGTTCACTTGCTTTGTTTGGATGGTTTTGGTGTTTTCTGAGTCAGGGCTGTTCGCAGTGTTTGTTTTTGGGGTGAGTTTGCACGAGAAGGAGTGTATGTGTGTGTGTGTGTGTGTGTGTGTGTGTGTGTGTGTGTGTGTGTGTGTAGGTAATTTTTTTTTTAACTGATCAAGTGTACCTTGCGTAAGTGTGATCGGAGTCGTACATGGGTTGTTCTCAGTGACATACAGTGTAAGGATTACCCAATAAGGCTTGCAGTATCTTTTAGTCAGTGCACAATCGTTATCTTTGTATTTGGGGGGGGGGGGGGGGTTGTCTGTATAAGTAAAAGTTACAGTATTGAACCAATGTTCGTTTTCTGTGGATTAAGTTTTTACACAAAAATAAGGGACTAAAAAGTGTTGGATAGGAACACTGTATTCGCGCCATTTGCGATACAAATGTTATTTAGCAACCCTCGTCGCTATGTTATTTAAGAATGATTTCGAGACAATGGTTCATCAAATATACATGGATGTAGAAGAAAACCCATCTTTCATTACAATGCAATGGAAAAAAGAATCAACAATAGACTATATGGTACGTACGGATCGTCCAAAATTTTCTTGCGAAGTTGGAAAAAAAAAAAAGAAAGACGTTGTTAATGATAATTAACCATTGGTAAGGCTTGGCATCGTGTACTGAAAGTGTCACTCAATTTTGATCATTTGTAAACATGATGAAAAAAATCAACCCCAAGAAAGACTAGATGCTAGGATGACAGAACAAGTTCAGGAAAGAGTAGATTGCTCACTTTATATAATGTTATGGTACCTTTTTTTCAACACCCATTGTTGAAAATTAGTGCCTGCGATTTCCTTTTTATCTAAATACAAACTCAGTATACATTTCACCAGCATTCTGTGTGTTCAAGCAGTCCTGAAAGCAAAATATGAAACAGAAAAGCATATTGCAATTATTCTGAAAAAAAATCCATATACATTTGAAATATGTTGGTTGCCTAATATGTTTGTAATCACATAAGAACGTAGGCTTAATAGCAAACAATAATACATGGGTCTGTGGCCAGCATCCGATAAAATATTGAGCTGTACAAATACTTTGCTTGTTAACTTTTCTTGTCTCGAAAGACATCTAATCTTCACAGGTTAGGCAGCATTCCGGATACACTATGCCGTCAGATATGCATACTCCCCGTTTCAATACATTTTGCCTATTTGCTTATTCAGCTATGATTCTTTCCCTCAGCTATATATGAACCTGTGAGTGTGTGTACACACCAACACCTGTACGCCCGCATTAGTATTTTAATATGTAACATATGCCTGTCCGAACCAAACATTAACGTCTTTGCCTTATGTTTGTTCTTTCTCGTTCGTCTTTTGTTGTTTTTTCAATGTTATTCAGTGTTGTTGTTGTCTTACTTAAAAACAAGAGAGCTAATGCTCTTTTGATGTTGCCAAAAAGCAGATCACTGCATCTGTTTTTCATACTAACCTGTCCAAGCAACGGCCTTATTCCATACACAAACATGACAG
>CM065740.1:31599784-31614784 GCA_033310375.1 Conus canariensis
GGGGGTGGCTCCTCACTTTGCGATCCAGCTCATCCCAGAGGTTCTCAATCGGGTTGAGATCGGGACTGCATGCTGGCCACTCCATTCTGTTGACTCCAGACTGCTGCAGGAAGTCGTTGACCACCCTTGCCCTGTGGGGGCGAGCATTGTCATCCTGGTAGACAGCCCTCGGTCCCATCTGCTGCAGTGTAGGCACAGCCAGCGGTCGAAGGATCTCATCCCGGTATCGGATGCCAGTCAGGTTACCCTGTACATGATACAAGGGTGTTCTGTGGTGAAGGCTGAAGGCCCCCCAGACCATTACAGAACCTCCACCAAAGGCCACCTTTTCTTGGACAGTGGCGTCAGTAAAGCGTTGCCCTGGGCGCCTCCAGACCCTCAGTCGGCCGTCGTTGTGGTGAAGGGTGAAGCGTGATTCATCACTGAACAGGACCTGGGACCATTGCTGACGTGTCCACCTCACGTGACGTGCGGAGAAGGCGCGGCGTGCTGCCCTATGGGCTGGAGTTAAGCGTGGCCGTACTGCTGGGCAACGAGAACGGAGATTAAACCCATGTAGGCGGTTCCGTATGGTCTGCTGGCTGATGCTGATGTTAGTAGCCACCCTGAACTGCCTTTGAATTATGCTGGAAGAGGCTGTTCTTGTCTGCAGGGCTTGTCGTTCAATGAGACGATCGTCACGTGGGGTTGTCTTCTTCGGTCGACCAGATCTGCGTCTTTCATGGACAATCCCAGTGGCTGTGAAGCGTTGAATCAGTCGGACAATGACCGAGATGGACACATGAAGTCGCCTGGCCACTTCTCGCTTGGGAACACCATCTTGGAACCATGCAACAGCTCGTCCCCTATCCAACTCGCTTAATTTTCGTCGTGGAGGCATTGTCAGATCAGGCCTACTACTGGTGGAATGTCTTCTTATATAGCCAAGCGAGCGACAGCATCTCACACATAAACAGCAGTGCTTGCACGTGCATAATGTTTTTTCCATCTGGCAAGTGCAATGTGTTCAGGCAGAACGGTCCAAAACAAGGTCATTTTTCGCAAGTTTCTGCTTTTCCGTTTGCGGCCCAGCTCAGTAGTAGAGAATCCCGTGCAATTTTCGCACTAACACAACATCGCCCACTTACAGCTGAACAAGAATTCATGACAATTTGGCTGGACTAAGAAATAAATAACAGTAGCGAACTGAGTTTATTACGCACCTGTTTTCACATACCGATCCTTAACTTTTTGTGCGTAGTATACACACACACACACCACACAACACACATATATATATATATATATATATATATATATATATATATATATATATATATATATATGTTAGTGTGTGTGTGTGTGTGTGTGTGTGTGCGCGTGCGTGTGTGTATGCGCGCATGCGTACGTGTGTGTGTGTGTGTGTGTGTGTGTGTGTGTGTGTGTGTGTGTGTGTGTGTGGGGTGTGTGTGTGTGTGTGTGTGTGTTTGCGCGCGCGCGCGTGTACGCGTGCGTGTCTGTCTGTCCACTACTGACCGTGTCTGTCGTGGGGGCCTGTCGTCTGACCCTGGACACGGCAAGGTCACTGGCAACGCTCCGCCGCCGCCGCCGTCTGTGGTCATGGCCGTGGTCGTCGTGTCCCTCCTCTTCCTCACCTCCGGACCTTAGCAGGATGTCCAGCTTCTCCATCAGCTCCTCCAACCCTGCACGTGCGTTAGTGCCCGTGTGAACATGACTTCTTTTTTTACTTTTAAGTTGCTTTATAGCACAGTCGACTATACAGGGCTCTCTTTAGCGTTGTCACCAGACAGTCTAAGTAGCCCTGTCCTGAAACAATCAGACGAACAACTTAACAACGCGGACGGCTATTTAAACATTACAAAACATAGTAAAACTGCCCATATCCTAAATAATATAAAACATACTAAAACTGACCATATCATAAATGATATAAAATATAGTTAAACTGCCCATATCATGAATAATATAAAACATAGTTAAACTGCCCATATCATAAATGATATAAAATATAGTTAAACTGCCCATATCATGAATAATATAAAACATAGTTAAACTGTCCATATCGTAAATGATATAAAATATAGTTAAACTGCCCATATTATGAATAATATAAAACATAGTTAAACTTCCATATCGTAAATGATATAAAACATAATCAAACTGTCCGTATCCTAAATAACATAAACCATAACTAAACTGTCCATATCCTAAAGCAGGATAAATCTTGGCCTGCCGAGCACATAAAAAGCATTCTCCTTAACTTATCAAGTCCTAGTTTAAAAAAAACCCACAAAACTATGATGGTTTACAACAAACATGTAAAATGATTATATAGGCAATTAGACACTGCAGTAGCTTACAGACTGCCAGTGCCCCACTCTGAACAATGTGCACAGTCAGTATCACACCCTAGCGGCCAGACTCTGGAAACTCGAAATGCCATAGACTGTAATAAGAGCAAACTGCGTAAAAAAATAACAATAAAAAAATCACCTTTCTCGAACAAAGACAAGGAAATGGATCACAAAGGTATAAAAACAATGGATGACAGTATGGAATCGGAAAAAAAAATCAGAAGGTACGAAGACAGAATCAAAGAGTGACAGAGAAGAGGAAAATACTCGCGCAGAATCTCATAAAGGCAGAAAGCATCGCGGATACAATGAGTACAGGGACTCCCCACGGGTGGCATGTTCGCCACCAACGCTTGAAACGGTCTGTAGCTGCGCCAGAGATTCCTTGCAGGGGGGAAACAAGATGGCAGCGACTGTAGCCGGATTCAATTTGTTGCTGTTATTGTTTTTGTTGTTGTTGTCGCTGCTGCTGGTATTGTTGTTGTTGTTGCTGTTGTTGTTTTGCGTGTCGGGGCTTATTTTGTTTTTCACGTGTGATATTTGTTCAGTTACAAAACTAACACTGACCTACTGGTCGTTTCAAGACCCATTTCGATCGTCTTCGGACGTTTACCAAAGAGAAAAGCCATCCTAATCGACAGCGTGCAAGCTTTCTCATCTGAGAGCGCTAGGCTAAAACAAAACAAACTAACAATGCAAAACGGTCTTGCCAAAATCTAGCGAAGCATTTTGTCCGGGCAGCCCGTGACGGTCACACTGCTTGGTTGTGCTTAAAGTAGTTCAGCATGTTCTATGTACGACTGCTATACTACCATCCTTTCCTCCCCTACCTTTTACATAGTCATAATGTTACTGGCCATGCCTCAGAATGAATCGCCTTTCGTCTAAAAAGAAACATCTACGTTTTTAAGTAGGTTTCTTTCACAACCCGTCAAACATTTCATCTCATCATTTTTTCCCAAACAAAAGCAAGAAAGGAAAGAAAATTATAGCCATATTGTTTTACATTTCGGTACATGGCCTTCCTCGCGAATATTTATTTGTTTGTTTATTTGCGTTTTTGAGATACATCTCTATTCAAGGTGGAACAATAAATAATACACAAAAAAAACAAAATCATAAAACAACGAAAACAATAAAAACATGACAAACGTTTCTAGTGTACAAACAAAAGAAGAAAGGGCACGGCAAGAGAGTGTCACTGTGCTGGATTATTCTTTATTGTTCCCTCTGCAGCCCAGCCAGCCACACGCGGATTTTGAGAGCTGCCCACTTAGCAAGAAGTCTTATCCCGGGAAACAAAAGACACCAATGTAGAAATATTAACTGCAAGAAAATGACACAGCATACATACAAATATGAGAGAGACAAAGGGGAGGGGGGGGGGGAGGGGTAATTCTGCCTATTCGCGAAAGGGCCACCACGGAAAGCATAAACGACTTTACAAAACAAACCATACTATAAACTCATCGCTGCACAAAAAACAACAAACAAAACCAAAACAAAAAACAAAAAAAAAACCTTGTTGTCATTAGAAACACGCTCAGACCTGAAAATTCTGGGTGGTTGATATACAGACACTAGTAACAGCATTATGAACCAAACCAAACTGTCCTTCTACCGTCACAGTCTTGGTGGTCCACGTTGTATACGAGTTTCTGCCATTCAAATTTAGCTTCCGTTGTATACGAGTTTCTGCCATTCAAATTTAGCTTCCGTTCAAATCTAGCCCAGTCTATCATACAGCTCCCTGCCAGAGCTCTCATCACGGAAAACAAAAGCCCTGTCACAAAAAGCACCCCCCCCCACCCATGTATGTACATCATTATCAACTACAGGTCATAACATACCTACTGAGCTATTGACATTCTGAAATCAGATCAAATTAGTCCTGCTGACGACACCAGTTGTCCTGCTCTGTTTCTTACCCTTAAATCGCAAACTTTTGGGAAGAAAAAAACAACAACAGAAGAACAGTTATGCCAGAAAAGCCATTAAAACGTCATAGGCAAAGAGCCACTGTAGAAGCGACAGCAAGGGTCACTCGCAACAGTGGCTACAATTGCGTTATATAGTGGTTCCATTACAACCGTACATGTGGCGAAATTTAAACTGTAACAAAGCCAAAATGCGAGCAGCTTTTTCCCAGTATGACAACTGGTGAATGGACTACAAAAGCGAAGAAAGAAGGGGTGAAAATGAAAAATTACGAGCACAGAATTTCCAGAAGCTGAGGAGTGGGGTTAAGTTTATATATTTCCTACATCTGTCCCCCACCTCTCTCTCTCTCTCTCTCTCTCTCACACACACAACACACACACACACACACACACACTCTTTCCCCTCGTGTCCCGACAGAAAAAGAAACCACTCATTACTTAAAACCTGCGTCCACTCCTATCGAGTGTTGGTGACACGTCAAACAAAACTGATTATGAACACGGACGTCAAGTGACAAACACGTCAAGTGACGAACGCCGGAACGCCAAATCACAACAGAAACTAATGCACGTCCCTGCAAGCCTGCTCCTTAAGTCCTCATGTTACCACGGGCCATGATCACCACTCTCCACACAGATAATGATGGGCACAGAGGGGCACTGTACGCTAAGTGCTATGGACGAGCGACTTGGTGATGAACGCACCGCACAAGGGACTGAAAAGTCACCGGGTGACTAATGGAGTCCTGAGCAGGGTTTTTTTTTTTTTTAAACTTTTTTTTGTGCTACTCTTTCTTGTGCTGGTTACCGGGCCAGGTCTGTCGATGAGGTAAGCCGTGGCACAGTGTTGCTGGCGCAGTGCCATACAAGGCTCCTCTTCGATCTCGGTTACATCAGACAAAAAGGGGAGGGGACGGAGGGTCGGGGGAAAGCGGGAGAGGGGGTGGGGGGTGGGGGCGAGGAGTGTCTCAATAATATTGCCACGTACTCTCCTTAAGCAAACCAGCTCAATGTTCCGACAAGAAAACTAAGCATACTATTGAACATATTACATAAAACTTTTTTTTTATTCTACCAAAAATTCTACATTTGCTTCTCGGCAGGGCAGCAGTTTAGCATCTAGATTCTTTGAATACGGACTCTGAACACAGTACTGTGAAACTTGAGTCAAAATGCAACGAAATGAGTTCAAGGATTACCTGCAGACAGGCGAACTGACACGCACGCAGACAGACGGAAACACATACAGACAGACAGACAAATAAACAGGGCAGAAAATACCCCCCTGCTCCATATGCTACTTCTGGACATATACCACTCTACGTTTGCTAGGGATACAATAAAACAAAACCATAGCTAGCACAAGAACTCTCACAAAGAGGTCGAGAGTGTTCACAGTCAAACACAAGATGCACAGCATACTTCCGATCAATAATGTATTTCACTGTAACACAAATAGTAAGGTGACCCCTCAGTCCGTCTGAAATTGACGTGTACTATCTAAATGCACTTACTCTTCCGACTAGAACCTGGGGGCGAAAACCCTTAGCAAATCTTTAGGGGCATGGTAGAAAATGTCGCGGACAGGTCTGTCATTGGACCCGAACAGAACTCCATGCTATCAACTTCGTCATCCTCATCGATCATCACAAACCCTGAATGTTGTGTGGTTCCTCATGCCCTGCACTCGTGGTGGCCTTACTTTTGACTTTCCCCCAAAGCTCATGCCTTTGGCGAGTTCATGCTAAAGATGTCGGTGTCAGTTCATGGGAACTGCCTTTGGGTGGACGTGGAGGCGCCCTGCGTGAGGACACTTACACACGCTTGCTCGGAGAGTAGGAGGGTTCTGTCATCAGTACGGGCTTCATTCGTGGTGTCCTGCGTGTGCTGGATCAGAAGAGACACCACTGAACACCGTCGATGAGACACTGCTGCAGTGCAGCGTGTTCTCTGGTGGGTTGCCTGACTACAACCCGGTAATAATGACTCCACATGGTCTGGAGGCTGCGGACAGGACAGTGTGGATGTGGTGGAGGAATTACAATGACGGGGCACGAACGCTGGTCTGTTCTTCTCAGATCTTGGAACGTTCATCCGAACCTGATCTTCAGATCTGTGGAAGGTCATGTCTGCTTCCTGCAGCTGTCTGCACGGGTTTGGTGTCTTTGGTATCTCAGTCTATAGACACTCCGGCACACCTATCCTCCAGAGCTGATTTCTAACAGAGGTGCTAGTATCTGGTTCGCAGCGGAAAAAGGCAGCCAATGAAAAATTGTCTGTGGATATGGTGTGTGAAGAGGGTCTTGCTGAGGCGTGCTAACTTACAATTTTGTTAACGAAGTTGGGAATGACTCGTTAGCTCAGTGATAACTACGTCCAAGCTTGCAATCGTCAGAGACCGCAATTTCGAATCGCCCGTACCCCTAACATAAAAACTGCAACTTCCTTCACTTTCTAAATTTTTTTTTTTTTTTTTTTTTTTTTTTGGGGGGGGGAGGGGAGTTAAGCTAAATGTCGTTCTGCAGGGGTCCGTGTAGCGTTACACGTCTCTTCGGCTACCCTAACTTCTGTTTCTTTGACTACCCCCCCCCCTCCCCCCCCCCTTCACCACCAGCACTCTCTGGCCCACCGTCTGTTCCTGATGAGTCTGTTCCTCTCGGAATGACAGGCTAAAGTGCGGTTAGTTTTTAACGGACCTCCACTACAATGACTGTATGTGTTCGTTACTTGATGAAGGACTGGATGGCTACTAAACGGTCGATGTTTCTTTCAGCCGCACCATTATGACCTAGGTGTTCCTTTCTTTAGGTTAACGACTTACCACATGCAAGTGCTTATGGACGGATCTCGTCTGATCTTTGAAATTATGTTGGTCTTCACAGCGTGCACAATAGGTGTGTGTGTGTGTGTGTGTGTGTGTGTGTGTGTGTGTGTGTGTGTGTGTGTGTGTGTGTGTGTGCATTGTGTGTGTGTGTGTGTGTGTGTAGTGCGTATGTGTGCATGCATGCGAACGACCTTGATAGTGCGCATGCGTGAGCGTGTGTGTGTGTGTGTGTGTGTGTGTGTGTGTGTGTGTGTGTGTGTGTGTGTGTGTGTGGCGTGTGCGAGAGCATATGTGCACAGGTGAACGAAAGACGAGTCCATTATATGCAATGCTCTCCTGGCCAGCGTGTCTCCGACACAGTTTACATATAACTATGAAAACGGCCCTCTTGTAAAGGCTCCTGTGTTTGCGATCTACCCCCGAAAGCAAACGCTTGTTGTGTACATCCTTTCAACGCAAGAGCTAGTTTCCTAGTACTATAGTACCAACAGGAATGATGAAAAACTATTACTTTATTCAAAACAACCCACAGGATTCTTATTCATTCTTATCGTGTGCTGTGATGTTTTAGGGATGAAAGGTAGTGCTGGGTTATTTTTGCTTGCCTTTCCGGTTTAAAAGATATATGCTTACCTTTGTTTCAGTAATGGGAATCGAATTTGTCATTCAATGACACTGAAACACTCGTGAATAAAGTTATGGTGTACACGATAGCGATGCGAAACCCACATACCATTATGTGCATGCTGTTCTATGTATGTAATTACTTTATTTGCTGTAAATATGTGTAGATTCATTGACACCAAAAATTGCATTAAAATATTGCAAGGACGGGAAAAGAACTGTCATATAACAACCCGTTTCAACCTAATAACAGCCTACAACGGACACACAACCTCGATGCCGATTCTTGGACTGTTGTTTTACTCAAAAGCACAAACTTCTTTACGGCAGGAAGCTACTCGTTTAAACCATCCCAAGATACGTAAAGACTGCACCCCCATTTTCACTCCGTGGATCTTTTCCACATTAAGACTGCTCCACCACAAAGTTTCATTAAAAAAATAGTCATGAAAACACTTAACATGCGCAAGCCCTTCTTATCCGCAATGAAGAGTAAATTTGTAACACCGTACGGTTTGGGTTACGGTGAGACTATACGGTGAGTGTTATGGTTAGGGTAAGGGTGGATATTAGGGTCAGGATCAGGACAGGAGTTCAATCTTGCGTCAGTTCTACACCTTCATCAGTTCCCCGGTGCGCGTAGTGCTGATGACAGACAGAACAACCCGTTTCGGGTGACGTAAAATGACGGATGAACAAATCTTAAATATGCCTCAACGCAACTGTCAGCTTTAGCACAAAACGGGCACTCCACAGAATGATCCGTCGTGCCCACTTACCTTCCATGGTGAGGTTTCCGCGCTGACCCGATACAGCGTAGATCAGTCTCTCTCTGAAAGTGGCTGGCTTGGGCAGCACACGGCATTTCCTTTCCACCGCCGATCCTGTTCATGGTCAGTTTTGAATAATGTTGATATATTTGTGTTGGCTTGTTGTGGTTCGAGTAGTGAAATGGACGAGGGAGACAGACACACAGACAGAGAGACGCGGGAAAGAGACATACAGAGAGAGAGAGAGAGGAGAGAGAGAGAGAGAGAGAGAGAGAGACCGAGAGAGAGCGAGAGAGAAATATACAGACAGGCAGGCAGGCAGAGAGACAAGAGACGAAGACAGAAAGACAGAGAGGGTAAGGGGTGGGGGGGGGGGGGGGGGAGGGAGAGAGAGAGAGAGAGAGAGAGAGAGAGAGAGAGAGAGAGAGAGTCACACAGACAGACCGACTGGCCGACCAAAAGACAAGAGAGAGAGAGAGAGAGAGAGAGAGAGAGAGAGAGAGAGAGAGAGAGAGAGAGAGAGAGAGAGAAAGAGAGAGAGAGAGAGAGAGCGAGAGAGAGCGAGAGAGAGTCAGTCAGACAGACAGACCGACTGGCCGACCAAAAGACAAGAGAGAGAGAGACAGAGAGAGAGAGAGAGAGAGAGAGAGAAAGAGAGAGAGAGAGAGAGAGCGAGAGAGAGAGGGACGCGGTGAAGGAACAAAAGGTACAGTGCAGGGAAATAAACACTTCCCCCTCTGCCTCTGTGTGCGCGTGTCTCATTCATGGGTGTCGTAACGCATGTGCACGCCACACACACACACACACACACACACACACACACACACACACACACACACGCAATTATTTGTTACCAAAATTATAGGCAAGTGATTTTATGGGAGAGATCACTGACACGTTTGCTCGAGATATACTATCACCTGCTGTCACTCTCACACCGTCACTGTCACGCTTACACTGACTGTCACACTGTCGGTTACTCTCACATTATCACTCACCGTCACAATATCACTTACTGTCACATTATCGCTTACTATCAAATCGTAACTTACTGTTACACTCACTCTTACTGTTATTTTATCACTGACACACTATCACTTACTGTCACATTATCACTCACCGTCACATTATCACTTACTGTCACATTATAGCTCACACTACCACTTACTGTTATCTTATCATTAACACACTATCACTTACTGTCACATTATCATTTACTGAAAAATTATCACTCACTGTCACACTATCACTTACTTGTCACATTATAACTGTCACACTACCACTTATCTTCACATTATTTCTTACAGTCACATTATCACTGACTGTCACATAGTAACTGTCGTATTACCACTTGCCTTCACATCATTTCTTACAGTTACATTATCACCAACTGTCACATTATCACTTACTGCCACATTATAATTTGTCATTGCACTACCACTTACAGTTATATTATCACGTGACTCTCACTTTGCCTCCTGTTGTCACATTATCACTGACTGTCACATTATCAGGTACCGTAGCATCATAATTCACAGTCACATTAGCACTTACTATCACACAATCACTTGTTATCTTACCACTCATTGTCACTAAAGTGTTTACTGTCACATTAGCATTTACTGGCACACTGTCCCATGCTGTCAAACTATTACTTAATGTCACACTGTCACTTAGAATCACACTATCACTAATAGTCATTATATTACTTACTGTCACGCTATCCCTGACCATCTCACTATTTCTTACTGTCAATCCTTGGCTATATCAATGAACCTTACTGTCACACTATCACTTATTACCTCGCTATACCCTACTGTCACACTATCCCTGACTATCTCACTATTTCTTACTGTCAATCTCTGGCTATATCACCGAACCTTACTGTCACACTATCACTTATTATCTCGCTACCCATTACGGTCATACTATCATGATCTCACTATCCCCTACTGTCACACCATCACTATTTCACTATCGCCTACTGTCACACCATCACTATTTCACTATCGCCTACTGTCACACCATCACTATTTCATCATCCCCTACTGTCACACCATCATGATCTCACTCTCGCCTACGGTCACACCATCACTATTTCACTATCGCCTACGGTCACATCATCACTATTTCACTATCGCCTACGGTCACACCATCACTATTTCACTATCGCCTACTGTCACACATCACTATTTCATTATCGCCTACGGTCACACCATCACTATTTCATTATCGCCTACGGTCACACCATCACTATTTCACTATCGCCTACGGTCACACCATCACTATTTCATTATCGCCTACGGTCACACCATCACTATTTCACTATCGCCTACGATCACACCATCACTATTTCACTATCGCCTACGGTCACACCATCACTATTTCACTATCGCCTACGGTCACACCATCACTATTTCACTATCGCCTACGGTCACATCATCACCATTTCACTATCGCCTACGGTCACACATCACCATTTCACTATCGCCTACGGTCACACCATCACTATTTCACTATCGCCTACGGTCACACCATCACTATTTCACTATCGCCTACGGTCACACCATCACTATTTCACTATCGCCTACGGTCACGCCATCACTATTTCACTATCGCCTACGGTCACACCATCACTATTTCACTATCGCCTACGGTCACACCATCACTATTTCACTATCGCCTACGGTCACACCATCACTATTTCACTATCGCCTACGGTCACACCATCACTATTTCACTATCGCCTACGGTCACACCATCACTATTTCACTATCGCCTACGGTCACACATCACTATTTCACTATCGCCTACGGTCACACCATCACTATTTCACTATCGCCTACGGTCACACCATCACTATCGCCTACTGTCACACATCACTATTTCATTATCGCCTACGGTCACACCATCACTATTTCACTATCGCCTACTGTCACACATCACTATTTCATTATCGCCTACGGTCACATCATCACTATTTCACTATCGCCTACTGTCACACATCACTATTTCATTATCGCCTACGGTCACATCATCACTATTTCACTATCGCCTACTGTCACACATCACTATTTCATTATCGCCTACGGTCACACCATCATGATTTCACTATCCCCTTCTGTCACACCATCATGATTTCACTATCGTCTACTGTCACACCATCATGATTTCACTATCGTCTACTGTCACACCATCATGATTTCACTATCGTCTACTGTCACACCATCATGATTTCACTATCGTCTACTGTCACACCATCATGATTTCACTATCGCCTACTGTCACGCCATCACTATTTCACTATCGCCTACGGTCACGCCATCACTATTTCACTATCGCCTACGGTCACGCCATCACTATTTCACTATCGCCTACGGTCACGCCATCACTATTTCACTATCGCCTACGGTCACACCATCACTATTTCACTATCGCCTACGGTCACACCATCACTATTTCACTATCGCCTACGGTCACACCATCACTATTTCACTATCGCCTACGGTCACACCATCACTATTTCACTATCGCCTACGGTCACACATCACTATTTCACTATCGCCTACGGTCACACCATCACTATTTCACTATCGCCTACGGTCACACCATCACTATCGCCTACTGTCACACATCACTATTTCATTATCGCCTACGGTCACACCATCACTATTTCACTATCGCCTACTGTCACACATCACTATTTCATTATCGCCTACGGTCACATCATCACTATTTCACTATCGCCTACTGTCACACATCACTATTTCATTATCGCCTACGGTCACATCATCACTATTTCACTATCGCCTACTGTCACACATCACTATTTCATTATCGCCTACGGTCACACCATCATGATTTCACTATCCCCTTCTGTCACACCATCATGATTTCACTATCGTCTACTGTCACACCATCATGATTTCACTATCGTCTACTGTCACACCATCATGATTTCACTATCGTCTACTGTCACACCATCATGATTTCACTATCGTCTACTGTCACACCATCATGATTTCACTATCGTCTACTGTCACACCATCATGATTTCACGATCGCCTACTGTCACACTATCATAATCTATCGCCTACTGTCACACCATCACTATTTCACTATCCCTTACTGTCGGACTATCACTTACTATCTCACTATCCCTCGCTCTCATATCGTCAATTGTGTTGTTGTGTTGTTCGTCCGTCGAGTCGACGTGAACCGCTTCAATCATGTAGGGGCTGACAGGGGTGGGGAATGACATGATTTGTGAATACGCAGGTGGCTGATCAAGCCAATGCGTGCACGGAATGTGCGGTGACAGCTTGGACAGGGAATGTGGGAGACCTCTTGCTTGCTGGCTAGGGCTTTTCTTGCCTGTCTTTTTTGTTGCGCTGCAGCTGTCCTTTCTTCACATAAATGAGCACCTCTGCGGATAGAGTGTCGCCCTCTAGCTCAATCCATAGCAGTTTGTTCCCGTCTTTCGGGGTTGATGGTAAGCGCTTTGAAGGATGTTTTGAGAGTGCCACTTACCATTACATTGAATCACATACCGTCATCTTATCACTTAATGTTTCAGTCTCTCTTGCTTTCACACTATCACTTACTCTCCCTACCTCTTACTGTAATTCCATCACTTGCCGTTACATTACACATCATACTGTCACATTATCAGTTACTGTCACATTAAGACTGTCTCACTATGTCACACTATCCCTTACTCTCACACCATACCTTACTGGCTGCCTATCCCTTATTGTCACAACATCCTTTACTATCTCTCTATACCTTACCGTCAAACTACCCTTAAATATATGACTATACCTTTCTACCGCGTTATTACTTACCGTCACATTGAATCACACACTGTCACAGTATCACTTACTACATCACTCTCTGACTTACTATCGCACTGTCACAAACTGTGACTTACTAACTAACAACGCCTTACTATCACACTATCACTGTCACACGGAATCACACACTGTCACATCATCACTGTCACGTTTTCACACGCTGTCACATTATCACTTTCCGTCTCACAGTCATTTTTATCAACACGGTCACTGTCACATTAGCTGTCACAAAATCAAAAGAAAAAAAAAATCACATTATTCCGCCGGACAAAAGGGACAAGCCAATTACAAGACAAACTTCCGCCTGTAGCTACTTCACTTTGAAAGTGACTGTCACACTGAATCACTGTCAGATTGTCACTTACCATGCGACATGAGGTACACGACGACGGTGGAGATGTCATCAATGTTGTCGGCGGCATCAACGCTCACTTCGTCATCGAGGTGCAAGTAGTACATCACGGCGTCGGGCGAGAGGCACTGAACGACAGAGGTCAGTAGGTCGACTTACATTCACCGGCAAGGAGGCTGACACTTAATGCATTCTTGCACACATACGTACACCTGATGTGCAGTTAAAGATAACTCACGCTTGCAATCATCACACATGCGCATGCATACACACTCGCAGTATAAACATGCACGCGCGCTCGCGCGTGTGTATGCACGCACATGCTTACACACACACACACACACACACACAACCAGATGACACTACACCCCCAACGATATGACACTACACCCCAACCATATGACATTACACCCCCAACGGTATGACACTACATCCCAATCTAATGACACTACATACATACCACATGACACCGCACCCCCAACCATAAGACACCAAACCCCCAACCATGACACTATATCCCAACCCAATGAAACCACACCCCAACCGTATGACATTACACCCACAACCACATAACACTACACCCCAACCATGTGACATTACACCCCCAACGATATGACACTACACCCCAACCATATGACACTACACAACAGGACACTGAATCCCAGCATGTAATACTGCATCCCAGCCTTGTAATACTGCATCCCAGCCTTGTAATACTACATCCCAGCCATGTAATACTGCATCCCAGCCATGTAATACTGCATCCCAGCCATGTAATAGTGCATTCCAGCCTTGTAATACTGCATCCCAACCATATAATACTGCATCCCAGCCATGTAATAGTGCATCCCAGCCGTGTAATAGTGCATCCCAGCCGTGTAATACTGCATCCCAGCCATGTAATAGTGCATCCCAGCCGTGTAATACTGCATCCCAGCCGTGTAATACTGCACCCCAGCCGTGTAATAGTGCATCCCAGCCGTGTAATACTGCATCCCAGCCATGTTTATAGTGCATCCCAGCCATGTTATAGTGCATCCCAGCCATGTTATAGTGCATCCCAGCCATATAATACCGCATCCCAGCCATGTAATACCGCATCCCAGCCATGTAATACCGCATCCAGCCATGTAATACTGCACCCCAGCCATGTAATACTGCATCCCAGCCATGTAACACTGCCTCCCAGCCATGTAACACTGCCTCCCAGCCATGTAACACTGCATCCCAGCCATTTAATACTGCATCCCAGTCATGTAACACTGCATCCTAGTCATGTAACA
>CM065740.1:31619784-31622284 GCA_033310375.1 Conus canariensis
CCGACTGCTCCTTGTGGATTGCCGGTGCCTGGGCTGCGGTGGGCCGGGTCGTGGTGTGGCTGTGGACGGGGGGAGGAGGGGGGGTCGAAATGAGTGGCGTTGGTGCAATGCCACTGAGGTGGCACAAATGATGGTCAAAGTAGTGAAAACCGCAGTATCGGCGGCGATCCCTTCACACTCAAACGTTGTTAATGTCGATGTCAACACGAAGCAGAAAAGCGCACGCGCGCCGTGTTGTGTGTGTGTGTGTGTGTGTGTGTGTGTGTGTGTGTGTGCGTGCGTGCGTGCGTGCGTGCGTGCGTGCGTGCGTGCGTGCGTGCGTGTCAATGAAAAGGTGCATTTGTTTCCACATAGTTTCTTCATTTCTGGCAGCCTTAAACACGCTCTCCTCAACAAGGTTTCCTTCATACACATCTTCCAGATCATGCAGGCTGAACACCCTACCTTCATACACATCTTCCAGATCATGCAGGCTAAACAACCTATCTTCATACACATCTTCCACATCATGCAGGCTGAACAACCTACCCTCATACACATCTTCCAGATCATGCAGGCTAAACAACCTACCTTCATACACGTCTTAGCTTCCAGATCATGCAGGCTGAACAACCTACCTTCATACACATCTTCCAGATCATGCAGGCTAAGCAACCTATCTTCATACACATCTTCCAGATCATGCAGGCTAAACAACCTACCTTCATACACATCTTAGCTTCCAGATCATGCAGGCTAGACGACCTATCTTCATACACATCTTAGCTTCCAGATCATGCAGGCTATACAACCTACCTTCATATACGTCTTCCAGATCATGCAGGCTGTACAACCTACCCTCATACACATCTTAGCTTACAGATCATGCAGGCTAAACAGCCTACCTTCATACACATCTTCCAGATCATGCAGGCTATACAATCTACCTTCATAAACATCTTAGCTTCCAGGTCATGCAGGCTAAACAGCCTACCTTCATACACATCTTCCAGATCATGCAGGCTAAACAGCCTACCTTCATCGATCTCTTCCAGATCATGCAGGCTAAACAGCCTACCTTGATACACCTCTTAGCTTCCAGATCATGCAGGCTAAACAGCCTATCTTCATACACATCTTCCAGATCATGCAGGCTAAACAGCCTACCTTCATACACATCTTCCAGATCGTGCAGGCTAAACAGCCTACCTTCATACACATCTTCCAGATCATGCAGGCTAAACAGTCTACCTTCATACACATCTTCTAGATCATGCAGGCTGAGCAACCTACCTTCATACGCATCTTAGCTTCCAGATCATGCAGGCTAAACAATCTACCTTTATACACATCTTCCACATCATGCAGGCTGAACAACATACCTTCGTACACATCTTCCACATCATGCAGGCTGAACAACCTACCTTCATACACATCTTCCACATCATGCAGGCTGAACAACCTACCTTCATACACGTCTTCCAGATCATGCAGGCTGAACAACCTACCTTCATACACGACTTCCAGATCATGCAGGCTGAACAACCTACCTTCATACACGTCTTCCAGATCATGCAGGCTAAACAACCTACCTTCATACACGTCTTCCAGATCATGCAGGCTAAACAACTAACCTTCATACACGTCTTCCAGATCATGCAGGCTATACAACCTACCTTCGTACAGATCTTCCACATCATGCTGGCTAAACAACCTATCTTCATACACATCTGAGCTTCCAGATCATGCAGGCTAAACAACCTACCTTCATACACATCTTCCACATCATGCAGGCTAAACAACCTACCTTCATACACATCTTCCAGATCATGCAGGCTAAACAACCTACCTTCATACACATCTTCCAGATCATGCAGGCTGAACAACCTACCTTCATACACATCTTCCACATGATGCAGGCTAAACAACCTACCTTCATACACATCTTCCACATGATGCAGGCTGAACAACCTACCTTCATACACATCTTCCACATGATGCAGGCTAAACGACCTACCTTCATACACATCTTCCACATCATGCAGGCTAAACAACCTACCTTCATACACACATCTTCCACATCATGCAGGCTAAACAACCTACCTTCATACACATCTTCCACATCCTGCAGGCTGAACAACCTACCTTCATACACATCTTCCACATGATGCAGGCTGAACAACCTACCTTCATACACATCTTCCACATGATGCAGGCTGAACAACCTACCTTCATACACATCTTCCATATCATGCAGGCTAAACAACCTACCTTCATACACTTCTTCCAGATCGTGATACAGAAACTCCTCCAGCTGCTCTTCAGATAGCCGCCCGCCCTCGCTGATGCTGCCGACAAAACTGTTGCGAATGGAAGCCAGCGTTAAGGACCCTGCGCTGGGGTTGAGGGTGGCGCCACATGGGTGCTTTCCCTTGGACACAAGGTAGAGCGCCACCATGGAGGCGCCGTGGAGCTGCTCCTCCGTCAGACCGAGGTTGGGGTCGCCCTCGGCTATCGTGAT
>CM065740.1:31632284-31637284 GCA_033310375.1 Conus canariensis
CCTTATCTCCTGACACTCTAGGGGGGTTGGGCCACATCCGGTTCATGACTCCGGATGTCCCTCTGCTGCCCCCTTTTTTTCCCATCTTGGGACGAGCCATGGCTGGGATTCGAACCCATGACCCTCTGGACATGCTCATTTTCCACTTAATGACTCGCACTCTAACCACTGAGCCACTGGGACACCTGATCTTTGTAGGAAAGTTAAGCCTTATGAAGTTCACTTTTGTTCCTCCTTGACCAGATCCAGCTTGAACACCTCTCTGCCGCTTCTGCCACTGCTTTCAGGGCTCCGTTTTTTCCCTCCCTGCAACTGAGAGCTGTTTCATGAGGCTGTATGCAGACGTTCCTACAAACCCCCTAGCTCCAATTTCTGCAGTGAGGATTTTGACCTGATAGCCTTCTCTCTTCAGGCTGTTTGCCAGATCAGCATACTTTTCAGTCTTGTATCTCTCTCGTGAGCTCGATCATGATCAGCTGCTTGGTTGACCGAGAGTGGACTACTATGTCTGGTCTCATGCCACTCTTGCTGATGATCTCTGGGTGACTCTTCCATTCTGGGAGGTCTGCAGTGCACTCCCAGTCATCTGCCCCGTCCAGCAGACTCTGCCTGCATGTTCCGAGGGGCACTGTTGTTCTTGGCCATGATTTGTTGCCTCCTGCCGTGAAGAATGTTGCGGGTGCTTTTGGAGTCCTGATTTTCCCTTTTGTGGTGTTGGTACTAGCTCAGACTACTTGTACAATCTCTTTGAGCACTTGGTTGTGCCTCCATGTGTACCTTCCTTGAGCCAGGGCTACTTTACATGAGCTTAGGACATGCTCTACTGTTTGTTTTTCATGGCAGAGGGGGCATGCAGGATCGTCTGTTTTCCCCACTTCACCAGGTGTGCATTTGAGGGCAGAAGGTCATATGCAGATCTGAGAATGAAGCTGATCCTGAAAGAGGCCATGTGCCAAATGTCATTCCAAGTGAGACTTCTTTGGAGTGTATTCTCCCACGTTGTCCATTGCTCTTGCTGGCTCTGCTGGACTGCGTTTTGGAGCCTTTTTTTGGTCTTCTTCTTTTCTCATCTCCTGAATCATCATGTCTCTTTTGGCTTTTCCTTTGGCCTTTGACCACCATTCAGTTTTGGTCACCCCCAGTCCTTGTCTGTTGGTCTGTGTGTGTCCTGTTATTTCTCTGATCTTGAGACTTTCTTTTGCAGAATCCATCGCCTCTTGAACTTTCCATTTTCTGCCTGTCTTCAGCTGGGGCTTGATTGCTTCTACCACCTTGTCTCCTGAGTCCTCCAGCATGCTTTGAAGTCTGATCTTCCCTGCTTTGTATTCCTCCAGGATGGATTTCAGTGGCAGTTTCAGCTTTGCTTGGCGACAGTACAGCGCTATGTCAGTCACACAGGGTGGGACACCAAGCCATTTCCTTGTGAACTTGTTGATTTGGGCTTCCACTGCGTCAACTATGCTTGTGCAGATGTCGTATATCACCAGAGGCCATAGGAGCTTTGGTATCAGCATGAACTGCAGACACCAGACCTTGTATTTGCCAGGGAGCCCACACTGGTCAATGGTCTCCAAGCCTTCTTCCGACATCTGTTTGGTTTCTTTTGCTCTTTGTGTGTCTTTCAGCGTATCATCATACCATCTTCCAAGACTCTTGACTGGCTCTTCTGTGACTGTTGGAATGGCCTGGTTGGCAACACTGAAGACCACAGATTCGGCCACTTTTCCTTTCCTCAGTGAGAGACTCCGTGATTTCTTTGGCTTGAACTTCATTCTGGATGAGGCAACTACGTCGTCCAGCCTCTCCAGCACATGACGTGTCTCGTCTTCTCTGGATGAAATCACTGTAGTGTCATCCATGAAGCCTTGAGAGGGGGCATCTTGTATCCATCGCCAAGGTCTGTTTATCTTGCGTTGCTTGTTGCTGCTTTCAAGATGACTTCCATTGCCAACACGAACAGTATTGGGGAAATTGTACAGCCCATTGCAATGCCCGCTTCCAAGTTGATCCAGTCTGTTGTGTACTTCTTCGTAGAGAACCGCATTGAGAAGCCATTGAAATACTTGTTGAGCATGTCGCGGATGTTCTTTGGCACATGGTACATCTCAAGAGCCAACTGTATCATCTCATGGGGTACAGATCCATATGCGCTTGCCAGATCAAGCCACACTACGTCCAGGTCTCTTTTCTGCAGGCAAAACTAACATGAGACCTCGTGTAAATTTCGCGAGAGAGGGCAATCACATCTTGCCTGCCCTTGTCGGCAGGGTGCTATGCACCGAAAATTCCCTACAGCCACTTGATGCTCAGAATTTCGTCACAATCGCACCATTTTAAACAAAAGTGTCGACATTTTCTGCGGGTGAGGAAAGGAACGTGGACGTGGTGAGCGTAGGAGGGTGAGGTCAGTGGGAAGGAAGGCGCAGATTGTTGCTTTTCGTCCTTCCGAGTCCTGATTTGACTTGCACAAACACACGCGCGCGCGCGCGCACACACACACACACACGAACTAAGACAACCCCCAGAATCGACCTTACCCAGTGACCGCGTCGCCAAATGGCGGGACACAAACCAACCAGCTGAATTTCTTTTAATACCCCCTCCCAAATTAAATAAACAAAACCACGGGAGTGGCGTCAAAACATTTGTCGTAGGGCTGAAGCAGGAAGGGGTGCGATACGAAGAAGGGGAAAACGTGGGTGGACGATGATTGCTGAGGGACGGGAGGAGCAGGGGGGGGGGGGGGGGGGGGGGGGGGGGGGGGGGGGGGGGGGGGGGGGGGGAGAAAACCTCCTAAAGGACTCGACAACAGCTGTCAAACTGTCATGACCGTCTAACTTCTGACCCGGATGTTGTTTGTTTGTGTGTGTGTGTGTGTGTGTGTGTGTGTTTTTGTTTTTTTTTACAATCGTGACTTAGGTCTTCAGTGAACGGCCCGAAGAGAATCGGGTTATGACCGATCACCGCACAGCGGGGATTGGGCGACTGTGTCGACCGGCATCCGGGTACGTTTGTATGACTGCACCCTGTATCATGCCATGTAAAGGGAGCTCATGTGCGTCTACCGCTGCCTCTGCTGCGGCCACTGTGAGTCCCAATACGCAGGCTCGTGTGCGCGCGACTGCTATCTCCCTCGCTCTCTCCTCTCTCTCCCCCCCCCCCCCCTCCCCCCCAAATTTCTGCCCTACCTTTCTTCCTCCATTTCCGAGGAATACATATAAATATACAAAAACATTTACATGCATATGCATGCATATTCACACACACACACACACACACGCATGCGCGCGCGCGCAAGCACTTACACACACACACACGCACGCGCACACACACACGCGCGCGCGCGCACACACACACACACACACACGCAAACACACCATACATGTACACACACACGCGCGCACACACACACACGCAAACACACCATACATGTATGTACACACACACACACACGCGCGCGCGCGCACGCACGCACGCACACACGTGCGCATGCGCACGCAGAGAGAGAGAGAGAGAGGGAGAGAGACAGACAGACAGGCAGACAAACAGGCAGGCAGTAAGGCCGACAGACAGACACACAGACAGACAGAGACGGACAGAGACTGAAACAGAGACAGAGTCCACACACACTAGCACAGAAACGCCCTCGCTTCACACATCCGCACATCGTGGTTTGACATATAAATACACAAGTATGTGCTCACACGTATGACACGCATTATATAACTGAGACAGGAGAGAACAGCGATCACTGAGGTAGAGAACAGGCCGACACTATGCCCTCACATTGAAAGAAAACCCACAGTGCCCTCAAGCATTCTCACGAACAGGGTTTTAACAGGCAAGCACCTGCATAGCCTCCTCTCAACACTGTATTCTGCTGTGACAGATGTGTACACAATGACCCTTCTGTCTCTGACTTTATATCAACCACATTGTAGTCGCACTCCTTTTCTTTCCTTTTTTTTTTTTTTTTTTACACTTTTTAATAAACTGTAACTCTTTCCTCAGCGTTAGTTTCAAGGTGAGGTGGCTGCAGGCAGATACTGAAACAAATCCAAAGAGAAATTATAGTCATTCCGTCAGACAAAAGCCACAAAATGAACAAGACAAAACAAGACGCGGGTTCCTTGTCCTGAACGTTGTTTTTCGTAACTGGAGAAGACTTCTGGGATCGAAGCACGTCGTGGTTTTTTGTTTGTTGCTGGTTTTTTTGTTTTTTTTTGTCTTCTATTTTGTTTGTTCGTTTTGTTTGGTGGAATGGTTATAATTTCTCTTTTCAGCGACTTCTGAGGGGTACGTTCTTCGCGACAATCAGACAGAGCAGTGTTTCTCTAAACGCCGTGCTATACTGACGTCATTTAATCATATATTTAGATTGAAATTTCAAAGAATAGGCTCAGTTAAATAACTGAACATCTTTCAAGTGGATGGGTTTAAACAAGATAACGCAGTGTCAGGCTCAGTCTCAAAACGGGGACTGTACACTCTAGACACTGTCGGCGGGAGTTGCAAATAATGTTCTGACGATCAGGCCGAAACCGAATTCTTGTACAAACGCAGTCCAATGGAAAATGAAAAGTATCGGAGATTTGACCACAAGAACTTGCAGACGCCACTTCAGCCCAACGATCCACTACCACCGAATATGTGTCAAGTTACGGTTTGGGATAGGTCCTTGGATAATAGAATGCATGTTTGTTTGACTACTCCTCAACCCCCCCCCCCCCCCCCCCCCCCCCCGCTGCTCTGTCGTCTCTATCTCTCCTTCTCTCTCTCTCTCTCTCTCTCTCTCTCTCTCCCTCTCTCTCTCTCTCACACACACACACGTTTGGGTGGGAAAAGAAAAAAAAAAAAAATGTTGCTTTTTCAATACCGACTTTGACTTTCAAGCGCGCGCACATATACACACAAAAGTGCGCAAACATCTAAATTCTCTGTGTGTGTGTGTGTGTGTGTGTGTGTGTGTGTGTGTGTGTGTGTCGCGCGCGCGTGCGTGC
>CM065740.1:31639784-31652284 GCA_033310375.1 Conus canariensis
CGAAATTAATCATTTGATATATTTCCTGGTTTTGAGAGGCAATAGCGTTACTCTGTGTTTGGTACCTTCAATCTGTGGGATCCATTTCAATGACAGAATGGAAAGCAAAAAGTGGGGCAAATGATACAAGGGATGCACACAGGTCAATCATTCCAATGACAGAATGGAAAGACTAGCAAAAAGTGTGGCAAATGATTAAAGGATGCACACAGGTCAATCATTCCATAAGACTAGCAAAAAGTGTGGCAAATGATTAAAGGATGCACACAGGTCAATCATTCCAATACAGACTAGCGCAAAAAGTGTGGCAAATGATTAAAGGATGCACACAGGTCAATCATTCCAGTAAAGACTAGCAAAAAGTGGGGGCAAATGATTAAAGGATGCACACAGGTCAATCATTCCAGCTAAGACTAGCAAAAAGTGTGGCAAATGATTAAAGGATGCACACAGGTCAATCATTCCATAAGACTAGCAAAAAGTATGGCAAATGATTAAAGGATGCACACAGGTCAATCATTGCAATAAGACTAGCAAAAAGTGGGACAAATGATATAAAGGATGCACACAGGTCAATCATTGCAATAAGACTAGCAAAAAGTGGGACAAATGATATAAAGGATGCACACAGGTCAATCATTCAGTAAGACTAGCAAAAAGTGGGACAAATGATATAAAGGATGCACACAGGTCAATCATTGCAATAAGACTAGCAAAAAGTGGGGACAAATGGTATAAAGGATGCACACAGGTCAATCATTGCAATAAGACTAGCAAAAAGTGGGCAAATGATATAAAGGATGCACACAGGTCAATCATTCAATAAGACTAGCAAAAAGTGGGGCAAATGATATAAAGGATGCACACAGGTCAATCATTCCAATGGGTCTCACAGGCGGATACTGCATCTGACGAAATGCCTGCTGGAAGAATTTCAAAAAGAAGTAAAAAGATGCAGGTTTCGTTTTGACTGTCCACAGAAATCAACTGCTACGAATTACTGATTTTCTAAGGACACATTTCGATTTGAGTTCGTCTCATGTAATGTCTGTAGCTGATTTATAGATTCAAAGTAATGCTTTTTTTCAAAACTTAATTTATTAGAAGTGTTACTGCGCTTGGAGCGAAAACATTTCAAATACTCATCATGTACTTTTCCACTGCAGGCCCATGAAATGGTGCTGCCTGCCTTCGCCGTCTTCAACAGATGAAGTTTTCAGCAGTCCCTTATGTGTCCTTTTCTGCAAGAGAGAGAGAGAGAGAGAGAGAAGAGAGAGAGAGAGAGAGAGGAGAGAGAAGAGAGAGGAAGGAAGAGAGCAAGAGAGAGAGAATGTGTACGCGCGTGCGTGTCTGTCTGTATGTGCGCGTGCGCGCGAGCGTGTGTTGTGTGGTGTGCGTGTGCGTGTGAGGTGAGAAGAGAGAAAGAGAGAGAGAGAGAACACCACACACACACACACACACACAGAGAATGTGTGTGCGTGTGTGTGTGTGTGTGTGTGTGTGTGTGTGTGTGTGTGTGTGTGTGTGTGTGTGTTTGCACGCGTGTATGCGCGGAGACAAATTCTCTGTAGAATGGCATTTCAGGTAGCAATTTATGGATATAAACGAATAACAGAAATGAATATATAAGTACACATAAAATGATTACAGGATGCAGTACAACTGGTGTTGTACACCAAAACACAACACTACGCAACATCTCACAGTAAATAACCACAGAGCAATGCAATGCTATAATACAGCTGTGTTACACATTATTCTCTTAAATCTATGCATAACTGAAGTCGTAGCTCAAGCTGGGGGCCATAACATTCACTCTGACGTTGATGAATGTTTTGCTGAAATCCGAGAAGCATGAGACAGTTACGACAGACTTCTGCAGTCAAAAACACAAAAACCCTCCTCCGGCTCATCTACACAGTTCGATAGTTTGGGGCACTGTAAGCTTGTAAGCATCCTCTTGGTATTTTCACATCGTTTTCATTCATTCATGCTCTGCTTAATTTCATACAAAAGAAAACACAGGAACTTCTTTAAAAGTAAACAGAGCAACTTCATGAGTGCTGTGTAGTTTCAACATTTTTTTTCTCAAATTTAGGAATGAAGAAATGTTTGCGTAAGTGCGTGCATGCGTACGTGCGCGCGTGCGTGTGTGTGTGTGTGTGTGCGCGCGCGCGCGCGCGCGCGTTCGTGCGTGCGTGTGAGGCCGAGGGTTGTTTCTATATAAACAAGCCTCTTTTTTTCCCTTTCAATACAGCCAATAGCCCGGAGAAAAACTCGCAGTAGTGAAACGATGAACGCACGAAGCTGCACATCAGGTACTTCTCAATAATCAACAAATTCTTCCCCTCCAATGTTCCCCGAAGGATCCTGTGACCAACAGATGCTGTGGACTTCTACATGAGCCTGACGCAATATGTGGTCAGGAAAAAAGAAACTCAGGTTGTGAGTTCAACACAAGATTCTTACTCTTATACGGATACGGAGACCAACTTTTTCTTCAAGCTTGTATAATATCAATGCTCAAATCATTTTCCCTGGGAAAAAGTTAGAAAACTCATGATAGTTGACTTGAAGAGATCTTTTTTTTTTCTACGGGTGTGTGTGTGTGTGTGTGTGTGTGTGTGTGTGTGTGTGTGTGTGTGTGTGTGAAATTCGCCTCTTTTGACAGGCCTCGTGTTACCATACACAACGAATCAAGATGAAGTCCGTGGCAAGAATCAAATGGCATGTCAACGACGGTCATGTCCACCTTCACAGACGAGGACCTGCTCTTCCTCTTCTCTCCCTCTCTCTCTCTCTCTCTCTCTCTCTCTCTCTCGAGCACACATGCTTATAAATGCAGTGTGTTATTCTCATTCCTCTCAACAAAATGACGTACCGGCCAGTGATACTCTCGCATCGCCTTCACTATCCCCACCCCTTCCGTGTTCCCCTGTCCACAATTATCACACACACACACACACACACACACACACACACACACACACACACGCATCTCTCTCTCTCTCTCCTTCTCTTTCTAGCACACGCATGCTTATATGTGTGTTGTTATTCTCTTTCTTCTCAACAAAATGACGTCACGGGCAATGATACTCTCGCATCCCTGGCCCCTTCACTATCCCAACCCCTTCCGTGTTCCCCTACCCATAATCATCACACACACACACACACACACACACACGCGCGCGCGCGCGCGCGCGCGCGCCGCGCTCTCTCTCTCTCTAACACACATATGCTTGTATGCATGTGTGTTATTCTCTTTTTCCACAGCAAAATGACGTCCCGGCCAACAAAACTCTCGCATCCCTTGCCCCCTTCACTATTCCGCCCCTCCCCTGTTCCCCTATTCATAATTATGAAACACAGCACGCACATACACACACACACAATATATATATGTACATATATAAATAATAATAATAAGAGAGAGAGAGAGAGAGAGAGGGGGGGGGAGGGGGGAGATGGAAGCAGATCTACTGGTGACGATGACAGCATGGTCGGGGGTGGCTGTCCGTATGAAGTGACTAAGGGTACTTGATTTCTCTCCTATCTCCACGTGACGACTGTCAACCGCTGGCGTAGGCTTGCTTTTTCCTCGTTACAATGCGTGATAATGCTGGTTTCCTTCTCTCCCCCCCCCCCCCCCAACTCCCCGCCCTTCTTCACCCTCAGATTTAATGCAGTTTCCCCCTCGGTAGCTGCGTGGGACAACCTGCTTTGGACTCGCCCCTAAATGGCCACTTTGGCAACTGAAACCTCCCCCCTCCCCAGCACAAACTGCCCCCCCCCGCCCCCAACCCTCCCGTCCTCTTTTCAACATACGCTTTACTTACGTCACCGATAGCATCTCCCATTGCTGCCCGTACATCCCCCTTTTGCTCTGTACTGTATGTATGTGGCTAAAAATGTTGGTTCCTTTGACTCAACAGAGTTTCAGACACATTTACGTCCTGCTAACTTCCCTCCGCATGACCACCTACCACATCTCCCTTCCTCCCCCCTCCCCTTCGCACACCTCTTGTGCTGATTCAGCTTGCTATTTTATCTGCCTTCCTCTTTTCCTCCCCCCCCCCCCCCCCACCTCTCTCTCTCTCTCTCTCTCTCAAACTTTTCCTCTGTCTGTGACCTGTCTTCACTTCGCCCAGTTGCTTGTCATATGTCCATTATCATTCACCTGCCAGCCACGATTTCTGGAGTATTCTTCTTTCACATTTAAATGTCTGCTTATTGTAACACCTGAAGAGGACATTTTCATCGAAAATCTGATCGTCTCTTTCATATCGTGTCCTACAACATCCTTAACACTGCACTCCAATTTGAGAGTTTATTGGTATTTTCCCTCGTTCAATAACTTCACATCATGTCATTTACACACACACACGCGCGCGCGCGCCGCACACACACACACACACACACACACACACACACACACACACACACACACACACACACATATCATGTGTGACTCACAATAGTAGTGAACAGTCTACTTTAGTAAAAGCATTCAAAGAGCCAACTTTCGAGCAAACAAAGTTGCACACTCATCATGATGTCTGAAAGTCAGACAAGGATGCACAAACTCTGGGCATGCGTCGGGAAGATTTGGGGTCGCGCTCCGAGATGAACTTTGTGAATGTCATACTTTACAATGATCTCTTATCCGCTGATATTGTCCTTAAAAATAGGTTACCGATGTAACAGAAAAAGTATTCACTGCCACCCTAGCCCGAGAATCTCCTTTGGTTTAGTAGTAGTAGTAGTAGTGGTAGTGTGCGTGCATGCGTGCGTGCTTGCGTGCGTGCGTGTAATATATATATATATATGTGTGTGTGTGTGTGTGTGTGTGTGTGTGTGTGTGTTTGTATGTGTGTGTGTGTGTGCGTGTGTGTGCGTGTGTGCGTGCGTACGTGCGTGCGTGCGTGCGTGCGTGTTTTGTTTGTAAATCACGGCCCGTTTAGAAATGGTTGTCGTTTCCCTTCATAAGTTCAGTGTCTTCCCAATTTTCTGAAAACTATGAAAACAATAAGACCGTCTGATTTTGAAATGTGATAGTTCAAAATCGAGCGAGCCCTTTGTACTTTGGGACTGCACATTTTTCCAATTTGTCCCTTCTGAACATTGATAGTCCATTAACAGTAAAATTGCTTATCGTTTAGAAGCACAGTGAACACGTAATCTCTCTCTCTCTCTCTCTCTCTCTCTCTCTCTCTCTCTCTCTCTGTCAAAAACTTTAATCGCCTTTTAGGCACAAGAACCTCTCACTGTAGTAACGACACTGCACCAATAAATCGCGCACGATCTCCGTCAATGAGCAGGTTCTGGCACGAAGAAAAATTCTCACGAGAAATATTTACAAAATTTATTTTCCATACGCACAAAAGCTAAGGAACGTATCTTACAACATAAATACAACCGGCCGAAATTCAGAGCACGGCGGCTATGGTAAATGCGGCGAAAGTATAGTTCGCCGCTCACTTTGCCTGAACCCATCTTATAACTTGTCCTAGCCTGAAAAAAGATGTACTGGTAGCAATGGGAAAAAAGACACCGTCGCATACAGAATATGCACATCCAAGGAAGCATGCAAACAACGTTTAAGATCCCCGACTGAAATAATGCCCATAGACATGACGACAAAGTCAGTCTTAATGTCATAGTACTCCTGCATAATGGTCATGATAAATGAAACAGAACATAACGTCCTGTCTTACTTGTTGTAACTTAAATGTCACTGCCCTTTAGTAATATTCATGATGAGACCAAGCTTAATTCCCTAGGGATCCGATTCTGAGTTGTCCTACCTTCTTGAACTGATGTTCAACAAACACACTAAGCATATAATCTTGTCATGTATTGTTGATTTCTGTAACTGACTTGTCACTGCTGTCCTGAAATAGCGTCGATAGCAAATGAAGTCAAGTGTAGTGTTTTCTAGTTTATGATCGGTCACTGCTGTCCTGAAATAGCGTCGATAGCAAATGAAGTCAAGTGTAGTGTTTTCTACTTTATGATCGGTCACTGCTGTCCTGAAATAGCGTCGATAGCAAATGAAGTCAAGTGTAGTGTTTTCTCATTTATGATCGGTCACTGCTGTCCTGAAATAGCGTCGATAGCAAATGAAGTCAAGTGTAGTGTTTTCTAGTTTATGATCGGTCACTGCTGTCCTGATGAAATTCGGAATCGACGCGAATATGTCTCTAAACCATTATCGCCCTCTGCAGATCAAGCCAAATGTTGGTGGTTGGTTGTTGTTGATGTTTTATTTCTTTCTTTGTCTGTCTCTAAGTTGCAAGACAATGAAAAATAAAGGATAATCTCATTATATACATTATAAATTCTATATATATATAGTATTTATATAAATTATGCAGAAGACAGAGAGAAGACAAGAGAGAGTAAAGATTTTTCCTTTCAATCTACAGCACTGTGCGGAAAAGAATGCCATGAAACAAACTACGAACAAATCATCACATAATTATTTACGATTTATAAATAACAACAGGCATTACTGACATTCTTCAGCAGATAAGAGAATGAGCGTGCTCAGACTCAGACACTGATTATCACTCAGATTGAATTTTTAAAAAGTTAATGAAAGCTGTCCCGGTGCACTCCAATAAAACACAACAAAAAGACCGAAACTACATCTAGACACCGCCGAACAGGCAGCTAGTGTCCACTGTGAGCAGAGTTTATACAGTCCTGCCTCTTCGTCGCCATATTACAGCGGAAAAGTCGGCATATTATAAATGTATATGAACAAAAGAAGAAAAGTGAAGATTTTTCAAAACATATCGAGATGAACATGCCAGAATTTCCCATGAAAAGGAAGGGAAATAATGGGAAACATGCAGTAAAGGGGTATGAAAAGAAAACGCACAATCAAGAAGACAACCAGAAAAGAGGAAATGAATTTTAGGAACAAACGTAATTCTACAGAAAATGAAGATGACTGACTCTGTCAAATGTTCCTTTTGTCATGATCAAAAAGAAAGTATACGCCATGTTTTTTTCGACATGCAATCGAGTGAAAAACTTTCGGAGTGCAATTCAGGATTCGGTAAACGAAAAGTGTGCAACACAAACTTATTACTAACAGAAGAGATAGCGATGACCATCATATGACAGACAGCACATTTGACCCTCCTCTGCTGCTAGCTAGATTTTATGTCTACAAATAAGTTCGAAGGAAAACAACCTCAACTTCAACAACACACTTCATATCTGAAAAGAAGATATGAAATTGAAAAATATGCCAGGCCGTTCAGATATGTCTCTGAAGAACTCACTGGCACGATGGCATATATCAATCTCTCTTGGAATAATATACAGCACTTCTGAAGTGTAGAAATAATGATTTTTCGATTTGTGCAGTTGTATAATATGTACTTTGTTAAATTTGCTGGTACTTGTATGTGTGTACACTGTAAATGCAAAAAGACAAAAATAAAAATGTGAAAAGAACGTGTTTCAGTTAGACTGAACGCTGGGAACCAACCCTAGTATCTCCAGCATGTAATGAGCCATCAAAACAAAACAGAAGAGAGAGAGAAACGAGGAAATGACTAGACCAGGCTTTCAAGAAGGCGTGTGTCCAATTTATGCTGAAAGATACACACAATCTGTTTCGGCCTTCGTAGCTTTGATTTGCAAAAAGCTTTATGCGAGAGAATTATATAAGACCAGGCAGTTTCCACATACATATCAATATAGTATACCTGTACACTGCGTGTTAAGCATGCGCCATCAAGACATAATAGATGCTAGAACAAACACTCGCAAAATTCTTAAAGAGAAAGCAATTACACAACCACACTCACAAAACAGAACAAAACTTTAACATACACTACACATATTATGTCAAATCGTCTGTTGTAACAACCGAGTCACTTTGTTTTATGCTCCATGTCTACGTGTACATGCTTTTCGTTGATATTTGCGAGTCATGTTATTTTCATCGTTGTAGTTACCGTTGTTGCTACTGCTATGCTATTATTATATTGTTACTATCATTGTTATCATCATCATCATCATTATTAGTATATTACTATGATCATCATCATCATTATTTTCACGGTAATTCTAATCCTGGCTCCCCCCCCCCCCCCTTCCCGTATGATGTCCCTTACTCCTTCCCATTCCCACCCCTCACCCTTCTTACCCTCTCTTTTCCTTCACCCGTTCTAAAACGAAAAGACGAGAGCAACAGCAAAACAAATAACAGTTAAATACAGACATCTGGAAGAACTCAAAATATGTTAACAGCCCCATGTCCATCACACTTGGGCAGCGACAGCAACAAAAATCTAGATCTATGTCTTCTGGAGACAGGAATTGGGGGAGAAGGGGAGGAAGAAGAGGGGAAGGGATGGAACACGGGAGTGAGCGGAAGCCAGGGAGGAAGGGCACAAAAATGAGCGACAGAGAGAGAGAGAAAGAGAGAGAGAAGAGAGAGAGAGAGAGAGAGAGAGAGAGGAGAGGAGAGGAGGGGAGAGAGAGAGGGGGGGGAGGAGAGAGAGTGAGAGACAGAGGGAGGGAAGGAGAAAGCAATAAAAAAAATGGCACGGTTATCACTGGCATCAGTTACTGAACAAAACCCTCTGATCAAGACAAAATGTGCCGAGACATCACGGTGATTTGGCGATGTAGCGGACATGGATGGAACTGTAAAACGATCAGAGTATGAATTACGCTGTAGAATGTACTGGAAGTGGTTCACGAAGTACTTACGTGCAATTTTCCTTTTATTACTTTAACATTTTACTACCGTCACCAAGGAAGGGCAGCTGCAATATTTGAGCGGAAATAGGGCAAGTCATCGATTTCTTACATTCATTCATTCATTCATTCATTCATTCTCTCTCTCTCTCTCTCAATGTATCTATCGCCTCCCCCGCCCCACCCCCCTCTCCTTCACCGTCCCCCTTATCACAACGATTACAATCCAAAATTTCACATCACGTAGGCAGCCCGGAGGACACCTCGCCCACCTTGGGGAAGGAGAGATTCAGCGTGCACGGTTTGAAGCAGGCACATACGCCCGTGTTGTTTTTTCCACCTCCAGCCCTCCAGACTTGGAGTGGTGGTTATGGACACTTTTAAACCTTCCTGGATGGGATGATAAATGGCCATCCCAAATACAGCACACTGGAGAATGAGCTACGATAGAGCCCTCCATTCAAACCACTGCCAACGCAAAACACACAATAATAACAATATTATATACTGCAATCGTTAAACTCCTACAAGTGTCCTGAGGTCGAGTGGTCAGAATATGCGAATGATATGCCGTTGATCCCAGGTTCCAATCCTAAGAGACTGTGAGGGTGAACGAGAAAGGGGAAGGGGTGGTGGGGCGAAGAGGGGTAGAGGGAAGGAAAGACTGGGGTGGGGTGGGATGGGGGAACTGAGGCTTCTCTAAAAGACCCGAGTTTGATTACATCGACGGATTTTCATTTCAGTTTATTTACTATAGATTTCGTCGTCAACTTGTATTCATTCTTTTATGCTGACTGTTTACCCTCAGGGACTATGTTGGTAACAGTTTACACGCTGTTAGAGTACACGCTTGAATCCGACAATCTCTATAGACTGTTAACAGACTAAAACTGATCTTACGTAAATGTTAGCGAACCGAAAAAAAAAAACCGTGGACAAACGAATCATAAGACAAAACGTTTCTTTTGGCGGTTCGCTAACATTTATTTCAGATTTGTTTAGATTTCCGCCAGCGGTCGTCTCACTTTGCAACTAGACTAAAACTGGGTAAATGTTTTTGGTTTCTTTCTGATATTCACTAGGAAACTCAGCCTGTATATTCTTGATACTGCTGTTCCAATGGATGAAATATCTAGCATAATACTAAGGGAATACTTCTATGCTTACTTGTAATATTGTTCAGCACACAGAAAACGACCACAGAATAAACCAC
The DNA here is from genome assembly GCA_033310375.1 of Conus canariensis. Classification (NCBI taxonomy): domain Eukaryota; kingdom Metazoa; phylum Mollusca; class Gastropoda; order Neogastropoda; family Conidae; genus Conus; species Conus canariensis. Next base: position 31,649,719 of record CM065740.1, read on the forward strand.
ACACACCACACACACACACACACACACACACACACACTTACCAGTAGTACTGTAGAGGTGTGTGCAGTAAATGCATGTGGAGGTGGAGGGGGAATCCCGCGATGGAAGGGAAAGGGAGAAATGGGAGGAAAGCGAGTGAAAGCTGTGCTCTTGAGCCAGGGTGTAACGTCATCATATTCACTTCAATGTTCAAGCAAATGATAAGCATGGTTGTTGTCAGTCTTTTTACCGCTCTGTCTGTTAGCGAGTGTAGATAGGCATTTATGAATACGTGCGCGCGTGTGTACGTGTGTATGAATGCGTATGCTATATATATATATATATATATATATATGTGTTGTGTGTGTGTGTGTGTGTGTGTGTGTGTGTGTGTGCGCGCGCGCGCGCGTGCGTGCGTGCGTGCGTTCGTGTGTGTGTGTTGCGTTTCGTCTGATCAGTTTGTGTACATCACGTGGCTCATGTAATGAAACTCCTGACACTGACCTTCATGCGTTTTTGCGATGGCTAGTCTATCCTGTTACGTCTGGTCTGTCAAGTCCAGTGAACAGCTTAACAAGAATCGCTGGAATGTGGACCTGCCACGTCCAAAGTCATGTATTGTCCCCTTTGGACAATCTGGGTGTTCAATGCCCCTGTGCGACTGAGATTCTCCACACACACACACACACACACACACACACACACACACACACAGAGGTAGACACGCGCGCGAACTCTTGCACACGTTTGCTTCCTCCCATCCCTCACACACACACACAGCCCCCCCCCCCCCCCCCCACACACACACACAGACAGATAAAAAAAAAACAGCACAGAGGCGAAACGTACGTGATCTGCATGCCATGCAAAGGTCGCAAACCTCCAAGGGATGTGACACCCAGAATGTGCCCACAGTATGCATCATTCTTCTCTACTCTTCCATACTCTGGACATGCAGAGCACTGCCAGCTTGCGCGATGAACTGGAGATTCAGAGCAGGGTGAAGGTAGAGAGGTGTTGGAAAGGTGGGGGATCCCAAGCCCTCACTCTACCTGCCACACTCGCCGAGATCCCTGACCAATTTCTTCTCGAAAAAAAAGAAAAAAAAAGAAAAAGAAAAAAAGATGAGGCAGTTTGACTGTTTGGACTCAGGAGCCATATGCGACAAACGGGAAGTGGGAAGAAGGAAGGGGAGACAGCAGGAGTAAAGAGGAGGGGGATTAGACCGTCTGCGGATTACTTTTGTTCCTCAGCTCTAGGTGAAAAGGACACGTACACTGCAGACGAATCGTAGTTCAATAAAAAGCCGCCTTTCTTTGAGTGATCTGCAGTCGTCACGTACCCATTTTAGTGTTGACTACAAAAAGGCAAAATATTCATGTAGTCATATTATTTGGTTATTGCCATAAAGAGTTAGCCTGTTAATTAAATTGGCTGCTTTCGTGTACATTTGCTTGCTCTCACTAGGAACAGAATGATTACACGAAACCACAGTAACACAGACGAGCATAATAGTCGTAGCAACAACTTCCAGGCTAATATGATATGCAGAGTATGCACTGCAATCCCCCTATCCCAACCGACGTGCAGCAGTTAATTTTTTGTAGCTGATGTTCAGTTAGCGAGTGTAGTTCAGCAGCATAGGGAGAAGCCGTTTGATTACACGTTTGCCTGTACACTAATTTATGTGCTCCTTTACCTTTTTCACTTACTTGGTTGTTGTTGTTTTTTTTTATTTGGTTCTTACCAAATTAATTATGAATTAGCTATTCGCCTCACTCTACCAATTATTTATTCATATTTTGTTTGTGGGATTTTTTTTTCAGATATAGGTGGGGAGAGGAAGAGTTGCTTTTCAGGGGTTTAGTGAGAGAGTTCACGCAAAGACAACAATTCATTCCCACACATTTACTGTTAAACCATTAACAGTTCCAAACTTCTATGCCGCTCAGTGTAAACGACTGTCTATGACAATGACTGAAGTGTCGGAGTCTCGTCCTTTTTGCTAAAAGTAAGAAAAAAGATTGCCTCTGGGGACAGCTGACTGTAAAAACATGATCTAAACTCAATCCTTTCACACAGAATGTACGTCCTCCTAAACCGTACGCACTTGGTATCAGTCGGAAAGCAATATGTCACGATCACGGTTTTCAAGATTATTCAAACTGAATGCAACTCTTTTCATTGGCTTCAGATCCCAGAAGAGAGAATTTACACAACCTGGTACAACATCTCGTGTTTTCATTAGTTACCAGGAATTGTGTTGTTCTAGTCTTTTACCACCACCCCCCCCCCACGCCCCCCCCCCCCCCCCCCCCCACAAACACACACAAATCAGAAAATGATCCTTTGTGCATGAATGTCCATGTATTGTTTCAGCGATTTATTGCAATGCATTATAAGCGCTTGTCGTTTTTTTTGTGTGTGTGATTGTGTATGGCGGGTCTGATGGGGAATAAAAAAAAAGAAAAGAAATTACAGATTCATACAGACTTCCAAACAAAAATTCAAGGGCTTTTCAAGTACATTTCCAGCTCCTTTAACGTAAAATTCAAGGATCGAAATAAGAATATGGAAACTTGTATGC
>CM065740.1:31659784-31669784 GCA_033310375.1 Conus canariensis
GAATACGTACTCAGGCTGATTGTCGGTGCTGTGCATACCAAAGAACAACTTTGGGAATAAGGTAGAATAAGTAAGAATAGCTGTTCCGATTTTTTTTCATGTTTCTTATTCGATTTATAATGCGTGTTAACACTGATGCCCGGCTGGAAACGTCATCCATCCACCCCACTCCAGCCCACTCTCAGCCCTTTTCATTTATTGATTTCATTTTTGGGGGTGGGGTGGGGGGAGGGAAGGCTATGGTGGGTGGGGGGGGATGGATGGGTGAGACACCCTAACTCAAAAGCGGTTAGTAGGCTAACTCCAGTGTTAAAAGTCTATCATGTCTGTGCACGGTGTGGGCATTGTCTTCGTTTACCCCAATGGCTTCGGTCCCGACCTCCAGAAAAATCTCAGTGCAAACACCTGGACCTCTTTCATCCCAACGACGCTGGCTTTGTTTCCTGTGATCAATTTCAAGCTGCCGTCAAGACTACTTCTTTCCACACCAACCCCCATTCAACCACAGCAAGACGGATTCCTATCGTTTCGCCTACTTCATCTTGACGGGGTCAGCCAGTATGCAAGTCTTATCTACTGTCGTTTCGCCGAAGGAGCGGATTCGTGTCGCCTATTACAATGCCTTGACTTACGAAGTCGATGCTCAATGAAAAGTAAGCTATGTCCTCTTCACGTACACACTCTTTTCTCCGTTGTTTTCTTTCTTTTCTTTTCTTTCTTTCCTTCTTTCATTCATTCTTTCTTTCGTTTTCTTTCTTTCTTTCTTTCCTTCGTTCGTTTGTACCTTCTTTCTTTCTTTCATTCTGTTTGTTTCTGTAGCGTAATGATCACACTGCTGCTGTTGCCACGGCTATGTTCAGTGTTCAATGTGGAGGTTGTCTCTCTTTCCACTCACCTGTATCACTGTAAACCTCGCACAGTGAGTGCCTCGTTGCTTGTCGAAAAGCGACGAAGTGAAAAATAGGAATCACACGACGGGATGAAGTCTAAAGAATTCTCGTATTCATGGATTTGAACCCCGGAATAGAGTTCTCCAGGCAAAACGGGGTGGCGATGCTTTTTTTTCTGTTTTGATTTGTTTTGGGTGAGAGAGAGAGAGAGAGAGAGAGAGAGAGAGAGACAGAGACAGACAGACAGACAGACGAGACAGAAGAACACAGAGAGAGAGAGAGAGAAGAGAGAGAGAGAGAGAGAGAGAGAGAGAGAGAGAGAGAGCACTAAAGAAAAGACACAACAAAAAGATTGTTGGGTAAACGAAACACATCTATGTGTGCTAGAAATGCTTCGGCGAACTGAACTTAACGCAAACAACTTTAAGCGAAATGAAAGTAGGCGAAAGGAATGTAGGTGAAACGAAATTGCCCCGGACAAGACAATGCCCCGGACAAGACAATGCCCCGACAAGACACACAGCCACTGCTGGGCGTGCAAACCAGGTCATGAAAATGGCAAAGCCGTCAAAACAAGCTATCTTGTCTTGGGACTCTTCACATGAACAAAGCCAACAGGCCGTGAGACAATTCTACACCAGGGGATCTTTTATCAAGAGTGTTCTCCCCTCTCCAACTCCAGGAAGAACACAGGCTGCACACCAAAAATTAATACCCCAAGGCCTCGCTTTAAGGAGTCGAGTATTTATAGACCGGCGCAATCAGGTTTCGAGAATTTTTACCGAGTCTGAAAGTTGACACCGCGCGCGCCACAAAATAATCGTTCAACCGGTCGGGCTGCCCTCGTAAGTAAACGCGTATGCCAGCTCCTCCTTATCTACAGCTCAGCGAGGTCGGCCCACCCCCTGCATGTAGGCTTCGCCAGTGTGCGACCCGCTCAGAGCATGCTTCAAAAGTGATAGTTTGACAGTGTGGTGAGCGGGAGGGAGGGAGACAAAGGGCCAGTGAAATTAACAGGAATGTGAAAAATTCCTTCAACATGCACTATATGCAGTATTAACAAGAGAAAGGCGAGGACATTTACAGACCTGTTTATTCTGAGACTTATTTGTGTACTTTTCATTTTCAAAAAATGAGGTTATTTTATATACTGTGTGTAGTACATTCCAAATTTCTGTAAAAGCAGAGAAGGAGAGGGGGGAGGAGGGGGACGGGTGACTGCAGAGACTTAAACTACCTGATCTTGCATTAACTGCAGTAAGAAAGTTTTTTTTTCTATCGCGAATTCCTTTCAAACGTGACTCACATCAGCTTACTTCAGCACAAACTCATACCCTCTCCCGGTTTGTTCTTTTTGTTTTATTTTTCAGGTGTTTTTTTTTCTCTGTGTGTGTGTGTGTGTGTTTTTAGCGCATGGTGTCGAAGAAGCAGACACCACTTGACGCAATTTCGTGCGCGGACATGAGCAAGAGTTGTCGTTCCACGGTCCAAATCGTACAGATAAACAGGTCTGCATTTCCCTTCTTCCCTGTTGATCTGTGCTGCGTGACAGTGACAGAGTGACCCAGGTAAACGACCCACGCATGTGTCTGGGGTGGAAACAGAATGGGCACCCTGATGGCCGAGAGGCTGAGCGGTTCTGTGTGGCGGTTGCCTTAAGGGGGTCAAGTGTCGCCGCTTCCTTCGCTGAGCGCTGGCTGGTTTCAAACAGCTGAAAGAGAAGTGGAGAGACCAGGTCCCACACGGACCTGAAGAAGAGAAGTGGAGAGACCAGGTACACACGGACCTGAAGAAGAGAAGTGGAGAGACCAGGTACACACGGACCTGAAGAAGAGAAGGGGAGAGACCAGGTACACACGGACCTAAAGAAGAGAAGTGGAGAGACCAGGTACACACGGACCTGACGAAGAGAAAGGGAGAGACCAGGTGCACACGGACCTGAAGAAGAGATGTGGAGACACCAGGTACACAGGGACCTGAAGAAGTGGAGAGACCAGGTACACACGGACCTGAAGAAGAGAGTGCTGGAGCGATCCATGTGCAACACCCCTACAGTTTTCCCCCCCCCCCCCCCCCCCCCCCCCCCGTTCCTCCATCCCGCTCCTTCCGCCTCTTCCACTCCCTCTCTCCCGACCCGCCCAGAACTCTACAGGATAGCCTCCCTTTCAAAGATCAGATTCTTTCCTTTCAATACTGTGACTGAATTTGTTGAGATGTCGATCTGGAGGTTGTTGAAGAAAAATAAGGGCGTGTTTTTAATCTTTTTTAATCTATGACAGGGAGAAAATGAGTCTGAAGGCGCGTGACTGTCAATGGTAACTTACCGAGAGGCCAACAAAACTCTGAAGTGCTGACTGCCGGTCAAGGACTTGCCAGTATCAGAGAAGAAAAACGGGAACTGAAACAGACTTGTTGAATGAAACCGAAGAGTTTGCATGAACTAATCAAAACTCTCTGTGACACAGTCTCGTCTCTTGAAAGGACGATCAATCAAGAGAAAGAGATGGACGATCTGAGGATGAAAAAAGTCTGCCACAAAACAGATGTGCAGTTGGACACAGAGAACTCACCGTTAACGTGCTTATTGTGAAAGCCGCTGAGTCCGTTCCACAAGTTTCTGCTGCCAAACTATCATTTGAATTCAGCTGTGCATAATGGTCGGTGGAGAACAACACAAAACCAAAACTGAAAAATAAGAAAGTAGTAGTCAATGACGTCTAAAGATAACGTAACATTTGCGGATGACGTCAGTTTGAAATCTTCTTGTGCACGCGCGGTCATAACGTCCATGGCTTTGACATCCTATAAATGTTTCGGGAGTGAGCAGTATGTTACTGGGCAGAGGATTGCCCGGCTGACGGGCAACAAGATGTCCAACAGAACGCTGTTCGCACTGACCATCAAGAACAGAAACAAGATGTTCCGTGGCTTGTATTTCTCCACGTTTGAATCATGAACGATGGGTTTCGTCTTCGTGAGGTGTAACCTGAGAACGATCCAACGATATGTTTAGTACGCTCTCACCGCGCAATATCGGAATAGCTTTTCTTCTGTGGATCATTAGTGATAGCCAATCCTCAAAAAATGTTTTCGGGTCAGGATAACATTGTTACCATCATCATCATTATTATTATTATTATTAAAAGCACTTGCATGGCACCCTATCCTTAGTTACAGAGCAGGCTCTAAGCGCATTACATCTGTCGCTCTCGTTTATATAACAGGCTGCCTACTTGGATAGAGGAGCAAATTGCTGGTGATGAATTCAGTCGTTTCCCATGGCATACAGTCGAATATCAGTCACTCGGTTTTTCATTCATTCTTTCATTCTTTCGGTGCATGCTATGTGTATACGTGTCACCCATACGCATGGGCCAAATGGCCTTCTCTTCCCAAAGTTGGTGGTGGGATTTTACTTGTGCGCACGATCTGCGTGCAATCACATACAGAACCTCAGTTTACAGTTTCAGTCGATGGCCTGTGGGGAAATGGAGTCGGAACCAGGGGGAAATTCCCCCTGTACCGAAACGGCCCATCAGAGATTCGAACTCAAAACTCCAGGATCAGGAGTCCGACGCTCTACTAACTGAGCTGTTCCGGCTCCATTGTTGTATGGGAATCATTCGGTTCAAATGGCTGAGAAAATCTTGCTAGCAACTCTCTACTCGTACTAATAAAATTAGAGTGATTGCTTTGCATGTATCAAAAGTCATTCAGCTTTCGTTACAGTTTGAATTCTGCTGTGATAGCATTCCAGTATTTAGCAACTCTTGTCAAAAACGAAATTCCTTCTAATGTTAGTTCTGCTGTGCCGCGTCATACTTAAAGAGTTCATCCTTACGGCTTCTTAAGTAAGTAGACATCTGGAATGAAGATTTTTTTTTCAGAGCCCATAGAAAAAAAAGAGAAAAATCCATACGAATACTAAAGGAGAAGAAAGGAAATGCAGTCTGGTAGAAGATCAAGCTCATTTCTGGACGGCGGCTCGAACACAACGTATCCCACAAACATGGACAGAAAAGCTGACTCACGGTACACTAGACCCACAATTGTATAAACAACACCCAAATGAAACGCCCTGTTAAAAAGATCTACCCATCCATATCGCCAAATTTGCCAGTAACGGCACGAATATAATCAGATGACAATTGGCAAGGAACCCTTGTAACTAAGTGTTATTGTTTGAGCATGATACATGATCTGTCCTAATGTTTTGTTGCTGCCATGTTGTTTCAATGAACCGTAAAGAGTTTTCATGACAAAAGGCTGAGCGTGAGTCCAAGTCGCTCGCTCCGCGCTCATGCGCGTGCGCACGCACGCACACACACACACACACACACACACACACACGCAGCGCGCGCGCGCGCATGCGCGCAAACACACACACAATCACACACACACGCAAACACACACCACAAACACACACATACACACTGACTCTCTCTCACACGCCGCGCGCGCTCACACACCAACACACACACACACACACTCCCTCTCTCTCTCCACACACACACACACACACACCGCACGCGCACACACACACTCACACACGCGCGCGCGCGCGCTTTTTTCTTAGGCCTACGTAAACAAAAAAAGTCGTTCAGTAGATCACGGGCACCCAATCTGGCCTTATTGTGCGGCTTGAACAGAAACGTGAAATAAAAAAACGGAGAGACATTATCGGTGCAAAGGGGGACCACTTACTATACCACTCCACGCAATCACCGTCACGGCTCGCGCACACGCAATAGAGCGCAACGGACGACCCTACCGGTTTATCATAGCAGCTAGCTGTGTAACATTACTGAGAGCTCGGAGAGCAACACACAAAGAAAGAGAGAATTGCCAAACAGAATTTCTTCATTTTAATCTCTAGCTATCAAAACGAACGTCTTTGTAATAAAGATCAGGTAGATTTGACCAGCCGCCGTGGCGAAGTGGTTAGTGTTGCGGACTCCCGGCTGGGAGGTCGCGGGTTCGAATCCCATCAGAGTCATGTGGGTTTTTCTGCCCCGACCGGCTCCTACCCAGAGTTGAGTTTGCTGCGGACTCAGTTGGGAAGACTGGGACCACACAGTCGAGTTTCATCCACTTAATGGATGCGTTTCTGAGAGTGTTGCTCAAATTTCCTGACCAACACTGCAGGTGCCTGTATTTCCTCGGGCCTGGTTGACGCTGGGATATATTATGAAAGGAAGCGTAGAGTACAGCCCTGTCATGTAGTCTCAGACCGAAACGGAAATCCGTAGCATCATCTTAATCATCCTCATTCTCATTGATCAACAGAAAAAAAAATGTCTCAAATTCTGTGGCCCTTCATGCCCTGCTCTCATGGTGGCCTCAATTTCGATGTCCTCTCCACGTCTGTGGCCTTGGTTTGGTTCCGTCGGGGTCACCAGTATCGGCGGGTCCATGGGGGCTGTCGCTGGACGGACGTGGTGGCGCCCTCTAGGGAAAAGCTCACTCACGCCGGCTCCGCGACTAAGCAATGATTGTCGTCAGTAGGGGACTTAGTAGGTGGTGTCCTGCGTATGTTAGATCAGAACAGGCGCCACTGAACACCACTGAAGTGACTCGGCGGCAGTACAGTGTCTCCTCCGGTGGGTTGCCTCTTGACGACTTGACATTGACTGCTCCCTGTGGATTGCCGGTGCCGGGGCTGCGGCGGGACCGACCGGGCTGTGGCTGTGGACGGGGTGTCGGAATGAGCGGCGTGGGTGCACTGCCTCTAGGGTGGCGCAGAAGTTGGGACAGAAAAAAAAAAAGATCAGGCAGATTTAAGAAGGGGGAAAAGAAACAGGATTGTATATTCCCTTCGTCTTCATTTTTCATGTCTCCTTTTATTCATAGATTATCAATATCCACACACACACACACACACACACACACACACACACAGACAGACACAGAGTTAGTTAGTTAGCCCGCACCGTTTTTTTTCCACTACTTATTTCACACACACACACACACAACACACACACACACACACACACACACATGTTTGTGTGTAATATTTATCTATATATATACACATAGGTCTATCTAGATAGATAGGGAGGTAGATAGATAGACCTATAGATTGATATACAGATTGTTGTGTGTGTGTGTGTGTGTGTGTGTGTGTGTGTGTTTGTGTTTATATATATATATATATATATCGGACAATCATGGTCTCAAAATACTCAGCCTAATGATTGTGGAGACCAGTCCGACGGTGGTGAAGAGGGATCCAGAAAAAAAAAAAAAAAATATATATATATATATATAACCTCCCTATCTAGATTGAGAGACCTATGTATCTAGATAGGGAGGGAGATAGATAGACCTATAGATTGTATATATGTATATATATACTATAATTATAGAGGAGAGAGAGAGAGAGAGAGAGAGAGAGAGAGAGAGAGAGAGAATGTTTTTATGTGCGTATGTATGTTCTCCCCCAGTACTTATTTGTTCAACATCTGTCTATCTTTTTATCTATTTCTCTTCTCTCTCCCCTCTCTTCTCTCTCTCCTCCACCGTGTGTGTGTTTGTGTGTGTGTGTGTGTGTGTGTGTGAAGAAGAAGAGAGAGAGAGAGAGAGAGAGAGAGAGAGAGAGAGAGAGAGAGAGAGAACATTACTATACAGCGGGCGAATGGATTTGCCGAATTCTGTCAATTTCCTACTGACCGGTAGGTGTCACGAACGCAAAGCTGGACTTGCCTTCCTCTCACCGTGCGGTTAATACACACATCTCGCTAACGCTCACAATCCTGCACACGTAACCTGTCTTGATGAGGGAGATACACCGTAAGTAATAAGGGGCCACAGCTCACAACGATGCAAAACCCCAGACTTCACCCTCACATGAACATCAAGGAGTCACAACTTACAATCAATCAGGGATCAATACTGGCCCTCACAGAAACATCAAGGGTCACAACCTGCAATTAATCAGGGATCAATACTGGCCCTCACATGAACATCAAGGGGTCACATCCTGCAATTAATCAGGGATCAATACTGGCCCTCACAGAAACATCAAGGGTCACAACTTGCAATCAATCAGGGATCAGTACTGGCCCTCACATGAACATCAAGGGGTCACAACTTTCAATTAATCAGGGATCAATACTGGCCCTCACATGAACATCAAGGGGTCACAACTTTCAATTAATCAGGGATCAATACTGGCCCTCACATGAACATCAAGGGTCACAACTTGCGATCAATCAGGGATCAATACTGGCCCTCACAGAAACATCAAGGGGTCACAACTTGCAATTAATCAGGGATCAATACTGGCCCTCACATGAACATCAAGGGGTCACAATTTGCAATTAATCAGGGATCAATACTGGCCCTCACATGAACATCAAAGGGTCACAACTTGCAATTAATCAGGATCAATACTGGCCCTCACACAAACATCAAGGGTCACAACTTGCAATCAATTAGGGATCAATACTGGCCCTCACACAAACATCAAGGGGTTACAACTTGCAATCAATTAGGGATCAATACTGGCCCTCACATGAACATCAAGGGGTCACAACCTGCAGTTAATCGGGGATCACTACTGGCCCTCACAGAAACATCAAAGGGCTGCAGTTTGCAACCAATATTGCCCAATACTTGTACTCACATATACATTATTTCCTCGGTCAACAGTGAGGATGTTCACAAAACACAAAGAAAGATATATCATTTCGAGCCATTTCCAACACAAAAGCACTTTAGTGTCAAAGCTTGAAAACTATGAGCAATTCGTTATGAGATTCGTCACACCTGAGAAAAAAGGCTCGCATAATCAAACAAACCAAATGGTCGTGTGCCTGTTGCGTCAAGAGAGCGACGACCCACTCAAGTACTTAGGTTTTTCCCTCTTAGGACTCAAGCAGCTAAGCTGACAATGCGCAACTCTCATGTATTCGCTAACTATTCTAGAAGGTGAAACTGGTCCTCCATTGAAAACTCGCAATGGAGCTGAAGGTTTTTTTTTTTTTTTTTTTTTACCAAAAGAAACTGCTTTGGGCAAAAAAAAAGGAAAGAGCCCCTCTCGCTTCTGTATCACTGTCTGTGTGAGTACGAGGACCCTAGAAAGAGGGAAAAAGCTAGCTGTGGTAGTCACGCTTCACTGTGCCTTTTTGTGAACATCCGAACAAAACTGTTTCGACAGTCGTGTGGAAATTTTACTTCCGGTTACGAGAATTGCCAAATGAAGGCAGCTGACTCTTGCTAGGTGGACTAAAATAGTTGTGAATTCAAAATACAAAGAACAAAACAAAAAAAAAATTGAAAAAAACAAACAAACAAAAAAACCCGCTGTTTTCAGCCTAGACCTACTGGTGAAATATTCATGCTGGCCTACCAAGACGTGTCATGTTATGTGTGATTGTTAGAAGTTGTAAGATAATGACAAGAAGAGTGAATTAGATTGCCGTAGTCTTCTTCGCGCAGCCAAGAACGACATGGCAACACACTCCAGGCCTGTTGAAACTAAACACGAGCAGTTTTCGATTTCATTGCCATATATATATATATAATATATATATATGTATATATCGATGCTTTGAGAATCGGAAGTAGATTTCCCCAAAGAACATATCAGCAAGGCTGTGATGATCACACTGGATACGCAGTGAAACCCACTTGCACCTACTTCTACTTTCCCCGGTGAATAACAATCAACACGGTAGCAAAAGTAACCTGCTATGAAAATACAAGTATTGATCCCCCCCCCCCCCCCCCCCCCCCCCACCACACACACACACACAATAAACTGTAAAATCCTGCGCGCACACACACCCACGCGCGCGCGCGCACTGTTAGTAGACACATCTACAACTGCATTAAAAACAGGACATTCTTCCGCTCCACTGCACATGGAAATGTTCCGTGGATTGTAAAAGGCGTCGCTAACTTCACGTTTCTTGTCACTCTTTTCTTTTCTTTTCTTTTTGTAAATCAGTCCAGCGTTGCCTCGTCAGTTTCGTTTCAATAATACTTCGTTCTTATCTCTGCCTCGCCCTTTTTTTGCCTCAATGCTAGTTATGTCATTCCCGTTGGGATCTTGTGCAGTTCCATCATTTCGTTCTCAAGACATTGTGATTGTGATCTTCAACATCAGA
>CM065740.1:31677284-31689784 GCA_033310375.1 Conus canariensis
GCCGGACAAAGGCTCGGCGTAATGGTGGTGGTGGTGGGGGGGGGGTACCTTTTTTTTAACCATCGTTTTGGTGACCTAACCGAGTATTAGGCAGCCATCCCTCAATGACTGGCTACATACTGTGTGACTTACTGCCAACAAGGTGACAGGCTACTGCACCCTTTGTGTGAATGGTTACTTTCAAAGTGACATGCCACTCCATGTTGACAGTCTACTCAAAATTTTGCCAACATCACGTCTACTTAACGGTGACGTGCTACCCGATGTGGACTAGCGTTCTTCATCTGCGCCCCCTCTGCCCCAAAGTACGCCCACCCGTGTCACGCACGCCCTGCATTTATGCCCTCTCTGCCCCGATACGTCCACCCACGTCACGACCTTCATTGGCAAACCCATACCAGTGGGATACTACATCCACGTCTCCAATACCCCCCATACATCATACTTTTCATTTGCCCCTTTCACCGCCCCCTTTCATAAACACCTATTTATAAGACACCCTGCGTCCGCACCTTTTCTATCCCTCCCCCCGTTTGGCCATCCATGTCACGCCCTGCTTACTAGCTCCCCCCCCCCCCCCCCCCCGCCATTACGCCCACCCACGTGCATTAACATCCCCACCCCCTCCTGCACATGTGCTCGCCCATTTCTCATGCTCCAATACGCCCACTATGTCACGCTCTTCTTTTGCGCCCCCTCTGCCTCAATGCGCCCACCATGTTATGCCCTTCATCCGCTCCCTCTGCCCAATAAGTCACCCATGTCACGCCCTCCATCTGGGCCCCCTCTGCCCCAATAACACAGCCACATCAAGACCTTCATCCACACCCCATCTGCCCCAACACGCCCACCACGTCACGCCCTTCATCTGCACCCCCTCTGCCTCGTGTTATGCCTTTCATGCGCGCCCCCTCTGCCCCAATAAGACTCCCACGTCATACCCTTCATCGGCACCCCATCTGCCCCAATATGCTACCCTAACACGCCCTTTATCCCCGCCCCACCTTCCCAAATACGCCCACCCACATCACGCTCTTTATCCGCGCCCCTATTACCCTATACGTCTATCCACGTCACGTTCTTCGTCCGAGCCCCCCCCCCCCCTCCCCTCCCCCCCGCGCAAACACACCCACTCGTGTCATGCACGTCCTGCATCTATGCCCCTTCTGCCCCAATACGCCCACCCACGTCACACAACCCCATACCTATGGCATACCTGTATCCACGTCACACAACCCCATACCTATGGCATACCTGTATCCACGTCACACAACCCCATACCTATGGCATACCTGTATCCACGTCTCCTGTACCCCACACAGGTCATCCTTTTCGTTTGCTTCCACCCACCACCCCACACTCCCCCTCCTTCTCACGTGCACGTATTCATAACAAGCCCTGCGTTTGCACACTTTTCCATCCCCTGCCCCCCACCTCCCCCCATTTGGCCATCCATGTTACGCCCTGCTTACAAGCTCCCACCTCCCCATTACGTCCACCCGTGCGCATCAACCCCCCAACCCCATCCGCATTTAAGCCCAACCACTTCTCATGCTGCATCCGCTCTACCCCCCCCCCCCCCCCCCCCCCACAAGGTTTGCCCACTCACGTCACGCCCTTCAACTGCGCCCCCTCTTACCCAATACACCCATCATATCCCATGCCTTTCATCCGCGCCCCCTCTGCCCCGATACGCCCTCTCCCAAATGACGCCCTTCATTCGCGCCCCTCTGCCTCAGTACATCCATCCATGTCTGGCTCCTCATCCGCGCCAGCTCCAACCCAATACGCCCGCCACGTCACGTCCTGCATCCAGGCCCCAAATCCTTCCACCTATGTCATGCGCTGTATTTGCTACGCTGTATCCACGTCTTCCATACCCGCTAACATGTCGTACACTGCATCCACGACCCCCTCACCCCTATCCATGTCACACCCTGCATCCACAACGTCCTACCCATGGTATACCCTGCATCCCCCCCCCCCCCCTCACGTATGTCCATATATGTCGCGCCCTGCGTAGGTGCCTCTCCTCCCTTACCCTTCCCCTCTCCTACGTTGGCCCCTCCATGTCGCATGATACATCTCCCCACCCTTGTACACCCACCCATGTCATGCCCCGCCTACATGCTCCCTCCTCCCAGGTTTACCCACTCACGTGTATCTACACTCCCCCCCCCCCCCTTTATGCCAATCCATATCACGCCCCCCCCCCCCCCCCCTCCTCCTTATGCCAATCCATATCACGCCCTGCATTCGTTCCTTCCCCCTCCAGTTTGTCCAGCCATGTCATGCCCAGCATCTGCGCCCCCTCTGTCCCAGTATGCCCATCCATGTCATGTCCAGCATCTGCGCCCCCTCTGTCCCAATATGCCCATCCATGTTATGCCCAGCATCTGCGCCCCCTCTGTCCCAATATGCCCATCCATGTCATGTCCAGCATCTGCGCCCCCTCTGTCCCAATATGCCCATCCATGTTATGCCCAGCATCTGCGCCTCCTCTGTCCCAATATGCCCATCCATGTTATGTCCAGCATCTGCGCCCCCTCTGTCCCAATATGCCCATCCATGTTATGCTTTACATCTGTGCCCCTTTGCAATACACCCAAGATGTCACGCCCTTCATCCCTGCCCCTCTTCCCCAATACATCCGCCCTTCATCCGCGCCCCTCTGCTCTACACACTCTCAATGTCACGCCCTTCATCCGCGCCCCCTCAGCGCCAATAACACACTCACATCACGTCCTTCATCTGCCCCTCTGCCCCAATATGCCCACATGTCACGCTCTTCACCATCCGCGCCCCTTCTGCTCCAATACATCCACGATGTCACGTCTTTCATCCGCCCCCCTCTGCCCCAATACGCCCACATGTCACGTCCTTCATCCAATCCCTCTGCCCCAATAAGATACCCACGACACGCCCTTCACCCCCACCCCCTCTGTCCCAGTCAGACACCCGTATCACGCCGATCATCCGCGCCCCCTCTGCCCAATGCCCGTCCATATCACGCGCTCCATCCACACCCCTCTAGCCCAATACGCGCACCATGTCACTCCCTTTACCTGCGCCCCCTCTGCCCCAACGCCCGTCCATGTCACGCCCTCCATCCACACCCCTCTAGCCCAATACACGCACCACGTCACGCCCTTTACCTGCGCCCCCTCTGCCCCAATACGCTCACCCACGACACGCCCTACATGCGCGCCTCCTCTGCATTAATACGCCCACCCACGCACCCACGTCACCCTCATCCGCATCCTTCTGCCCCAATACTCCCACCACGTCAAGCCCATCATCCACGCCCCCTCTGCCCCAATACATCCACCCCCGTCACACACTTCATCCGCAGCCCTGTATCCATGGTACCTTGAATCCCAGTCTCCCGTACACCCACACATCGTACCTTTCATTTGCTCCTCCCCAATCCCTCCCATGTACGCCCATTGGCGCGTTTTCCATCCACCCACCCCTTCCCACGTTTGGCCATCCATGTCACGCCCTGCTTATGTGCTCCCTCCTCCCCATCACGCCCCTTTTGCCCCAACAGGCTCACCGAAGTCATGGCTTCGTCAGCCCCCTTTGACCCCAAATTCCCACCCACCCACCCACCCACGCATTCTGCACGCTGACCCATGTCAAGCCCTGCATCCTCCCCATCTATGTCATGCTCAAAACTCCGTGCTCCCTGTACCCAAATCCATGTCACGCCATGAAATCAGCCTCCCCCACCCTTCCGCTAACCCACCCATGTCAGGCGCTGAAAACCCCACTCCCAAGAATCCTACCCACGTCACGGCCTGAAATTGACGCCCCCCCCCCTCCCCCTATCTGTATCCCAACCTTTATCATGATCTGAAATCCGCGCCCCCTATGTGAAGCCCAAAGATCTGCACTCCCTATACTCCCACCAATATCACACCTGTATCCGCGCCCCCTTCACCCCCACCCACGTTACGTCTGCATCCACACCCTCAATCCCCCACCTGCATTTGCATTTCCCCTCTCCCTGTCCCGGCCCTCCACCCCATGACATACCCTGTATTCATAACCGCCGTACTCTCACCAATGTCATATACTGTATCTGTGTCCACCATACCTGACACCATGTCGATCACAGCATCCGCGACCCCCTCATCCCCATCCATGTCACATCCTGCATCCATAACTTCGTTTCCATGGTGTACCCTGCATCCACGTCCCCAGTGTCCCCACACGTCATGCCCTGCGGTTGTGCCTCTCTACCCCCTCACACATATGCCGATACATGTAGCACCCTGCGTACGTGCTTCTTCCCCTTCCCAACCCCCCCCCCCCCCCCTTTCCGTTCGACATCTATGTCACATCATGTATCTGTGCTTACTTCCTCCCCCCAATTCACCCATGTCAAGCCCTGCATACACGCTCCTTCCTTCGCAGTGCACCCACCCATGTGCATCCACGCCCCCTTTGCGTCCCCCCCCCCCCCCCTCCCGCTAGCCCCTTACGCCCATCCATTTCACGCGCTGCATCCGTCCTTTCCCCTCCAGTTCGCCCAGTCATTTCATACCCTGCATCCTCGCCCACCTTCCTCGCCCGCCCATGTCAAACCCTGCTATTGCGCCCCATCTGCCCCAATACACCCACCCATGTCACGCCATGCATTCGCGCCCTTCTGCTCCAATAAACTCACCATTTCACGCCCTTCATTTGTACTCCCACTGCCCCAATTGGACACCCATGCCACGCCCTTCATCCAGCCTCTTGCCCCAATAAGAGACCTATGTCAGGCCCTTCATCCGCGCGCCCTTTGCCCAATACGTCCACCTTGTCACGCCCTTCATCCGCGTCCCTTCTGCCTCAATACGCTCACCATGTCACGCCCTTCATCCACTCCCTCTGCCTCAATAAGACGCCCACGTCACACCCTTCATCTGCGTCCCCTCTGCCCCAATGCGCCCACCATACCACGCCCTTTATCCACACCCCCTCTGCCCCAATGCGCCCACCATACCACGCCCTTTATCCCCACCCCCTCTGCCCCAATACGTCCACCATACCACGCCCTTTATCCACACCCCCTCTGCCCCAATACGTCCACCATGCCACGCCCTTTATCCCCACCCCCTCTGCCCCAATACGTCCACCATACCACGCCCTTTATCCACACCCCCTCTGCCCCAATACGTCCACCATGCCACGCCCTTTATCCCCACCCCCTCTGCCCCAATACGTCCACCATACCACGCCCTTTATCCACACCCCCTCTGCCCCAATACGTCCACCATACCACGCCCTTTATCCACACCCCCTCTGCCCCAATACGTCCACCATGCCACGCCCTTTATCCACACCCCCTCTGCCCCAATACGTCCACCATGCCACGCCCTTTATCCACACCCCCTCTGCCCCAATACGTCCACCATACCACGCCCTTTATCCCCACCCCCTCTGCCCCAATGCGCCCACCATACCACGCCCTTTATCCACACCCCCTCTGCCCCAATACGTCCACCATGCCACGCCCTTTATCCCACACCCCCTCTGCCCCAATACGTCCACCATACCACGCCCTTTATCCCCACCCCCTCTGCCCCAATACGTCCACCATGCCACGCCCTTTATCCACACCCCCTCTGCCCCAATGCGCCCACCATACCACGCCCTTTATCCCCACCCCCTCTGCCCCAATACGTCCACCATGCCACGCCCTTTATCCCCACCCCCTCTGCCCCAATACGTCCACCATACCACGCCCTTTATCCCCACCCCCTCTGCCCCAATACGTCCACCATGCCACGCCCTTTATCCCCACCCCTCTGCCCCAATACGTCCACCATGCCACGCCCTTTATCCCACCCCTCTGCCCAATACGTCCACCATACCACGCCCTTTATCCCACCCCCTCTGCCCCAATACGTCCACCATGCCACGCCCTTTATCCCCACCCCCTTGCCCCAATACGTCCACCATGCCACGCCCTTTATCCCCACCCCCTCTGCCCCAATACGTCCACCATGCCACGCCCTTTATCCCACCCCCTCTGCCCCAATACGTCCACCATGCCACGCCCTTTATCCCCACCCCCTCTGCCCCAATACGTCCACCATCCACGCCCTTTATCCCCACCCCCTCTGCCCCAATACGTCCACCATGCCACGCCCTTTATCCCACCCCCTCTGCCCCAATACGTCCACCATGCCACGCCCTTTATCCCCACCCCCTCTGCCCCAATACGTCCACCATACCACGCCCTTTATCCACACCCCCTCTGCCCCAATACGTCCACCATGCCACGCCCTTTATCCCCACCCCCTCTGCCCCAATACGTCCACCATACCACGCCCTTTATCCACACCCCCTCTGCCCCAATACGTCCACCATGCCACGCCCTTTATCCCACACCCCCTCTGCCCCAATACGTCCACCATACCACGCCCTTTATCCACACCCCCTCTGCCCCAATACGTCCACCATGCCACGCCCTTTATCCCACCCCCTCTGCCCCAATACGTCCACCATGCCACGCCCTTTATCCCACCCCCTCTGCCAATATACGCCCACCAACGTCACACCCTTCATCTGCGTCCCCTCTGCCCCAATACGCCCACCATGCCACGCCCTTCATCCACACCCCCTCTGCCAATATACGCCCACCAACGTCACACCCTTCATCCACACCCGCTTTCTTCCGTGTGACGCCATGCATCGTCACCCCTCTGTCCCAATATGCCCATCCGCATCACTTCTTTCATCGCACCCCTCTGTCCCAATATGCCCATCCGCATCACTTCTTTCATCACGCTCCCGTACGCTCACCCTTCACGCTGCCCTGTAATCCTTCACTCCACTGTCCCCCCACTCTCGTCACGCCCTGTAACCCACGCCTCCCATACCTTAACCCATATCAGGCCCCGAAATCTGTGCACCCTTTACGCCCATTCATGTCGTGCCTTCCCTTACCTACCCCACCTTTTTCATGCTATAAAACCCGCGCTTCCCGTACCCAGACCCATGTCACGCCCTTAAATCCGCATCCCCCCCCCGCCCCCCGCCCCCCCCCCCCCCCCCCCCATCTTCCTCTTCTGCCCCCATCCAGGTCAGGCGCGGGAATCTGCGCCCAGACCCACCCTCCACCCATATTCCCAAACGTGTCACGCCCTGAATTTTGCGCCCTCCCCCCCAACCCCCAATAACAAAAAACCAACAACAAAACCAAACATGTTACATCCTGTGTAATGTACGTACCTGGTTTGCGTTCAGCTTGTGGTAAGTCCAGAACTGGTAGTCGAAGCCGACGATGCCTTGTAGCCGTTGTTGTCTGACGTCACACTTGTCGAGTTTCTTGTCTCTTCTCCAGAAGAGTCTGATGTATGCGCATGCGCATATGCTTGGCATATGCTACATCCTCCCCCTTCCGAAAGCACATGGTAAAGTCCGTGTCGAACAAGCACATTGTCAAATCGGTATCGAACACCGAAGGTGGCTTAGTTATGATAGTGTGTGGAACTGGACAGGAACTGGCTGAAGCAGATATCGGTAGAAGGTGAAAACTAAACGAGTAATGCGAAACTTGCAAACTAATAACGCAAATAAACTTGAAAAGTTAATAAAAGTTTTGAAATGTAAACAGCTTTATAGGTCGAGACTTGCAGGTGGTTTGACTGCTCGACCGGAACGTGTTTGCAGGGGATTTGATGTTGGCAAAGGTGACTGTTCCAGCTGACGTTTGTTTTGTTCCACAGGTTGTTCAGTGGGTGGAGTGATGGCTGGTGTGTGTGCTTGAGGTTGGATGGCTGGTGTGTGTGTGCTTGAGGTTGGATGGCTGGTGTGTGTGCTTGAGGTTGAGAATCTCCAGGTTCTTCGTCGTCAAATGGATGACTACTGGAGCGTACATTTGCTGCCTTTGTGGATTTCCTTAGGTGACGCCTATTTCGACGATATTTCTTGCAGTTTGACAGGACAATGTATGATCTGGGCGAGTGTTTCTTGATAACAGTAGCAGGAAGCCACTCTTCACATCCTGGCAGAGGTGTCATCCTTACTGCATCGCCTTCCTGTAGTGGAGGAAGATCTTGCATGTTGGGCTTGTCATGATAGTATTTCTGCTTTCTTTTTTCTTGTTGGAAATGTTGGTTGATCTTGTCTCTGTTGAGAGTAAGTGGAGACAGAAGTTCATGAGATGCAGGCAAGGTGTTTCTAGGGCGACGGCTCATCAGAAGCTGGGCAGGAGAGAGGTTAATGCCATCCAGTGGTGTTGTACGGTAGTCTAGTAAGGCCAGTTCTTTGTCTTTATTCTTCTGCCACAGAGATTTGATAGTCCCTACGGCTCTTTCAGCTTCTCCATTTGAACTTTGGAAGTAAGGACTGGATGTCTTGTGTGTGATTCCATAAGTTCGGCAAAATTGGGAAAACTGTTGACTGACAAACTGGGAACCTCAGTCACTCCGAAGAGTTGTTGGGATTTCGTGTCGGCAGAGCTGAGCTTTGAGTTTGTTGATAACTGAACTGGTATTCAACATTTTCAGCTCATCAACTTCAATGAACTTGAGTAGTAGTCAATGGTGAGAAGACATTTTTTCCCTTCAAAATCAAATATGTCTGTTCCGACTGTGGCATAGGGAAGATCAGGTACAGAAGAAGGCATGAGTGGTTCTGCAGGTGGCTTTTTTTTTAAATGATGCACACTTGCAAGTTTTTTTTATTTTGTCTTCAATGGCTGCACTCATTCCTGGCCAGAACATAACTTCTCGTGCACGCTGTTTACACTTGACTATGCCAAGGTGAGACTCATGAATGAGTCCTAGCATGTAGGTTCGAAGACTGGGTGGTATGACAATCCGCAAGCCTTTGTAGATGATGCCATCTGAAATTGTGAGTTCTGCTCTGGAGTCCCAATAAGGTCGAAGAGATGTAGGTACAGAGGACCTCTCTTCTGGCCATCCACGTAAAATCAAGGACTGCAGTTGGCTGAGTTCTTCATGAGTGGTTGACTGGAGTTCCCTGTATTTCTCTGGTGTGACTGATAGAAAGTCATGAGTGTTGATGTTGTCAAATTGTGATTCTTTTGCTTCTGTTTCCGGGAGGTATGCACGAGACAGCGTGTCAGACACGTACATCAATGAGCCTTTCTTGTATGTCACTTGAACATCATACCACTGCAGACTGAGCAGCATCCTTTGTAGGCGCATGGGTGCTGAAAGAAGTTTTTTTTTTAAAAGATCTATTCCAGTGGTTTGTGGTCATTTAACACTTGCACTGTTTTTTTCCGAGGATTAGGCAGTGAAATTTCTTGCAAGCGTGAACAGAGAGCATCTCTTTCTCAATTTGGGCATAGTTCTTTTCTGTGTCTGAAAGGGCTCTTGATGTATAAGCCACAGGTCGCCCATCTTGGGTTAACACTGCACCCAAGCCATTTTGGCTAGCGTCACATTCAATCTGCACTGGTTTCTGGACATCGTAAAAAGCCAAAACTGGTGGTTTGCTGCAGGCATCTTTGAGTGAATGGAAGGCATTTTCATGAGTACTTTGCAGTCAAAGATCACATCTTCTTTCAGCAGGTCTCGAAGAGGAGCACTCAGTTCACTCAGATTGGGGATGAACTTCCCTAAGTATGTGACAAAGCCAAGAAAACGTTTGACATCATCTTTGTTTTCTGGAGTGGGCATGTTTTGTACTGCTGCTGTTTTTTCTGGGTCAGCTTTCAGACCATCTGCTGTAATGAGGTGGCCAACATAGGGGACGCATCACTTTCGAATGTGGAGTTTTTCAGGACTGAGTTTCAAGTTGTACTTAGTTGCTCTCTCAACTACTTGTTTTAGGATTTGATCATGATGTTTTGTGTCACGACCTGTTATCAGGATGTCATCCATGGTGGCATATGCACCTTCAATCCCCTCTAACATTTGGTCCATGATTTTCTGAAAGACCTCTGGAGCAGATTTTGTTCCAAATGGTAGACGTAGCCATCTTATCTGCCTATGGGTGTGTTGAATGTTGTGAGGTATGATGATTTCTCATCTAATTTGATTTGAAGGAACCCGCTCTTTGCATCAAGCTTTGAGAAGACTTTTGCATCAGGAATTTCAGAAACGATTTCTTCGACGGTTCGCATTGGGTGATGTTCACGTTGAATTGCAGCATTGAGGTCTTTGGGATCGATACAGATCCTGATCTTGCCATTTCGGTGTGAAACTGTCATAGAGCTGACCCATTCTGTAGGTCCTTCTACCTTTTTGATATGACCTTCTGATTCCATCTCTTGCAGTTTGTCAACTATTTTCTGTTTGAGAGCTGCTGGTTGACGACGTGCTGAATGAATGACTCCAGTGGAGCCAGGTTTGAGTTTGATGGAGTGCTCACCTGGCAGAGTACGTGTGGTTGTGGCTAGTTCTGGAAATTCTTTGAAAGCTGGCATCTTTGAGGTTTGTTGTGTCTCAACAGTATTAAGACGAGCAATCAATCCTAGTTTTTCAGCGATCAATCCAGAGAGCACATTTTCCTGCTTTATGTCAACCACTTCGAATTGTGTTGTTATGGTTGTATCATTGCAATGAAGTGGTAGATCTGTAGTGCCTACAGGATGGATGTGATCGTTTGAGTATGTGCGCAAAACTCTACTTGACTTGAACAGTTTGTACGTTTGTTTGTTTTTTTAAGTTTTGGAAGTCTTTCAGGGTCAAGGTATTACACTTGGCGCCTGTGTCTATTTTGAATTTGATATCCGTGCCGCCTATCTGAGCAGTCTGATTCCACTTATCCTCTTCGTGTGTTGATGTTGTTGTAATATGGATACTGAGAACTTCAGGTTCAGAATCAGTCTCAGAGTTGCACTGGAGAGTATTGATCATGTCTCTTTGGCGACTTTCACAGACTTTGGCCCAGTGATTTAGTTTTCCGCAATATGTGCATGAGGACCCCCTTGCAGGTCATTTTGTGTGATTTCTATCTTTCCCACAACGGTAGCATCTGATTTTGGGGTGACTTGAACTTGTTTCTGGTGTGGTGGTTTTGTTTAAAGTTGAACTCTTGTTTTTGTTTGCGATCTCTTTTGTACTGGCGTTTGTCACGGTGTAGTTTTTTGGGGCAAGCACCTAAGAAAGCGTTTTGTCTGTTGCTCTTTGATGTTGTTTTACTCAAGGTGTTGACTGTGAAATCATCTTCATCTCTGACAATTCTCAATTGTTTTTGTGAAAGTTCATGTTGTTGACCTTTTTCAAGTGTTAGTGCTTCTCCTCTATCAAGAAGCCTTTCTTGTATTTTCAGGTCATACACGCCATCAATGATTGCATCAATGAGTATATCGTCAGCATCAGTATACTCACAGTCGAGCAGGAGAATACGGAGATCTTTGACGAAGCTGTCAAAAGACTCGCCGCAGGCTTGTTTTCTTTGTTTGAATTTGTGTCGGGCAATTCGCTTGTTTTTCCGTGGGCGGACATATTCTTCTAGCCGTCTGAGAACTTTATCACCGTCATCCTGATCGCCTTTTTGCCAGGGAAGAATTTTGTAAACTTCTCTGCCGTGAGCGCCGATCCACGTACCGAGCCACCCAGCTTTTTGTTTGAGGTCAAGACCAGCTAGTGGTCCCGCAAAAACAAATCCGACGTGAGTTTTGAATCTTGAGAATTCTTGGTATAGATCCGGAGCATCCCAGTCGATTGTGGGGTGATCAAAGTTCGCTTGAGCCATTCTGACACCATGTAATGTACGTACCTGGTTTGCGTTCAGCTTGTGGCAAGTCCAGAACTGGTAGTCGAAGCCGACGATGCCTTGTAGCCGTTGTTGTCTGACGTCACACTTGTCGAGTTTCTTGTCTCTTTTCCAGAAGTCTGATGTATGCGCATGCGCATATGCTTGGCATTATGCTACATCCTGCATCCACTCACCCTGTACTCTACCCATGTTGATCCTTGTATTTTCATCCCGCTCCCCCCCCCCCCCCCCCCCCCCCCCCCCCCCCCCCCGTGCTTCTACCCATGCCAAACCCTGAAATCCGTGCTCCCTGCACCCCCAACTCGTGTAACACTCTATATTTGCACCTCCTCCACGTCACCCCGACCATCCGTATCTCCATCCATGTTATACGCTGTGTCCCCGTCCTTTATATCCACTGCCATGTTATACGCTGTGTCCCCGTCCTTTATATCCACTGCCATGTTATACGCTGTGTCCCCGTCCTTTATATCCACTGCCATGTTGTACGCTGTGTCCCCGTCCTTTATATCCACTGCCATGTTGTACGCTGTGTCCCCGTCCTTTATATCTACTGCCATGTTGTACGCTGTGTCCCCGTCCTTTATATCTACTGCCATGTTGTACGCTGTGTCCCCGTCCTTTATATCCACTGCCATGTTGTACGTTGGTCCCCGTCCTTTATATCCACTGCCATGTTGTACGCTGTGTCCCCGTCCTTTATATCCACTGCCATGTTGTACGCTGTGTCCCCGTCCTTTATATCTACTGCCATGTTATACGCTGTGTCCCCGTCCTTTATATCCACTGCCATGTTATACGCTGTG
>CM065740.1:31694784-31712284 GCA_033310375.1 Conus canariensis
TAGAGCCTAAGGCCTCTGAGCATAACCCACAGAACTGGAGGAATGTGGAGAACTACCATCTGTACAGCCTAAGGCCTCTGAGCATAACCCACAGAACTGGAGGAATGTGGTGAACAGTTCTTCAGTGCCATGCCCCAATCATTTCACACGGACCTGGGAAAAGGAAACAGATATTAGTGATACCAACACAAAATTATTTTTGTATTTCAAATGACTTTTTAATGCAGAACGTGTGCGTGAATCTAGGATTGTGCCATCTGTTAGCATGTTTCTAATAATTTGGATACACGGCTTTCAAATGTTCTTGAGTGTCAAAATATAAAATGTTCACGTTATCATCTTTCTCAGCTAATAAAATGTTAATCTTTTCACCTGTCGTCAGTGAAATATAATTATTATCAAATCTGACCTGTCGGTTCTCTTAGTGACGTATGACAGGCACTGTTGGACCCGATGTAATAGATGAAAGAACACAATTGCTTTTTTATATAATTCATTTCTATAATTTACAACTGGCTGGGGAGAGACAGCGTGTGTCCAGCCCTTTTCAAGTACTCGTTACCAGAGCCTAACAATACTTTCTCTGTTTCTGAATTCAAGAACAAAGACTTCAAATAAAAACGATTAGCTTTTGACAACTTACCTTATTCTGAAAAAGATGTTAACCAGCTTCATGGTATGAATTCAATATATTTGTATGTATCAGATTGCCAAGAACTAATTTAACAGCTCTGCTGTCTGTAGATTGTATTTCATTCAACAAGCTGTGCAGTGTTAAAAAATAAACTTATTCATACATCACTTTTTGATCGGACGAGGCTAGTGACTGTGGTAACGGAGGTTTATTGTTGTTGTATGTATCTTGATCCTATGGTTAAGCATCAACTGTTGTCAAAAATTTCGACCTTTTCCTTGCTGTCATTATCAACTTCTCAATCGCCTATGTAATTTCTTGTCAAATGAGTATCCCAAAACTTCGTCTCGTGAAAGTTGCTAAGTTTTGACATGTACATTTAATGTTGTAGCAATAATGTCGGATTCTCCCCGTTAAAAAATCATTGTTAGTGTTTTCTCTCCTGAATGCGTCAGCCCATATCACTCCATGTACAAGTTAAATGTATCTATCTCCAGGTGATAAATATCTTGTGCTTAATTCATTTCCCTCGTCTTCTTAGATTTGCATTTGTCTTAATGAAAATATTGTCTAAATATTATACCATATGTCTTTTTTTATGGTACCTTAGTAGGTCGTAAGTAGGAGTAGCACACACAACAGAAGTAATAATGACACACTGAAGGGTATGGATATTCTGAAAAGATGACTAGATATTACCGACGCTTACACATTCAGATTCTCCAGATTAACAGAAATTGCTGATACAAAACTTCGCTTATTCTACTAATTTTCACATTTTAGAGCAGTTTTGCAAGTTATTTGTTATTGTATACTTTTAATGATGAAAGGACAATTTATTATTATAACTCAATTGAAAAAATAGTAAAAGCAAGGTTTATGACCTTAAAAGTCAATGCCACAAAACATTAAAGCATCATTAAGGAATAATAGTAAACACAAGAGAAAAGGGTATAAGTACAGAGAGAGAGAGAGAGAGAGAGAGAGGGGGGGGGGGGAGAGAGAGGAACACCGCGATCTACACCAAGTGAAACCGTTTTCCCAGCAATGAGGAAAAAAAAACTACATGAAAAAATGTGATCGAGACCTGTTTGACAAAGTCAATCAAAAACAGTACAACTGGTCAAAACAACACAAACGTATTTCATTCGACGCCTCTCCATACCCATCTCTTCCCCTATCCTCTGGCTCCTCCACAAACACATCAATTTACATGGTTGCTCGAAAGTGTCAACTCACTCGCTGCCCCCTCCCACCCCCCACCCCGCGCACATAAAACACAAAAACACGAGCGCCCGCGCACACACATACAACGCACGCACACACACGCGCGCGCCAGAACACACAAACAAGCGCGCGCGCGCACACACACAGAACAACGCGAGTGGGCACACACACACACACACACACACACACACGCACGCACGCACGCACGCACGCACGCACACGCACACACACACACACACAAGCGCGCGCACGCTCATGACTATACATGTGCGCGCACTAATTATATAACCATGCGCGCCCGCACGCAAAACACACATCTCACACACACAGACACACACATACACGCGCACACAAAACACAACGCGCTCGCAAACACACACACACATATATACACGCACGCGCGCTCGAGTCTGCACATGTATACATATACAACCATGCATGCGCGCACGTACACATTTTCATAATTATTATTCAACCATACGCGCGCGCACGCTAGACGTGTGTATCACACACACACACACACACACACACACACACACACACACACACACACACACACACACACACAGAGGCACGCACGCGCTCGCGCTCGCGCACACACACACTCCACACCACAGCACACCACACCACACACACAAACACATACGTACGTATCCTCACTGGAAGCCAGTACAGAGAGTGGAACGTCGCCACTTACTCTTGGCTCGAGTTTTGCAGCATGAGTTTGAATTGATTGGACTTTTTGACGTCAAGAAATATTGCTAACCTTTATGTTTCGAGTTTATTATCTTATGTGCATCAGCCTTTTCCTTTAACGGGCCTGATGTACTATAAATACATTTTTTCCAGAGGTTTTCTAAAACGATCTTCTGGCATTTTTAACAATAGATACAATTCCAGCAACACTTTTACGCGAAAAGAAAGACTTCGAATGTCTGTTAAATTCCTTGTATGTAATAAAAGACTTTGGACTTTGATGAACAGATATAGTCTCATCTTTCTCTCTTCAACTCTTGATATCAGAAGTGAGGCTTGACTATAAATTGCTCTCCAAGAATGTCTTACAAACGTCTACGCTTTGTCAAAAGATATCATGCTAACAATGCTTCCCAATTCAATAGGAAACAATGGCAGTTTCTTATTATTATTCTTAAATTCTTTTATTTTTCCACACGTGCACATTTTTGGATTCGGGTATTTCAGAATGAGGAAAATCAGAAAATAATACAATTCTGGTTTTTGCAACAACTGTGTTGCTGTGATTTAACGTGAAAATGACGAATGACTGGCGGGAGAAGAATGTGAAAAGGATCAATGAATGACCGGAGAAGAGCGTTAAAATGGTCAGTGACTCACTGGAGAACAACATGAAAATGATGAATAACCGACCGGAGACGAACCTGGAAACGATGACTGACTGACTAGAGAAGAACTTGAAAACGATGACTGACTGACTGGAGAACTTAAAAAAACGATGAATGACTGACTGGAGAACTTAAAAAACGATGAATGAATGACTGGAGAAGAACTTGAAAACGATGACTGACTGACTGGAGAACTTAAAAAACGATGACTGCCTGGCTGGAGAACTTAAAAAACGATGAATGAATGACTGGAGAAGAACTTGAAAACGATGACTGACTGACTGGAGAACTTAAAAAACGATGACTGACTGGCTGGAGAACTTAAAAAACGATGACTGACTGGCTGGAGAACTTAAAAAACGATGAATGAATGACTGGAGAAGAACTTGAAAACGATGAATGACTGACTGACTGACTGGAGAAGAACTTGAAAACGATGAATGACTGACTGGAGAACTTAAAAAACGATGACTGACTGACTGGAGAAGAACTTGAAAACGATGACTGACTGACTGACTGACTGGAGAAGAACTTGAAAACGATGACTGACTGACTGACTGACTGGAGAAGAACTTGAAAACGATGAATGACTGACTGACTGACTGGAGAAGAACTTGAAAACGTTGAATGACTGACTGACTGACTGGAGAAGAACTTGAAAACGATGAATGACTGACCGGAGAAGAACTTGAAAACGATGACTGACTGACCGGAGAAGAACGTGGAAACGATGACTGACTGACTGGAGAAGAACTTAAAAACGATGAATGACTGACTGGAGAAGAACTTGAAAACGATGACTGACTGACCGGAGAAGAACTTGAAAACGATGAATGACTGACCGGAGAAGAACGTGAAAGCGATGAATGACTGACCGGAGAAGAACTTGAAAACGATGAATGACTGACCGGAGAAGAACGTGGAAACGATGACTGACTGACTGGAGAAGAACTTAAAAACGATGACTGACTGACTGGAGAAGAACCTGAAAACGATGAATGACTGACCGGAGAACAACTTAAAAACGATGACTGACTGACCGGAGAAGAACTTAAAAACGATGAATGACTGACCAGAGAAGAACTTAAAAACGATGAATGACTGACCGGAGAAGAACTTAACAACGATGAATAACTGACCGGAGAAGAACTTAACAACGATGAATGACTGACCGGAGAAGAACTTAACAACGATGAATAACTGACCGGAGAAGAACTTACGAATGACTGACTGGAGAAGAACTTGAAAACGATGACTGACTGAGTGGAGAGGACTTGAAAGCGACGAATGACTGATGTCAGAGCAAAGTGAAAATGACTGCTGACTCGAGGAGAATGTGAACACAATAAATGGCTGATGGAGCAAGAGTGTGAGAATGACGAATGATGAACGGGACGTGAAGACAATGTGACGATGATAAGAAAAGGGAAAATGATGAATAGATGACGGGGAAAGGAGAGGAAGATGAAAGTGGGATGGGAGAAGAACGAGAGAAGGACGAAAAAAAACCTGTTCGGACGAGGTAATAAGAATGTGAAAAGAACGCAGAATGGATAGGGTTAAAACGGAACTTAAGAATAGTGAAGGAAGTATGAAAGGAGTAAACGTGAGCGATGAATAACAGACAATTATAAATGACAGGTGGGATGAGTTGCCATTATATCCATGAAGGAGAGAAGAGGGGAATGTGAACATGATGTACGGTGGACTGGACAGCAGCAGGAGAAGGTTCAGAAGAGGGAACAGACGAGAGGAGCGTGACAATGACAGATTCATCTGTATGAACATAGAACAGCCTGAGAATGATCCAGTGATGGACAAACTGGGAAAAATGAAACGAGAGAACAATACTTTTTTCACGAGGTGAAAAGAAGAAAGAGTGAAAATAATGAACAGGAGACGGAACACGAAGAGGAGAGAGAGAGAGAGAGAGAGAGAGAGGAGAGAGAGAGAGAGGGAGGGAGGAGAGAGAGAGAGAGAGAGAGAGAGAGGGAGAGAGAGAGAGAGAGAGAGAGAGGGAGGGAGGGAGGGAGGGAGGGAGGGAGAGAGATAGAGAGAGAGAGAGAGGGAGGGAGGGAGGGAGAGAGAGAGAGAGGGAGGGAGGGAGGGAGGGAGAAGAGAGAGAAGGGGAGGGAGAGAGAGAGAGGAGAAAGGGACGAGGAGAGAGTGAAAGAAGAGAGATGGATGAGGAAAGGGAAATAAGAAGTGAAGGAAGAGAAAGGGTACGGACGAGGGACTAACATAAATTATAAAGATATTGTCGGAATGATTGCAAATAAAGGAAGGAAATTAAATGATAGTGGTGACGGAATGAGGAGAAGTGAGGAGATAAAAACGAAATGGACGACAATGAATAGAGAGAACGTGAACACGATGTATAATGGAACGGGGGAAAAAACGTAGAAAATGTCAGCGATGGAAAGGACTAGAACAGCGAATGATAAGACGGGATTAGAAGAATGAGAAGATGTGACGGTAAGGAATGGTTTAATGAAGACAAGAACAAGAGAACGTAAGTATGAGAAAGGAAGGAAGAAGGGAATATGGAACAGATACAATAAAAAACAGAAACCGTGAAGGTTATAACTCATGGAAGAACGAGAACATGTGCATGATCGACGGGACGGAAAACGATCAGTTTCAGCGGATTGAGACAAGAGCGTGACGGATACGAAAGAAGGACAAATGTAAGAAGGACAAGGGTCATTTACAGGACGAAGAACGAAAGAATGGTGAAAGACAGGAGGAAAAAGAAGTAGGAATACGAAAGAGGAACAACAGGAGAAGGAAAAGGTCAATAACGGACGAATGGAATCTAGAATGGGAAAGACAGGAGAGAAAGAACGTGAGAATGACGAAAGGGAAACAACAGGAGAAGGAAAAGGGTGATTAACGGACGGAAGGAATCCTAAAGAATGGTGAAAGACAGGAGAAAAGAAGAACGTGAGAATGATGAAAGAAAGAGGGAGAAGAACGAAGGTGAAAATGATGAAGAAGTTACGGGAGACTACCATGTGAGTGAGAAGGGCAGTTCGGATGAGACGGCAAGAGACTGAGGACGGCGCATCTGGCCCCGATTGGAAGAAAATAGGCAAAGCCAAAATGATAAAAGGATGGACGAAAGGAGAGTGAGATGAATCATGATGGAAATGATTAAAGCATCAGCATCATGAACGAGGGGTAGGTGAAAGAGAAAGCGATATCTATGAACGAGAGGTGAAAAGAAGAATGTGAGAAGATAATGATGTATGAGAGGTGACGGACAGAATGTGGATGGGAATACATCGTGAGAACGATGAGGGACAGGATCAGAAGGAAATGAAGAAAGCAGTGTGAGGCAGTAGATCAATGAACCCCTACACAGCGTGGGAACGGCGCAGTGATGGCCACAATAAAAGACAGGAAACAAGGGAAAGAGAGTGTTGACACAAGAGAAAAGGAGAGGTGAGGATGATGAAGAGGAAACTGGAGAAGGGAGATAAGAGGGAGGAACGTGGTAGGACATGAAAATCAGACATCGTAAGAGCAATCTAAAGATGAATGGAACGAGAACAGAACCAGAGAAAAACGAATGCTGGATGCGATCTAGAAAAGAAGAATGAAAAATGACGAACGACAGACGAAATTAGAGAAGAGAACGTGGGAATGGTGAATGGCGAACTTGATGAAGGGAGACGCAAAAAACGATGAATGTTGAAAGAAGGAAGCGTAAAATTATGAATGCTGGACTTGCGGGAAAGTTGTGAACGACTAATATCGGACAGGGAAAACGTGAGAATAAAGCATTTTGGAGAGGGGGAAACGTGAAATATAAGCATTTTGGAGAGAGGGGAAACGTGAGAATGATGAATGTTAGACGGGAAATGGTGAATAAATGAATGTCGGATGGGGGAACAGATACAAATAATGAATGTTGGACTGAGGCAAACGTGAAAATGATGAATGTTGGACTGAGGCAAACGTGAAATGATGAATTTGGACTGAGGCAAACGTAAAATGATGAATTTGAGCTGAGGCAAACGTGAAAATGAATGTGGATGGAGGAAACGTAATATGAAAATTTGTAGTGGCGAAAAAAATGATGATTTGAGCGGGGAAAACGTGAAAATAATGACTGTAGGACAGGGGAAAAAAATGAAAAGGAGGAATGCTAGCCTGGAGTAAAATGTGAGAATGAAGAATGTTGGAGCGAGGGAAACGTAAGAATAATGACTTTAGGACAGGGGAAAAACTTGAAAATGATGAATGTTGGACTGGGGAAAATGTGAGAACGATGAATGTGAGGTGGGGGAGTATGAGAATGATGAATGATATATGGGAAAACATGAATATTGAACAGGTGGGTGGAGTGGGAGGATGGAGGAAAGGGGGGGGGGGTGACGTGACAATGAATAATGCTAATTGAGGAAAAGGTAAGAATGATGAAAATTGGAACTGCACGAAAAGGTGACAAGGGTTAATGACAAAGTATCGTAACCCTCGAATGGTAAATGTTGGACGGGAGGTGGTGTTGGTGTGTGTGTGTGTGTGTGTGTGTGTGTGTGTGTGTGTGTAGGAAGGGGAAAGGAGGCGGGGGGAGGGAGGGAGGGGGGGGGGGGGGGAGGGAGCGCGTGAAGAATGACCAATGTTGGACATGAGGAAAAGATGAGAACTAGAAGGTGTGGGACTGAGGGAAGGGACTGGGCAAGCATATGATGAATGTTGGACTGGGCAAAAAGGCAAGCATGATGAATGTTGGACTAGCTGGTGGGACTTGAGAGGGGTGGGGTTTGGAGTGGGGAGGTGAAACGCGAGAACGGTGAATGCTGGACGGGAGAAACTGAGGCAATAATGAATGTTGGACTGGAGGGGAAGAGAAGAACACAGAACAGAGGAATAACAGATGGAAGGCTGGTGCCACGCTGGTGAACGAAGGACGGAGGAGGAAAGAGGAATAACAGATGGAAGGACTGGTGCCACGCTGGTGAACGAAGGACGGAGGAGAAAGAGGAATAACAGATGGAAGACTGGTGCCACGCTGGTGAACGAAGGACGGAGGAGGAAGAGGAATAACAGATGGAAGACTGGTGCCACGCTGGTGAACGAAGGACGGAGGAGGAAAGAGGAATAACAGATGGAAGGCTGGTGCCACGCTGGTGAACGAAGGACGGAGGAGGAAAGAGGAATAACAGATGGAAGACTGGTGCCACGCTGGTGAACGAAGGACGGAGGAGGAAAGAGGAATAACAGATGGAAGGCTGGAGCCACGCTGGTGAACGAAGGACGGAGGAGGAAAGAGGAATAACAGTTGGAAGGCTGGTGCCACGCTGGTGAACGAAGGACGGAGGAGGAAAGAGGAATAACAGATGGAAGACTGGTGCCACGCTGGTGAACGAAGGACGGAGGAGGAAAGAGGAATAACAGATGGAAGGCTGGTGCCACGCTGGTGAACGAAGGACGGAGGAGGAAAGAGGAATAACAGATGGAAGGCTGGTGCCACGCTGGTGAACGAAGGACGGAGGAGGAAAGAGGAATAACAGATGGAAGGCTGGTGCCACGCTGGTGAACGAAGGACGGAGGAGGAAAGAGGAATACAGATGGAAGGCTGGTGCCACGCTGGTGAACGAAGGACGGAGGAGGAAAGAGGAATAACAGATGAAGGCTGGTGCCACGCTGGTGAACGAAGGACGGAGGAGGAAAGAGGAATAACAGATGGAAGGCTGGTGCCACGCTGGTGAACGAAGGACGGAGGAGGAAAGAGGAATGACAGATGGAAGACTGGTGCCACGCTGGTGAACGAAGGACGGAGGAGAAAGAGGAGTAACAGATGGAAGGCTGGTGCCACGCTGGTGAACGAAGGACGGAGGAGGAAAGAGGAATGACAGATGGAAGGCTGGTGCCACGCTGGTGAACGAAGGACGGAGGAGGAAAGAGGAATAACAGATGGAAGGCTGGTGCCACGCTGGTGAACGAAGGATGGAGGAGGAAAGCGAAGGAATGAAAAGGGCGTGAGAATGATGGCCGTAATGAAAACAGGATGGCGACAGAGTAACAGTGGGCACAGTCAGAACAGAATGATGGCGACACAGTAACAGTGGCCAATCAGCACAGAATGATGGCGACACAGTAACAGTGGGCACAATCAGCACAGAATGATGGTGACAGAGTAACAGTGGCACAATCAGCACAGAATGATGGCGACACAGTAACAGTGGGCACAATCAGCACAGAATGATGGCGACACAGAACAGTGGGCACAATCAGCACACAATGATGGCGACACAGAACAGTGGGCACAATCAGCACAGAATGATGGCGACACAGTAACAGTGGGCACAATAGCACAGAATGATGGCGACACAGTAACAGTGGGCACAATCAGCACGAATGATGACGACAGGTAACAGTGGCACAATCAGCACAGAATGATGGCGACACAGTAACAGTGGGCACAATCAGCACACAATGATGGCGACACAGTAACAGTGGGCACAATCAGCACACAATGATGGCGACACAGTAACAGTGGGCACAATCAGCACACAATGATGGCGACACAGTAACAGTGGGCACAATCAGCACACAATGATGGCGACACAGTAACAGTGGGCACAATCAGCACACAATGATGGCGACACAGTAACAGTGGGCACAATCAGCACAGAATGATGGCGACACAGTAACAGTGGGCACAATCAGCACACAATGATGGCGACAGAGTAACAGTGGGCACAATCAGCACAGAATGATGGCGACACAGTAACAGTGGGCACAATCAGCACAGAATGATGGCGACAGAGTAACAGTGGGCACAATCAGCACACAATGATGGCGACAGAGTAACAGTGGGCACAATCACCACAGAATGATGGCGACACAGTAACAGTGGGCACAATCAGCACAGAATGATGGCGACAGAGTAACAGTGGGCACAGTCAGCACAGAATGATGGCGACAGAGTAACAGTGGGCACAATCAGCACAGAATGATGGCGACAGAGTAACAGTGGGCACAATCAGCACTGAATGATGGCGACAGAGTAACAGTGGGCACAATCAGCACAGAATGATGGCGACAGAGTAACAGTGGGCACAATCAGCACAGAATGATGGCGACACAGTAACAGTGGGCACAATCAGCACAGAATGATGGCGACAGAGTAACAGTGGGCACAGTCAGCACAGAATGATGACGACAGCAGTAACAGTGGGCACAGTCAGCACAGAATGATGGCGACAGAGTAACAGTGGGCACAATCAGCACAGAATGATGGCGACACAGTAACAGTGGGCACAGTCAGCACAGAATGATGGCGACAGAGTAACAGTGGGCACAATCAGCACAGAATGATGGCGACACAGTAACAGTGGGCACAATCAGCACAGAATGATGGCGACAGAGTAACAGTGGGCACAATCAGCACAGAATGATGGCGACAGAGTAACAGTGGGCACAATCAGCACAGAATGATGGCGACACAGTAACAGTGGGCACAGTCAGCACAGAAGGATGGCGACAGAGTAACAGTGGGCACAATCAGCACAGAATGACACGGAATGAGAAGACGGTAACGCGTTGATAATGAATGGCTGACACGATGAGATGAAAGAACACAAACACGCTGAGTGAAAGACGGGGGCAGAACATGACAACAGTCAATGAAGAACAAGGTGAGAAGAAGACAACATGACAACAGTCAATGAAGAACAAGGTGAGAAGAAGACAACATGACAACAGTCAATGAAGAACAAGGTGAGAAGAAGAGAACATGACAACAGTCAATGAAGAACAAGGTGAGAAGAAGAGAACATGACAACAGTCAATGAAGAACAAGGTGAGAAGAACAGAACATGACAACAGTCAATGAAGAACAAGGTGAGAAGAAGACAACATGACAACAGTCAATGAAGAACAAGGTGAGAAGAAGACAACATGACAACAGTCAATGAAGAACAAGGTGTGAAGAAGACAACATGACAACAGTCAATGAAGAACAAGGTGAGAAGAAGACAACATGACAACAGTCAATGAAGAACAAGGTGAGAAGAAGAGAACTGAGAATGATCACAGATGACAGAACGGTAACTGAGGAACGTGGGAAAGATGATGACAACAGATGACAGGAACGGTAACTGAGGAACGTGGGAAAGATGATGACAACAGATGACAGGAACGGTAACTGAGGAACGTGGGAAAGATGATGACAACAGATGACAGAACGGTAACTGAGAACGTGGGAAAGTGATGACAACAGATGACAGGAACGGTAACTGAGGAACGTGGAAAGATGATGACAACAGATGACAGGAACGGTAACTGAGGAACGTGGGAAAGATGATGACAACAGATGACAGGAACGGTAACCGAGGAACGTGGGAAAGATGATGACAACAGATGACAGGAACGGTAACCGAGGAACGTGGGAAAGATGATGACAACAGATGACAGGAACGGTAACTGAGGAACGTGGGAAAGATGATGACAACAGATGACAGGAACGGTAACCGAGGAACGTGGGAAAGATGATGACAACAGATGACAGGAACGGTAACTGAGGAGCGTGGGAAAGATGATGACAACAGATGACAGGAACGGTAACCGAGGAACGTGGGAAAGATGATGACAACAGATGACAGGAACGGTAACTGAGGAACGTGGGAAAGATGAACGGTGGACGAGTGACGATAAAAAAAAAAGTGAAACTGATTTTTGATGCTCTGGAGGAGGAAAGGAGTTTCAGAGAATGATTGATGGGTGGGAGAAGAACATAAGAACGATACATGACGGGCGAGATGGGAAGGGGAGAACTCGATGTAGTTGAGTATGGTACGTCCATCCCACTGTTCAATACCGCCGAAAGAGAAGTAAAGGGGTTGCGACGGAAATGACTGTATCATAAGTTCATAGCAATGCAGAATAATAGATCAGCAGTGTGTAAAATGAACTGTTTGTAGTACAGAAGAATTTTAAAAAAAAAAAAGGGGGGGGGGGGGGGGACTGCTGGGCTTCCAAGGTCGGAGATGTAGTGGGAAAAGATCAAATATGACATAAGAGAATGAGGAACATGGAAACATGAATGACATAAGAGAATGAGGAACCTGGAAACAGGAATGACATAAGAGAATGAGGAACCTGGAAACAGGAATGACATAAGAGAATGAGGAACATGGAAACAGGAATGACATAAGAGAATGAGGAACATGGAAACAGGAATGACATAAGAGAATGAGGAACATGGAAACAGGAATGACATAAGAGAATGAGGAACATGGAAACAGGAATGACATAAGAGAATGAGGAACATGGAAACAGGAATGTCATAAGGAGAAGGAGGAACATGGAAACAGGAAAAGACATAAGAGAGGAGGAACATGGAAACAGGAATGACATAAGAGAAGAAGGAACATGGAAACAGGAATGACATAAGAGAAGGAGGAACATGGAAACAGGAATGACATAAGAGAAGGAGGAACATGGAAACAGGAATGACATAAGAGAAGGAGGAACATGGAAACAGGAATCATGTACAACGGCGGGTATGGCGTTAATGAATGGGCTAAAGAATTAAAGGGGGAGGGGGGTGGGGGAGAGAAAGTGATGGGTCTCAGGTTCAAATCCATTAAATATGAAAAGAAGACATCTGCGGAGGAAAAGCGAGAAATAACCACTGCACGGAGATGGAAACTGATGGTGGTGTGTCCAGTCCTCTCAGCACGTCTACACCATGTTAATGCCATAAAGGGAAGGGTCTCTGGACAACATCAAGGATCAAACTTGAAAAGCAGGGAGTGGAGAGAAAACTGGACTGAAAAGTGCTATGTCCTGGTGTGAAAGAATGCAAGTGAGAAGCAAAGGAAGTAAAAAAAAAAAACTTTAAAAAAAAACAAGTGTTGTGATGAGCACCAGAAAATCGTACGTGAATGAGAATTGGGGAAAACAGGAATATTCATAGATTCATAAACGGCATGTCTTTTTTGAGTGGATCAGACGTAAACCATATCAGGGCCGTACGGATTTATAAAACAATATCGAGTCGCCAGACTGAGGATCAAGACATGCATGGATCAGTATTATTTCAAAAGGCCAAAGTTTTCTTTAATTAACGTGATTCAACTTAGTTCCTTCAGGTACCCCCCAACCCTTTTCCACCAATACACATACTCATCCCCTTAAATGGTAAGTTCAGGGTAAAGCGCCCAGGCCGATGTAAGACGAGTTCACAGACGCCTGGGGCTTCATGTATTGATATATTGATGTTCCGATGGTATCGGTGTGGTGTTCCATCAACGCTCTACCATCCCTCTCTTCCTTTCCATCCCCCACCCTTCCCACCTGCCTTCCTGTTGCGGTTATCCCGTCCGCCCTACCACCTTGGTGAGTGTCGACGCTCAACCTGAACATGACCTCACACCGAACGTGACTCGGTTGTCACTCCTCTGCACAGGGTCCACACTGAATCAGCTTTAATGCTACTTTGACGGATGCGCAAGAAATCTCAGCAACGAAATATTGTTGGGATACTACCAGCGGTATCACGAAATAAATCGCAGCAATGATGAACTGTTGAATACTATGAGCCGTATCACAAGCAGAGTGTTTCACGAAACGGCAACGAAATAACCTTGAGCTGCACATTGGTTACACTCAGAAAAAGTGAACAGCATGAAGCCTGGAGAACTCAGAAACAAAGGCTAACTCAACCAGATGCAGAAACTTGGTCACTGTAAAAAAAAAAAAAAAAAAGTAAAAGTGTGCGGTGTTGACTACCTTCAGACAGGAAACGGTGAACCAGGGGGCACTTATATGGCAGCCTGTTTGTTGACCTATAGTACATGGAGCTAAACGGTGAACCAGGGGGCACTTATATGGCAGCCTGTTTGTTGACCTATAGTACATGGAGCTAAACGGTGAACCAGGGGGCACTTATATGGCAGCCTGTTTGTTGACCTATAGTACATGGAGCTAAACGGTGAATCAGGGCCACTTATATGGCAGCCTGTTTGTTGACTTATAGTACACGGAGCTAAACGGTGAATCAGGGCACTTATATGGCAGCCTGTTTGTTGACCTATAGTACAGGGAGCTAAACGGAACTTAACCCTTAGGCAAAAGTGTCACGCAATAAGTCAACATAGCACGTAGAACGTACAACGGAGAAACGGTCACACATTGTGTGTGTGTGTGTGCGTGTGCGTGTGTGTGTGTGCTTGTGCTGCGTGGTGTGTGTGTGTGTGTGTGTGTGTGTGTGTGTGTGTGTGTGTGTGTGTGTGTGTGTGCGCGCGCGCGCACCAGTGCGTGCGCGTATTATAAATTTCAGTTTAAGAGGAAAGCGTCTTTTACAAACGGTAAACGACAGCTCCAGACATAACCGGACACTGAATGGCTGGATACAAACGAAGGAAGGTCTTGTCAGACCGAGCTCGTCCGGATATGTGGTGAGAAACAACAAAGTCTTGGCATACTGGCTCCACAATCACCAAGAGAAGAATGCTCACGTTTTGAAGAGAAATTAATTACTAAAAGCCGAAAGCATTGTCAGAAACAAAACCGAGATGCCAGTGTCGGAGATGGGCACGGACAATGTCTGTTTCAGTGCAGCTCGAACAGACCACGAAGAGCATTTCCAGGGCTGTCAACTCGTACAAAAAAAAAACAACAGGCAAACAAAACACAAAGAAACCAACAAGTAAAATACGAACAAATGAACAATAAAAACTAACAAGTCACTCCCATCAAAGAAACACTCAGATTTACTTACGGTTTACAGGTGCACTTTTTTGCTTTATAAGCATTTTTTAAATTGATCGATTATGTGTACATAAACAAATCCTT
Organism: Conus canariensis; assembly: GCA_033310375.1. NCBI lineage: Eukaryota > Metazoa > Mollusca > Gastropoda > Neogastropoda > Conidae > Conus > Conus canariensis. The sequence goes on from CM065740.1 coordinate 31,709,821, forward strand.
CAGTCCTTCAGTCCGATAAAACTAAGCCATCTTAAGTGCACTGGCCATTCTAAGCATTTCGCTCAGATTTTTCTTTAACAAAAATAAAAAACCAAAAACAAAAAACAAAAAAAAAACGATGAAAAATCCTTTTGAGATAATTCCAGTGCAACAACGACACATCAAAAAGCCTAATTAATGAACTGCATCGCCAAATGGACAAGTGCCTGTTCCAGTGGTTAGGATCTCTATCTAGTCACCAGATAAAAAAGAACTGCCATCTTACAAAGTTAATCAAGAAAAAAATGCTTTCCACACCACAGGAAGATGAACAGACCACAAATGCAGAAAAGCCACAGGACAAAGAAAAAAAAATTAAACCCAAATTTAACAAGAAAGCAGTCAAAGAGACTAACACACACACACACACACACACACACACACACACACACACACACACACACACAAGAAATCATTAGCACCGGATTTCTATGAGACCGGGACGCAAATTACACTGAAAGATCCTCACCTATCCACCCACCCCCTCTCTTCCCTGCATTCCTGTGGAGCGAATTTTGTTTAAAAGTATGTAGAGCGTTCAAAACGCAGAGTAAAAAACGGGCCACAGAGGCAGAAAAAAGTGAAGAAACGGAGACCCCCCAAAAAAAATTAAAGAAAAAAAAAACGAAAGAAAAACGAAGGAAATTAGGAGCACAATACTGCACGAAGACTGGAAACAGTTTGTACCAAACGAGCCCTACCCCACCCTACCCACCCCTTTATTTTGGCACGGGGTTTCCACTGTACAAGGTGAGTTCTAGGTGCGCGGTGTGCTGCAGATTGGCTCACAGGATGACCAAGATGACGAGGTGAAAAATGAACACATTAGAGGGACGGTCAAGCTGGTTGAGAAAAGTATCACACAGAAAATCATCACAGAAGAACTGTGTTCACATGTTGGCAACATTGGAAAGTTGTTGCAGGATACTCAGAGAATGTAAGCTGGTGCAGGAAGGAGTGTCGTGGGACCTCTAATGTCCTTTCCTCTAGGATGTTGTGAACGTCCGTTTCACTCACAGACAGAAAGGAAGCGAGGGTGCATCAGTGAATGAGGAGCCATGAAGGCACCGAGGGGAGGGAAGGGGAGGGGAGGGGGAGAGGAAGGAACAGACATTCGGAAGTGGGCTCTTAGATCATGAGAGATAAACGCTTGTAGCATCAGTTAAACAACTGGTTGGACAAAGACGAAAGACAAAAGACGTTCGACATTATATTAAAAAAAAGTGATCAGGATGAAACGTTATAACATGTAGACTTAGAACACAAGACGTCCAAGACTTGAAAAATACCTCGCTTCGTAAAAACATTAACAACAGTTCTATTCATACGCTTACAGTACAGCCGCTTGCAGATTCGATACTGACCGCCACTGCCGCGTGTGTTGTCAAACAACTGGAGTGTTCGCGCGGTCTTTGCGCGCGCTTAGTCCTTACGTGCATGTGTGTGAGGAGTTGGGGGTGGAGTTGATGCGGGGAAGCACAAACGGGGAAGAAAGCCACGTGACATCTCCAATCTCTTGTGAGAAGGCAAGGCGGGTTGAAGGGGAAGAGGGTGTGGTAGAGAGTCAAAGAAGTTGCAGTAAGGGCGGGTGGAAGGGAAAGAGGGTGTGGTAGAGAGTCAAAGAAGTTGCAGTAAGGGGCGGTGGAAGGGAAAGAGGGTGTGGTAGAGAGTCAAAGAAGTTGCAGTAAGGGGCGGGTGGAAGGGAAAGAGGGTGTGGTAGAGAGTCAAAGAAGTTGCAGTAAGGGGCGGGTGGAAGGGAAAGAGGGTGTGGTAGAGAGTCAAAGAAGTTGCAGTAAGGGGCGGGTGGAAGGGAAAGAGGGTGTGGTAGAGAGTCAAAGAAGTTGCAGTAAGGGGCGAATGGAAGGGAAAGAGGGTGTGGTAGAGAGTCAAAGAAGTTGCAGTAAGGGGCGCAAGAACTGTTAGCAGATGTCGCCAATGAAATATCATAACAGATAATTGTGTGGTTCTTAATCACATCGTCTACGAACACACGTTTACTCTATTATTAGTATCATCACCATTATATTAATCACTAGCGATATTATCATCATCAACAGCAGCAATAGTAGTTGTAGCAGTAGTTTCTTTTCTTATTGTCATCTATCCATTACCCCTCTGACGCCGTCCTAGCTTGATTCCATATTCTCTATCGACTGTGCCACAGTTCAAAAGAATGTGGTGAGGTAGAGGGGTATTCACTTTTTTTTTAAAGAAAATACGAACCCGATGGTTCAATCAGATGTAGGACACATGGTTGTAAGAACGCGCTGACGTGGCTTTCAAAGTCTAATGGAAATAATGTTAACAGCGATCAAGCATTTTTGACCATACGACCTGCACTCTTAACACACTTTTACACCTTGAAAGAAACTTTCGAATCAAACTGTCTCCGATCCCACCCAACGCACCCACCCAACCCCCAAAC
>CM065740.1:31719784-31727284 GCA_033310375.1 Conus canariensis
AGAAACAATTTTCGCAAAGCTGTAAAACTCGGTGGACAGGTCTGCTTGGCTACCGGAGACAGGGAGCTGTTACAGATGGAGGGACCCTAGTATGACAGGAAGACATTAGCTGTAGGATTCAGGGCTAACAGAAGGAAGTCTGTAGATGATGGATGTCAGCAGCAGAATGAAGATGAAGAGGTGTGGACGGACTGAAGGGTTCAGAGTGCACGCTGGAGTCTGGTCTTCAAGCGACTTCATCGACAGGGGAGATTGGAAACTATCCTTTGTTCAACGTGCGACCGGCGAAGGGGAACAACAGAGACACGTGCAACAGAGGCATGACAAGAGGATCCGACAACACGTCGCGCAGTACTGTTCTGATTTCACTGAGGCTATAAAAGATTGTCCGTTATCTGGTGTACCATGGACAAAGGAGTGTAGGAAAGTAGAAAAGCCTCTTCGTTAGGACAGGTAGACAGGACAAGAACCGATTCTTCTCCGCTCGACGTTGGAGGTCCGACTATTCCAAGGCGAAGAAAGTTTTTGACACGAGTTTCGTCAACCAATACACCCAGACATTCACCCATTGAGAAAATCCATATTTTGACTTTTTTATTTGTTTGCTGGCTAAAGAAATAACAGATCTATGAGAGAAACAAAGAAAGAAAGATAGGGGAGAGGGGGAGGGGGGGGGGGCAGTTCTAAAACCGATGGGGAAGAAAAAGAACACATCTCTGAAAGAAAGAAATACAGGGGGAAAGGGGGTACGGGAGGGGGAGGGGGGGCACAGTTCTAAAACCGATGGGGAGGAAAAAGCGTTATGGCCGTCATAGCTCTTCGCAAGGCGCTGCTATGTAATGGAACAAAGAGCGACAAAGACGCCAGCTTCTCCAGTCCATGATCAGTGCTCAGTGTTACCGTTACTTCGATTCCATACGTCCTTCAACAACCCATTCTATATCGCAACTCCAGTATGGTCCAATGAGAACAGAAGAGCAACTTTATGGTTTAACAGTTACCTATTTTAGTGCAAAAGGGGAGCTGGGGGTGGGGTGGGGGTGGGGGAGGGTGCAAACCAAAGAGAGAGAGAGAGAGAGAGAGAGAAACAAAGAGAGAGAGAGAGAGAGAGAGAGAGAGAAACGACTTCGATGGAAGATAAATAAGATACAACTTGTATTAGAAAAAAAAAAAAATTTCAGCGCGCAAGAAATCTGCACGAGATGGTGGAAGATGGGCAGCAATGAGAACTAGAGAAGCAGCCTGCTTTTCCTCCCCTAGTGCCCCCCCAAACTTTACTGACAAGTTTTAGCATCAAAGAGTTATCACAGAAAAATGTTTTTTTATTTCGGTATACAATGACTGTCACGACTTACGGTCCTGATTATCTCAATGAGCAATCTTTCAATTAATGACATCAACCGATACAAAAACAATTAAACAAAACAAACTGAAACAAAACAACAACAAAAGGGAAAAAAAACGCAAAGAACACGGAAAGCAAACTGGAAAAAGATAACCGAAACCGCTGTTCTAACCACCCCAATCCAAAAACAAAGGGAGAGAGAAAACAATCTCAGGCCTGTGTTGAAATTCATGTTTACTCCTGGCAAGGTCCAATGGCTGACGTACTCAGCGTGGTTTCAATTTTGCATGTCCTAAGATGCCAATCGTCCAGCTTGTGTAATATGTATCGATTTATATGAATAATGTACGTGAGCCACTTTTTTGCCGCCCACCCCCCTCCACACGCACACACACTGTGTGTGTGTATGTGTGTGTGTGTGTGTGTGTGTGTGTGTGTGTGTGTGTGTGTGTGTGTGGCGCGCGCGCGCGCGCGTGTATGCGTGCGTGCGTGTGCGTGTGTGTGTGCGTGGTGCGTGCGTGCGTGCGTGCGTGCGTGCGTGCGATGCGAGCGAGTGTGTGTGTGTGTGTGTTCGTATATGCGTGCGTGCGTGTGAGTGCGCGTGCGTGCGTGCGTGCGCTGCTACAGAAGTGTCTGTCCTTTGCGTGGTGACAGCCCTGAAATGGCTCCTGCTGGTCGGCTGAACGAGAACAACATGCCGTGACTGGAATCAGCACTGCAGCTGACCGGGGCGGGGGGGGGGGGGGGGGGGGGGGGGGGGGGGGGGTGGGGGTTTATTTCCCAAGGTAATTCCAAGCTGACGGAGAAAACAGATGCTGTCACATTTGGGTTGCCTACAACATCAGAGAGGGCATGTCGCTGGTGCCAGGTGTGCAAAATGTTTGACACTGACAGAGTAAGTCACATCATGCCAGGCGTGCATCGGGTATCCCACACTTCACGGCGAAAGTAACAATGTCAGGCGTGCACCGGGTATCCTACACTTTACGGCGAAATGAACATAGTGTCAGGCATGCACCGGGTATCCTACACTTTACGGCGAAAGGAGCATAATGTCAGGCGTGCACCGTAACTCAGTGACTGGTGCGCACTGTGTATCCTCCATTTTACGGCAAAAGTAACACGTTGTCGGGCGTGCTTCGGTATTCAATATCTTACAGAGTAAACAATCATGCCAGGCGTGCACCGGGTATCCTACACCTTATGGAGAAAGTAACAATGCCAGGGGTGAATGGGGTATCCTACACCTTACGGCAAAAGTAACATGGTGCCACGTGCGCACGGATATCCTACACATTGCGGATTAAGCAACATGCTGCGAGGAGTGCACGCATATCCTTCATCCTACGGCAAAAGTAGCACGGATTCCAGAAAACACTTCACGGCGAAAGAAACACGGTGTTAGGTATGCGCGGATAGCCTACAGGTTACGCAGGATGTAACATGGTGCCGGGTGTGCATGGATAGCCTCTTACACAGGAAGTAACATAGTGCGGTGTGCATGATAACCTACACCTGACAAAGCAACACGGTGCTAAATGTGAACAGGAATCCTACACCGAAAACAACATGGTGCCAGACCTGAGCGGATACCATACACCGAGAATGATATTGTGCCACATTTCCACAATACACTGATGTCCTACACTGAAAATAACATGGTGCCAGAATTGAACGGTTACCATACACCGAGAATGATACTGTGCCACATATACACAATAAACTGATGTCCTACACTGAAAATAGCACGGTGCCAGAAATGAACGGATACCATACACCGAGAATGATATTGTGCCACCACATATACACAATAAACTGATGTCCTACACTGAAAATAGCACGGTGCCAGAAATGAACGGATACCATACACCGAGAATGATATTGTGCCACATATACACAATAAACTGATTTCCTACACTGAAAATAACATGGTGCCATGGATATCTTACGCCCAAAATTACAAGGTGCCAGTTTTGAAGGGATATCCTACACCGAAAATAACATGTTACGAGATATGAACGAATATCCTACACCGAAGATAACAAGGTGCCAGATATGAAGGGATATCCTACACCAAAAATAACAGGTGCCCGGTTGACCAAGGAGTGACGCAGTGCGTTCGCAGTTTGAAGTTCCGACCGACATGAAAATAGTCATTTCCACTTCCCATCTTCATGCGCTGTTCTCCTCTTCCCCTGCTCCATCTTTCCCGCCCACACCCATGCAGTCTGGAATAGTTATTCTTATCTGTCAGGTACGTTATGGTGCATGTGAACATCACGCCTGAATGTACCTATCCAAACAACTACAACAAGTAGATAGCCCTGATGTGGCCAATGTACCTATCTCAACAGCTATTTCTAAAAGCAACAACAACAAAAAAGGAAAGTAGACAGGCCTGATCTGGCCAGTGCAACTATCCAAACAAGTATACACAGTGGACAGCCCTGATATTCACCAGCTGCAAGGAAGATAAATGACAGCATCACAGGAAAGGCAACAACAAACTGCAACATTCAGATAGTAAACAAACTAAAGATAAGGACATCATGAAAAAGAAATGATAGATACAGCCATGGGAAGAAAGGACAGATCGCTAAGGAAACCAACAACAAGGACAAGTGGATTACGAAACCATGACAAAAGGAAAGATGGGTATGATTACCATGAGCATAAAAAGATAGACGATGACATCATGAGAAAGGAGAGAAAAGAAAAAAAGAGAAAAAAAGATACAACCGAATGTGCCTCTCACAGAGAAAGTAACATACAAAAGATCGGTGTGGACATCATAACAAGCAAAAATAGATGTGGACATTGTGAGAAAAGGGCAGATGGAAGCAGACATCATGAGAAAAGAAAGACTGGTATGGTCATCAAAAGAAAGTGAAAACGAGTGTGAACATCACGAGAAAGGAAAGATGGGTGTGGCCATCCTGAGAAAGGAAATATGGGTGAGGACATTATGAAAATGTAAAGATGGATGAGGACACACTGAGAAAGGAAACATGGTGGGGACATAATAAGGAATCATTCCATTTTTCCTACCTTTGGTGAAAATAAGTCAGAAGTGGGGAAGGGGCGGAAATCTTACCAAAATGGATCTTGCAGTTTGCGAGCCTCCTTACACAAGTGACTGCTCATAAATGAAGTGCCATCGTTGTATTTTTCGCCGGTAAGGACAATAATATGAACTGTCTGAACTCGATGCAAGAGAAAATTATGGCCAGATTTCGTATCACATAAAACGGTAAATGGACGAGTATCCAAGTGACCGATTATCAAACTGCTCGAGTGACTGACTGATCGACTGATTTAAAAAAAAAAAAAAACCTATTTGTTGTCTATAAATCTTCACTTTTTTTATTTTTTTTATTGATAAATATTTTTCTTTAAGTCAAGGAAAGAATCGATTACTAATCTTATACTGAAATCGGCAAAGTAAGATCCGAGGATTCACTATCCACAAGCACACATGTGCGTGCATACCACACACTCACGTACGCACACACACACACACACACACACACACACACACACACACACACACACACACCTCTGTTGAATTGGATAAGAAACAACAACAACAATAACACCCCCCCTCCCCCCCACACACACACTCGCGCATGCGTGCCACACACACACACACACACACACACACGTACACACTGAGTCTGTCTGAACTGTCTTAATATAGACTGACGCTAAATTTAAGAAACAACACCACCACCAACAACACGTGCGCGCGCGCGCGCGCACACACACACACGCACACACACACACACACGCACACACACACACACGAACACGCACACACACACACACGACACACACACACAACGCACACACGACACACCCCACACACACACGCACACACACACACACACACACGCACACACACACACACACACACACACCAGCACACACGCACACACACACACACACCACAACACACACACACACCGCACACGCCACACCCACCACACCACACACACACACGCACACGCGCCACACACACACACACACACACACACACCACACACACACACACACACACACACACACACACACACACCAACACACACGCACACACAACAACACACCACCACACACGCACACCGCCACACACACACACACGCACACACACACACACACACACACCACACACACACACACACCACGCACACACACACCACACCAGCACGCACCACGCACCACCACCACCACACACACACACCACACACACACACACACCACCACCACACCCCACCCACACACACACACTACAGGTACTTCAGGTGTTTCTCTCCGCTCCTCATTCCCTCCCTCCTCTTTTTTTCACCTCCACACGATCCACCGGCCCCTTCCTCTCCACCCTATCCCCACTTCCACCCCCACCCACAGTGTGTGTGTGTGTGTGTGTGTGTGTGTGTGTGTGTGTGTGTGTGTGTGTGTGTGTGTGTGTGCCTGTGCGGGGAGGTGGGGAGGGTGATCTTTCGACTGAGCACCATACATTTTTTTTTTTTTAATAGTTTAATTTCTCTCCGTTGAACACACACAAATAAAAATCAATCAGTTTAAAAAGAAACCAATTCGATGGTGCTCGATCGATCCATGGCAATCCCCATCCCTCCGCCTCTGTGTGTATGTGTGTGCGCGCGCGCGCGCGTGTGTGTGTGTGTGTGTGTGTGGTGTGTGTGTGTGTGTGTGTGTGTGTGTGTGTGCGCGCGCGCGTGCGCGCGCGCACTTAATGACTATATTCTGATAACATTGTGAAATTATCTTCATTAGTCGTCTACAAAGTATGTGTGACAGAACATGAAACAGAACTGCACAACACACACACACACACACGAACACACACACGCGCGCGCGCGTGCATAATAACTTACCCACTGCTTCAACTCCTGTCGACAATCCATGTAGAAATCTTTATCGTCTCGATCATAGAATGAAATAACTGTCAATCACAGAATGAGATAACTGTCAATCACAGAATGAGATCACTGTCAATCACAGAATAGGATCGCTGTCTACCACAAAGTGGGGTAGCTGTCAATCACTGTCAACGCAGCCTGTGAGCCGACGACACCAAGCGAAATTCACATCGGCCCGGACGTTGGAAATGACATGTCAGCCGCTTTCACCAACCAGTTGACCTATGCATGCAAGTTTCTGAAAGTGACTTCTCGCAACTTAATTAAGCAGACAAGCACAGCGTAGGTGAACGTAGCACAATGCCCCCAACATCAATGTGGCCACAATAAGAAATGTCTGCGAAGGCCTCTGACGATAATTGTTTTTTCATTTTTGATGTCGTGTCGAATTGGTGGTGATTGTTCTCCATCTTGTTCCCACGCTGATGCGTCCACATCCGGGGGAGCTGCGCGGAGTGGTTGCTCCTACAGCAGGGTGGACAGGTGGAGCTCCGTGCTGCTCGTGCAGCACGGGAAAAAGACCGTGACTTGCACCCAATTCAAAAAGGTCGCTAACAAGGTGGTTGACAAAGCCCTGTTTGAAATGCGTTGCGTTGTCGTTGGTACACAAGCACAAAGATGTGTGTGTGTGTGTGTGTGTGTGTGTGTGTGATGGAGAGAGAGAGAGAGAGGGAGAGAGAGAGAGAGAGAGTGTGTGTGTGTGTGTGTGTGTGCATTTGTGTGTGCATGCGTGTTGTCTAAATAAAAAAGAGTGTGCTCTCTCTCTCTCTCTCTCTCTCTCTCTCTCTCTCTGTGTGTGTGTTGTGTGTGTGTGTGTGTGTGTGTGTGTGTGTGCGTGTGTGTGTGCGTGTGTGTGTGTGCGTGTGTGCGTGCGTGTGTGTGTGTGTGTGTGTGTGGTGCGCGCGCGCGCGCGCGCGCACTCTATGCAGATAAAAAAATCTTTTTTACACCAACGCACGCACGCGCGCTTGCTTGCTTCACCACTGCATTTTCAAAGGAAGACACACGTATGCACAGCTGGGCAGAGCACAAATGACTGACAAAACAAAATATATGGGTAGCCACACAATCTTCTGCCCTCCCAACCACACTCCCGATATTCGAAGCCCAAAATATGAAAAGAAAAAAAACCCATCTAATTCATGGTAAAAGAGAGCCACTTACTCCCCAATCCCTGCTTTTACAAGAATCTGAACCCCCCCCCCCCCCCCCTCCTCC
>CM065740.1:31739784-31742284 GCA_033310375.1 Conus canariensis
TTTGTTTGTTTGTTTCTCGTTTCACACCCTGTGACATAATGTCCTCGCTGCGAATACATGGCTGCGTTTACAAGGACGATTCTACTTTGGTCGAGTACATCATGTTGCGTCTCTCATTTCGTCTCTCATTTCATTTTGTTCTCGTAACTACGAGAGTTCTCGCACCGGAGCTCTTCAAATCTAAAAAAAAAAAAAGTGTTGTTGATTTTTTTTTTTTTGGTTGTATGTTTTTTTTTTTCTTTTTGTTGTTGTTATTGTTTTTTCCCAAATACTGACGCACGGTTCACCCCAAAGTGTATATGTTAAAGAGGAAAAGAAACCTGGACACACATAACAAAAAAAAAAAAAATTGTTTCTGACCTCAAGCTACCCTGTCTTTTTGTGTTGAAGACGAAAGGATTTTCAACACATAGAAGCTAAATCAGAGAGATTGTCCCTTTCTTATTCACCTCAATCTCTCCTATGTCTACATATTTTTCTGTCGTGTTATGCGGTCGTTCACCGGTTTTTGTAAACTCCCAGCTAATAGTGCTTACCAAAATCTCTCAAACCTCCCTGTCAGTGCGCGCGCGCGCGCGCGCGCGCGCGTGTGTGTGTGTGTGTGTTTAAATGGCCCAAAGGTTAATATAGATAGATAAACATACAGATAGATAGACAGACAGATAGATTGACAGACAGACAGACAGATAGCTAGATAGCTAGATTAGATAGATATGTTTTTTGTTGTTGTTGTTGTTGTTTTTTTTGGGGGGGAGGGGGGGGGGAGGGATTCGTTCTGAAAAGAATGGCCTCCCAACCAGGAAGGTATTTCGAGATTCCGGATCTTGTATCGTGACGTCGTTCCGCTTGGTTAGCGGTGGCCTGCCTCGACACAGACAGGACCGTTGTCGGCACTTTTCTTTTGGACTCTGGAGGGGTACATGGGGTACAATCTATTAAAAAAAAAAAAAAAAGAAAAAAATACCAGTTTCCCCAAAAAGGAAGACAGTTGCAAAATCTGGATCGGTCACCTTGACGCTTTTTTTTTCACACTTGGTTACCTTTGAGCTGTACACAGAAGAGCCCAGTGTAAGGCCGTTTCTTTGCTTGTCCTTTGGTCTTTTCTTTTTCTTTTCTTGTTTCTCTTCCTTCCTTCTTTCTTTCTTTCTTTCTTTCTTTTAAACCCATCTTTCGAAGAAAATTGGAGTTACAACTAATAGTCCAGCAAACGAATGTAATGAACAAAAGTGAATCCCGGAAATAACGCGTTTCGACCTTTCGGTCCTCTTCAGGGAAGACAACGACCTGAGAGAGACCAGAAAACCAGTCAACCAAACACGGAAGAACAAAGAAATGACTGACATTAGTGGAAGCTGTCCAGTGTGTGGGAAGTGTGCGATGCTTTGTTGAGTTATTTAGAAGAAAGGAAATGGAACAATCAAGTCACTCATTCATGAGGGTTTTGACACAAACGAGAGTCACCAACACAAATTGAGAAATAGATGATGGTCTGGAAAGAAAAAGAATGAAAGAAAGAAGAAAACAGAGTCAGTTTTTGAAAATAGACCAATGAAGGAATGAACGAATAAGCTAAAAGTAAAATGAAATAAGATGAAATGAAATCTAATGAAATACATGAATGAAACAGAAATGATAGTAAACCGGAGGAACGAATACAATGAATAGAGTATACTTAAAGAGAAAAAAGAAGACAGAAAGAAAGAATGAATGAAAAAATAAAAGAAAGAAAGAAAAGTCAAAGAAAGTAATCTGAATGAATTGAAAAATCGATAAATGAATAAATAAATAAAGAAATAAAAAGAGGCAATAATAGTGATTTTTAAAAAAAATAGAAAGGGATATTTTTCAAGGAATGAACTGAAACGGAAGGAGAATAGATAAAAACAGAAAGCAAAAAAACTGAGGGAGAATACAGACAATACGGGCAAATAAAGTGCCAGACAGTGGAGAGGCTGTTCAGTTTGTCATGGGAGGTCGTGAGCTCAGTGTTGAATGAAGAAAACAAAGGGTCGGGTTGTTGTGGGCCCAATGCTGTTATTGTAGTCTGGGTCAGCTTGCTTGCTACTTCCTCGAGATTATTGGGAGCGAGCCAGTTGCGTGCATGATTGACTGGCCCGAAACGTGTTTGAGGCGGTGTCTGCGCGCATTAGGATTGTAGCTGGTGACTGCAAGAGTTGGGAGAGAGAGAGAGAGAGAGAGAGAGAGAGAGAGAGAGAGAGAGAGAGAGAGAGATTCAAATGGAAGACGTGTGTGTGTGTGTGTGTGTGTGTGTGAGAGAGAGAGAGAGAGAGAGAGAGAGAGAGAGAGGGAGAGACAGACAGACAGACAGACAGAGATTCAAATGGAGGACATGTGTGTGTGTGTGTGTGTGTGTGTGTGTGTGTGTGTGTGTGTGTGTGAGAGAGAGAGATTATATATATGTGTGTGTGTGTGTGTGTGTGTGTGTGTGAGAGAGAGAGAGAGAGAGAGAGAGAGAGAGAGAGATTCTAATCGAGGACTT
>CM065740.1:31747284-31749784 GCA_033310375.1 Conus canariensis
TATCAATGATGAGTTGTTACTTTATCTGCAACAGTTCCAGAATTTGGTTATATATTGTGTGATGATGACATGTGTTAAAACGAACGTGTCCTATGAGACGTGTTAGTGTAATGAATTTGGAGTGAATTAATTTATAATCGATCAGACAATTTGAACATTACGTCAGGGCTGAAACGAGAATTCATCTTTACCTCTGAGATGTAGAATACCTGTGGTCGACCTGTAGAACTGAAGGATGAGGTAAGTGTTGTCTAGTGTCCTTGTCAGGATAGTACATATGTAAAGGAAGTTGATGAGGTGTGAGAAGTGTACGTGATTTTGTGTTCCAGTTGCAAGCTGATCACTCGCAGATATCTGCTCTTCATTGCAGGTGCTATCTATATTATAGAATAGTAAGTAGTCATCATCCAGATGAGAAAAAAAAACGAAAAAAGGGAAAACAACAACAACAACAACAACAACAACAACAACAAAACGGAGAGAAACCAATGGAACAATGGAACAAGATGTACATATCTCAGTGTAGTTCAAAGTTGGGCCAGACGAGATCAACGGGAGGCAAGCGCACCACACTGTTCTTCCCCACGAAGAGACCTCAACAAGAACAATGACTTCGACGACCACAGCAACTCGTAAGCTAAGTCTTTATTCAATCGAAAGAACAAACTTGAAGGAGGACTTTACACTCACACTCACTCTTTTAGATCCCCACATGGACTATACCATTCAGGTGAAGCAGAGAAAATAGATACCTTAGACAAGTGACAGCATGTTCACCCGGGACAATTAGTTGTAACGTTCGATTTCTCTTGTATTTGTTTGACAGTTGTATAGTTCCAACACGAAAACTATCATTGTATTATCTTTTCGGTTTAATTATAGTGTTGAAAGTTATATTGATCGTAACATGTAATGCACTGAGAATGGATGCTGGTGTCAAATACACCCGAGTGGCACGCAACAGAGTAATGTCATGCAACCCTTAGATATTTGAGGTCATGGATTTGCGTCGGGTAGATCCACTTCGTTCTGTTTGTTTTTTTTTAAAATTTTTTTTAAAAATAATTTTATCCGTGCCGATTTCTTTTAATTGCAGCAATTTCCATCTTTCGTTATTTTCTACAAGCTTCCGTTTATCTTTTGAGTCGTTTATTTCATTTGCTGATTTTGTAAAATTTGCTTAGATGTTTATCGTGCATTTTTACTTATTTCTTTGAGAGCTTGAATGTTGCATTATCCATAAATTAAAAAAAAAATCAACTTATTCGTTTACGCATTTATTCATTTTTTATTTCTATGTTTCGTTCTTTACATCGTAAATGTAGAATAAGTAAAACAAAGCTTATACGGATGTAAAACGGAATGGTGCACATCATTTTGCAGGTAACATTAATGATTATGTAATCCTTGGGAACTAAAGAAACTAAAGACAATGGAGTAGATAGAAGAAGATGGAAGGAATCAAAAGATTTTTCTTTTCCGTCAGTGTGTGTGTGTGTGTGTGTGTGTGTGTGTGTGTGTGTGTGTGTGTGTGTGTGTGTGTGTGTTGTTTGGTCTTTTCTTGTTTGTTTTGTTTTGCTTCACTACCTAAGTGTTCAGTTACATTTGTCGTCATCCTCCTGTCCCTCAGTTTGTTTGTTTTACTGCAAGATGACGCACAAACTACAGATTCTATTCTGAGGAAACGCGGTGAAAAGACGGAATGTGACCTACGAACAAACCCATTAATTAAGATCCCGCACAGATCCAAAGCCAAAAACAGATCCAGTATTTTTTCCCTCTTTCTTAAACATTGTGAAGAAGAGTGCTTTCCCCACATTTCTGAGAAATAAGTTTGGATTTTACTTTTAAAAAAATCGGGTTAATAAGTTGCATTTATGACTATGACCGTGTAAGATTTAGTACGAATCTAGATTACAACTTGGCTCTTGAGAGCAAACTAACTTTACTACGGAGGTGGAGTTGAGAGAGGTATTTATTTCTTTTTTCTGCACAGGGACAGAAATCACCGACATAGAGCCGAGACAATAAGTATTCAGTCAGGAGCAACAAATTTGACGTTCCAAAGACTCAGTACTGGATATAAATCAGATGTACATGAAGGATTTGGGTCTTTCTAGTTCAAATAATCTCGTCAACACGTGCTACCGCACCAGTCTTTGGCACGTGCAGTGATGGAGCAGAGAGTGTCTGCCTCCTGCGCCCCTGAGACTCCAGGTATCAACAGTGAGCAGTGATTCAGTTCCCAAGGATTCCAGTTTCCTACTTGTATTAGTTAACGCTTATACTGTCGCCATACTGCACACACCCTTTTTAAATGTATCCACTGCAGAAAGAATCACACACATAGATACAGACATGTTGCAGTCTGTATGTTCAAAGATGGACATGAAACGATGTGTTACTCTCTCCCTCCTACACATACATTTCGAGTCCAGAGTGCATGCAGTATGTATTGCCCGCGCACCACCTATCCGCCCTCCCCACCCCCTCCCTCCTT
>CM065740.1:31754784-31782284 GCA_033310375.1 Conus canariensis
CTTAACAATGGAACTTGATGCAAGCAAACACTACTGGAACTTAAATGCAAGCAAACACTACTGGAACTTGATGCAAGCAAACACTACTGGAACTTGATGCAAGCAAACACTACTGGAACTTGATGCAACAAACATACTGGAACTTGATGCAAGCAAACACTACTGGAACTGATGCAAGCAAACACTACTGGAACTTGATGCAAGCAAACACTACTGGAACTTGATGCAAGCAAACACTACTGGAACTTAAATGCAAGCAAACACTACTGGAACTTGATGCAAGCAAACACTACTGGAACTTGATGCAAGCAAACACTACTGGAACTTGATGCAAGCAATTAGCAAGCAAACCTCTGACTAGCAAGCAAACCAGAACTGTGCAAGCAACAACTGAATGATGCACAAACACTACTGAACTTTGCAACAACATCGAACTGATGCAGCAACACTACTGAACGAGAGCACATAGGATGAGCAGCACACTACTGGAACTGATCACACACACTGATGATCAAGCAACACTAGAATATCAAGCAACAACTTGAACAAACATATGATTCAAGACAACGGATTGGCAAGCAACACTATGAACTTAGAAGCAACATGAACTTATGCAGCAAACTACTGAATTGATGCAGCAACACACTGAATGTCAAGCAAAAATGGAACTGATGAAGAACACACTGAACTTGAGCAAGCAAAATACGATGACAACAAACCACTGGAATTGCACAAACACTACTGAACTTGTGCAAGCAAACACGGAACTATAACAATATGGAATTATGCACAAACTATGAATTGATGCACAACCTACGGACTATGCAGAAACCACTGGAACTTGATGCAACAAACAATGAATTGATGCAGCAAAACTACTGAATTGCAAGCAACACTATGACTTATGCAAGCAAACCTCGACTTATGCAGCAAACTACTGGATATGCAAGCAAAACCGATTGAGCAAGCAACACACGGAACTTAAGCAACAACACACTGAACTGATGCAACAAACAACTATGACTTGACAAGCAAACCTCTGAATATGAAGCAAACACTACTGATTGATGCAGAAACACGAACTTGATGCAAGCAACACTACGACTGATCAAGCAAACCACTGAACTTGATGCAAGCAAACAACTGAACTGATGCAAGCAAACACTACTGAACTTGATCAGCAAACACTACTGAACTTGATCAAGCAAACACTACTGAACTTGAGCAAGCAAACACTATGAACTTATGCAAGCAAACACTACTGAACTGGCAAGCAAACACACTGAATGATGCAAGCAAACACACTGAACTTATGCAACAAACACACTGGAACTTGATGCACAAACAACTAACTTGATGCAGCAAACACTACTGAACTTGAGCAAGCAAACACTACTGGAACTGATGCAGCAAACAATGGAACTTGATGCAAGCAAACACACTGGACTTGATGCAAGCAAACACTATGAACTTGAGCAAGCAAACACTACTGGAACTTGATGCAAGCAAACATACTGGAATGATGCAAGCAAACACTACTGGAACTTGATGCAAGCAAACCTACTGACTTGATGCAGAAAACACTCTGAACTTGGATGAAGCAAACACACGAACTTGATGCAAGCAAACACTACTGGAACTTGATGCAAGCAAACACTACGAACTTGAGCAGCAAACACTACTGGAACTTGATGCAAGCAAACACTACTGGAACTTGATGCAAGCAAACACTACTGAACTGATGCAAGCAAACACATGGAACTTGATGCAACAAACATACTGGAACTTGATGCAAGCAAACACTACTGGACTTGATGCAAGCAAACACTACTGGAACTTGATGCAAGCAAACACTACTGGAACTGATGCAAGCAAACACTACTGGAACTTGATGCAGCAAACACTACTGGAACATTGAGCAAGCAACTACTGAACTTGATCAGCAACACTAGACTGATGCAAGCAAAACACTGACTGAGCAGAAACTCGATATCAACAACACATGAACTGATCAACAACCACTGGAACTGAGCAAGCAAACATACTGAATGTGAGCAAACATGAACTGGCACAACACTCGATGACAGCAACACTACTGAACTTGATGCAAGCAACACACGAACTGAGCACAAACATACTGGATTATGAAGCAACACTCGAACTTGAGCAAGCAAAAAAGCAAGCAAAACTACGAACGAGAAGCAACATACTGATGTGACAACCTACTGACTGTCACAACATACTAATTGATCAAGCAACCAGGAATGAGCAAGCAACACTACTGAACTATGCAAGCAAAACGGAACTTGATGCAAGCAAACATATGGACTTGAGCACAACATATGGAATGAGCAGCAACACATGGAACTGTGCAGCAAACAGACTGATGCAAGCAACTATGAACTGATGCAAGCAAACACGGAACTTATGCAAGCAAACACTTGGACTATGCAGCAAACCTGACTGATGCAGCAAACATCTGATTATGCAGAAACATAGAATTGATGAGCAACACAGAATTGCAACAAATGATGAGAAGCAACTGATGTAAGAACTACGAACGAGAGCAACACTAGAACTTGATGCAGCAAACTGAATTGAAGAACACTTGACTATCAGAACTACTTGAGCAAGAACTATGGAACTGATGCAACAACATACGGATAGCAACAACATACTATTGATGCAAGCAAACACTACTGGAACTTGATGCAGCAAACACACTGAACTGATGCAAGCAACACTACGGAACTTGATGCAAGCAAACACACTGAACTTGATGCAACAACACTATGGAACTTGATGCAAGCAACACTACTGAATTGTGCAGCAAACAATGGAACTTGATGCAAGCAACATATAACTTGAGCAAGCAACACTCGGAACTTGATGAAGCAAACATACTGGAACTTGATGCAAGCAAACATATGGAACTTGATGCAGCAACATACTGAACTTGAGCAAGAACATACTGGAACTGATGCAAGCAAACACTACTGATTGATGCAAGCAACATACTGAACTGATGCAAGCAAACATACTGGAACTTGAGCAACAAACACTACGAACTGATGCAAGCAACAACTGGAACTTGATGCAAGCAAACACTACTGGAACTTGATGCAAGCAACACTACTGGAACTTGATGCAAGCAAACATATGAACTTGATGCAAGCAAACACTACTGGAACTTGGCAAGCAACACTATGGAACTTGATGCAAGCAACAATGGAATGGCAAGCAACATACTGGAACTGATGCAGCAAACACTACTGAACTTGATGCAACAAACACTACTGGAACTGATGCAAGAAACTACTGAATTGATGCAAGCAAACACTACTGACTTGATCAAGCAAACATACTGGAACTTATGCAAGCAAACATATGAACTTGATGCAACAACACTACGAACTTGATGAAGAAACCTACTGAACTTGATGAAGCAAACACTACTGAACTGATGCAAGCAACACTACGGAACTTGATGCAACACATACTGAACTGTGCTAACACTAGGAACTTATGCAAGAACTACTGTATGACAAACATACTGAACTGATGCAAGCAAACACTACTGGAACTTGAGCAAGCAACACTACTGGAACTTGATGCAAGCAAACACTACTGGAACTTGATGCAAGCAAACACACTGGAACTTGATGCAAGCAAACACTACTGAATTGATGCAAGCAAACACACTGGAACTTGATGCAAGCAAACACTACTGGAACTTGATGCAAGCAAACACTACTGGAACTTGATGCAAGCAAACACTACTGGAACTTGATGCAAGCAAACACTACTGGAACTTGATGCAAGCAAACACTACGGAACTTGATGCAAGCAACATACTGGAACTTGATGCAAGCAAACACTACTGGAACTTGATGCAAGCAACACTACTGGAACTTGATGCAAGCAAACACTCGGAACTTGATGCAAGCAAACACTACTGGAACTTGATGAAGCAAACACTACTGGAACTTGATGCAAGCAAACATATGGAACTTGATCAAGCAAACACTACTGAACTTGATGCAAGCAAACACTACTGGAACTTGATGCAAGCAAACACTACGGAATTGATGCAAGCAAACACTATGGACTTGAGCAACAAACACTCTGAACTGATGCAACAAAACACTACTAAACCGTGATGCAAGCAACACTACTGGAACTTGATGCAAGCAAACACTACTGGAATGATGCAAGCAAACATACTGGAACTTGATGCAAGCAAACACTACTGGAATTGATGCAAGCAACACTACTGGAACTTGATGCAAGCAAACATACTGGAACTTGATGCAAGCAAACACTACTGGAACTTGATGCAAGCAAACTACTGAACTGATGCAAGCAACATCTGGACTTGATGCAAGCAAACACTACTGGAACTTGATGCAAGCAAACACTATGGAACTTGATGCAAGAACATACTGAACTTGATGCAAGCAAACACTACTGGAACTTGATGCAAGCAAACATACTGGAACTGATGCAAGCAAACACTACTGGAACTTGATGCAAGCAAACACTACTGGAACTGATGCAAGCAAACACTACTGGAACTTGATGCAAGCAAACACTACTGGAACTTGATGCAAGCAACACTATGGAACTTGATGCAAGCAAACACTACTGGAACTTGATGCAAGCAAACATACTGGAATTGATGCAAGCAAACACTACTGGAACTTGATGCAAGCAAACACTACTGGAACTTGATGCAAGCAAACACTACTGGAACTTGATGCAACAAACACTACTGTAACTTGTGCAAGCAAACACTACTGGAACTTGATGCAAGCAAACACTACTGGAACTTGATGCAAGCAAACACTACTGGAACTTGATGCAAGCAAACACACTGGAACTTGATGCAAGCAAACACTACTGGAACTTGATGCAAGCAAACACTACTGGAACTTGATGCAAGCAAACACTACTGGAACTTGATGCAAGCAAACACTACTGAACTTGATGCAAGCAAACACTACTGGAACTTGATGCAAGCAAACCTACTGAACTTGATGCAAGCAAAAACACTACTGGAACTTGATGCAAGCAAACACTACTGGAACTTGATGCAAGCAACATACTGGAACTTGATGCAAGCAAACACTACTGGAACTTGATGCAAGCAAACACTACTGGAACTTGATGCAAGCAAACACTACTGGAACTTGATGCAAGCAAACACTACTGGAACTTGAATGCAAGCAAACACTACTGGAACTTGATGCAAGCAAACACTACTGGAACTTGATGCAAGCAAAACACTACTGGAACTTGATGCAAGCAAACACTACTGGAACTGATGCAAGCAAACATATGAAACGTGATGCAAGCAAACACTACGGAACTTGATGCAAGCAAACACTACTGGAACTTGATGCAAGCAAACACTACTGGAACTTGATGCAAGAAACACTACTGTAACTTGATGCAAGCAAACACTACTGTAACTTGATGCAAGCAAACACTACTGGAACTTGATGCAAGCAAACACTACTGGAACTTGATGCAAGCAAACACTACTGTAACTTGATGCAAGCAAACACTACTGGAACTTGATGCAAGAAAACACTACTGTAACTTGATGCAAGCAAACACTACTGGAACTTGATGCAAGCAAACACTACTGTAACTTGATGCAAGCAAACACTACTGGAACTTGATGCAAGCAAACACTACTGTAACTTGATGCAAGCAAACACTACTGTAACTTGATGCAAGCAAACACTACTGTAACTTGATGCAAGCAAACACTACTGTAACTTGATGCAAGCAAACACTACTGTAACTTAATGCAAGCAAACACTACTGTAACTTGATGCAAGTTTCCGGGTTGCTTGGGTTATGGTGTAGTACTACGTAATACATACCTCCATAACATGAGTAGGTAAGATATGCGTCAAGTGGAGGGAGGGGGGGGGGGGGCAGGGATTGGTGGAGGAGAGGTTGGTGGAAGAGGACAGGAAGGAGTGTGAAGGGTGGAAAGGGGGAGCAAGGGGGAGGGAAAGACAGTACGGACAGGAGGAAGATTTGAATTATCTGGGCACAGCAGAAGATAAACAGGAGGCCAGAGGGAAGCAGAGAAGGGGGTAGGGAGTAGGGGAGAATGGGGCTTTAGGGGAAGGAAAAATCGGCGGTGGGGCACAAGGAATATTCACGGCGTTTATGCGCAAGGTCTGGGATGAGTGAGGTGGTGGGGAAAGGGAAGAGAATGGTGGACTGCATTGCAGGAACGGCAAGGTGTTGGCAACCTAGAATAGTTCATCATCGATTCATGGCACTTGAGTTCTATTCAGTCTTTCCAAATTGCAGTTCTGCGCAACAGCTCGAGTGCCAGCCATTTGTAAAACAGTTTTTAGCTGGCACGCACGACGACTCCTTTCTTGCAATAGTGGAAAATACATAAATAGTAATATAAAAAATAAAGAATAGTGTTAGGATTTCTCACGCAAGAGAATTGAACTGAGCGGTGAATAACTATCATTAAAACAGAACAGTGTCAGTATGTCTCAATGCAGAAGACACTGAAAATGCTGAGAAAACACACTCCTCCCACACCTACATAAGAGATAAGAAAAACAACAAACAAACAAACAAACTGGCGGCCCATTTTCAAGAAAGAAGTGAAGACAGAAAAAAGACGGATGGAAACATAAAAATTGCTCTGTGGAATTGAAATCATTGTTGGAGAACAAAAAGTGATTCAGAATGTCATACAATGAGGCCAATGTTCACTGTAAGAATCAGCAGACAACAAAGAAATGTATCAGTCACGCAACATGTTTCGTCATCACACATGTTGTGGCCGTGTTTCGCGCAAACACCGTATAGGCTATCTTGCTTGAGGCAGGTGAGTCACAATTTCTTTTTTTGTTCATCCATACTCAATGATGCACCCTCTGTCTGCCGTGTGTGATCGGTTATTTTTAGCATAAGCCACCTTTGTCCTGACTCAACTTAAGTAATATGGCGATTATTCACACAAACATGACTACGATCACTTACCACTCCGTCACGTGTATGTCAGAAACCCCCAAGCTTGGCTGTTAAGTGCGCCAGCATATCAAGGTTCATGCGGGAAAATGAAGTCACGCTGGGTTGGTTGGTTGCTGGCAGTATTTACTGGAAAAAGAAAACGATTTGGGGAAAAAAGGAAAATGGTACAAAGGCTATTGTGATTTGTTCAGGCTATTCCAGAGTATCTCATTCGTTTATTCATGCATGTCAGGCTCAGACTTTTTTCAGAATCGGAGAGCAAATTTGAAATTCTGCAAATACCCAAACGATTTTAGAATCGTTCCAGAGTTTAGGTTCTCTGCACCACGCAGGGAACACATATAGGAAAATGAACTAAAAGAGAGAGAGAGAGAGAGAGAGAGAGAGAGGGGGGGGGGAAGGAGGAGACAGGAGGAGGGTTTGCGCAGGCAGAGGGGAATCAAGTGGAAGTGTGGAGTAATAGTGTCGAGGGTTATGAAGAACTAACTGGTCAACACGGATTCTCAGTAGAGGGAACTTGCCAGGTCGTCTGCTAGTGCTAGTGCTGGTTGCCAAGTACACTTTCCCTGTTCAGGTGTTGCTGGGGCTGTCTGTAGCTACACCGCTCTTCCTGCCCACCCATCCCATACTATTCATCCTACTGCTGCGTGTATCTGTCGCACAGAGTCAAACAAGCAAATTACCTTTCTTGTTGATTGCAAGGTTGCAATGTTGTTTGTAATCTGTAGCGGTGTACATGAGAATCTGGTGTGATTAGCAATCGCCCTGGGATAAATGGCCATTGGAATCCGCAGCGGGTTTTTTTTCTTTTTTTTTCTTTTTTTTTTTCTTTTTTTTTTGCTGTGCCGTCTTCTGTGCTACCTCAGTGGCATTCTGACTCCCCCGTCCACAGCCACAGGCTGGCCTGGCCCGCCGCAGCCCCGGCACCGGCAATCCACAGGCAGCGATCAATGTCAAGAGGCGACCCACAGGAGGAGACACTGCACTGCTGCCGAGTCACTTAGTTGGTGTTCAGTGGTGTCTGTTCTGATCCAATATACGCAGGTAACTACCTACTGAGCCCCCTACTGACGACAATAATTGCTTAGTCGCGGAGCTGGCGCGAGTGAGCTCTCCCTCCGGAGGGCGCCACCACGTCCGTCCAAAGACAGCCCCAATGAATTTGTTGATACCTGTGACCCCGACGGTGTCAAACCAAGGCCATAGACGTGGAGAGGAGATCGAAACTAAGGCCACCATGAGAGCAGGGCATGAAGGGCCACAGAATTGGAGACTTTTTTTTTAATGCTGATCGATGAGAATGAGGATGATGAAGATGATGCTACGGATTTCCATTCTGGTCTGAGACTGCATGACAGGGTCTGTACTCTACGCTGGTTGGGTAAATAAGAAATTGGAAACTGCACCTTTGCAAACAACTGTTATGATTTGCACCGGGATGATTGCCAGCATGACCACTCTTCAAACGGAACCAATCCACCATGAATCAGTCATGCATGTCGACAACGGAAGTATTCACACTGAGCATGATTAGCATCCTTGTTATAATTGATGATAGTATACCAACACACGAAAACACGCACGTACGCACACACGGGAACACATATCTTATATACATAGCAACGCAAACTTGCATGCGCGCGTGCACACACACACACACACACACACACACACACACACACACACACACACACACACACACACACACATGGGGAAGAATTAGAACTGATTTTTAAAAAAAACAACAATAAGTTAAATGTAATGAAATAATAAAAATTGGAAACGAAAAATATATCAATGCGTGTGCAAACGCGGGCACACACATATACACACTCATGCACGCACACACGCACGCATGCGTACACACACACACACACACACACACACACACACACACACACACACACACACACACACACACATGAAAGCATAGTGGGTTGTAAGATTGTAAGATAAGTAAAAATGTGAGAAAATAATGAAAAATATAAATGAGGCACACACACACACACACACACACACACACACACACACACACACACACACACACACACACACACACACACGTGCACGCACGCACGCACGCACACACACACACACACATGGCGCGCATACACAGCACACGAGCATATGCGCTCAAGGGCGCGTGCATCATTTGAGCAAACAGACTGCTTTTGCTCATTGAAGATGAAACATAATGATGTTAGCATCCAAAAGAAGACAATGTTTGGTCAATCACAGGGGACTCTATCTACTTTCAAAGTGTAGTAACGGGTGATGGTGCGGAGTGGTAAAGAGTGCAAGCGAAGATAGACAGACATGGTAGGTTCAGGAACCAAGGGACCATAGCGAGAGGAAAACGACAAGAGGTCGAAGTGGAGTTTCTTCCCTTTTATTTTGCTTTCCGAGCCCCAAGAACACATCTCAGGCTAACAGCACGCTATATGCAGCAGAAAACCGCACAGCCAAGCCAGCCAGCAACACTGCACTTCGCAACTGCGATATATCCCAGCATTTGATGTGTGTGCAGCTGGTGTTTCGTGTCAATTTGATTTCATTGGGGATTTTCTTAAGTGCCATTCTCAAATGAGTCATACTGTCACTCAGGATTAGCACTGATTCCATAACGCAGTGTTTAAAGTATTTTTTTTTTTTTACTGATCTACATGGTACAGACTGATGCTGGTTTGAGATTTGTTCATCAGTCTGAATCTGTTTCACTGTTCGCTTTTTGATTGTTGTTTTTTCTTTTCATTTTTGATCTTTCTGCGCTGACTTTGTATAAAAAAAAAATGCACTTGTGATCACGGACTTCAAATCAGTTTCACGTTACATAGACAAACAGATGGTTGTGTCTAACAAGCCTCATATCATATATTACCATCCAGGTACAATGAAAAGATTAAAAAAAAGTTTCGCCTTGCTGTGCTGAGCATATGGAATGGGAAGCTGTGAAATCCTGTAATCTTTCTTGTGTATCACCATATGCTGTTCGTCCGTCGAGTCGACGAGAATAACTTCAGTCATCTTGGTGGCAGAGGGTGGTGGGGTGTGTGTGTGTTGGTGGAGTGGGGGGGGGGGTGATTGTGGATACGCATGTGGCTGATCAAGCCAATGCGTGCATGGAATGTGCGGTGACAGCTTGGAAGGGAATAGGAGAGACCTGCGCTGCTTTTGCTTGCTGGCGCGGGCTTTCCCTAGCCGTCTCTTTTGTTGTGCTGCAGCTGTCTGCCTTTCTTCACATAAACTGGCACCTTTGTGGATAGAGTAGTGCCAGCTAGCTCGTTGCATAGCGGTTTGCTCCCATGTGTCAGAGTTGATTTTAAACACTTTCAATGATGTTTTGAGAGTATCTTTGAAGCGTTTCTTCTGACATTTTTGGGAACGCACTGTTGCAGCTTACCATAGAAGAGTCTCTTGGATAGCCACTGGTCTGTCATGCGAGCTAGTTGACCCACCCATCGAAACTGAAACAGCATCAGAATGGTGTGGAGGCCACATGACCCACCCATCGAAACTGAGACAGCATCAGAATGGTGTGGATGCTCAACGGGTCTGCTTGGTCGAGCTCCTCTGTGTCGGGGATTTTGTCCTGCCATTTTATGTTTAACGATCTTCTGAGGCAGGCTGTGTGGAAGTGGTTCAGCTTCTTGGTATGCCACTGGTACACTGTGTGACGTGACAACTGACAGCCCCACCATCCTCTACAGCCCTCCTTTTTTCTCCCTCTCTCTCTCTCTCTCTCTCTCTCTCTCTCTCTCTTTGTTTTACAAACTTCATTTAGGATAAGCAGTACGTTATTTACAGTCTCTACTCTCACCTCTCAACCCCAGCCTCCTCTCACACTCTCCCTGCAGTCTGTCAGGTGTTTCCTTTGGACCCTTAATGAGACCACTGAAAGTACTGATGCATACTTGGACTGGTTTGAGAAACTAGCAAATGAATTCCCCCCCCCCCCCCCCCCCAAAAAAAAAAAAAAAAAAAAAAAACAACTAAAATCAAACTCGTGCAAAGTCTCAGAGGTGCTGCATATGATGTTCATGCAACGTTACCACCGCATAAAGAAACTAATCATGATGCTCTCAAACAAGCACTCCTAACCCATTATGAACTGACAACTGAAGCCTACCAAAAGAAATTTTGAAGCTCGCAGCATAGCAGGGGAGAAACATACAGCCTGTTCACAGATAGCTTAGTATCTTATCTTCAAAAATGGTTAACATTGGCGAACCAATACAGACATTTAACAGACTGACTGAGCTCATCCTTTGTGAGAAGCTGCTTGACACAATGTCCATGAGCTACAGACCTTCACGGCAGAACAAGGTGCTTCCATACTGGCTGACCTGATCAAGCTAGCAGATCAGTACATTGCCACCCATGATGGCGCTAATTCTCATGAACAAACGCATGACAAACCCAATGGGGATTTGAACCCCTCACAGTCACAGCAGTCTCAAAGCCAAAACCCGTACTCCAAGTGGGAAAGCACTAGGTGATAAAACACAAAGTGGGAAATCACAAGGTGGGAATTCAGCCCTGGGGGCCAAAGCAGCGCACAGAAGCGTTATTGCACGCACTGTCAAACGAACTCCCACAACACACAAGACTGCGGACGGTTCTTTGTACCAAAACTCCGGATGATTGCTGTGTACCAGGAAGTGTCTATCTCTAAAGGCTGTGATGTACCATCTATGGCATACAGCATCATTTTGCCGCCCGTCAGTGAGCACGTGTTAGTCAATAACACACCAGCTGCATGCCTGTATGATACCAGATTGTCATATGACGCAGTAGTGAGAGCGTCATTTGTTGATCCAACCGCTCTCACTGAGGAGACTGTACCATTACAAGGAGCTATCTGACTCTGCCCTCTGGTAAACTTACTGATAGCAACAATTACAGTTGACGGTAGGAATGTTTTAGGACAGATGAAGGCAGCAGTCATGGACAACAATTGCAGTTGACGGTTGGTATGTTTTAGGACAGATTAAGGTAGCAGTCATGGACAACAATTACAGTTGACAGTAGGTATGTTTTAGGACAGGTCAAGGTAGCAGTCATGGACAACAATTGCAGTTGACGGAAGGTATGTTTTAGGATAGATTAAGGTAGCAGTCATGGACAACAATTACAGTTGACAGTAGGTATGTTTTTAGGACAGGTCAAGGTAGCAGTCATGGACAACAATTACAGTTGACGGTAGGTATGTTTTAGGACAGGTCAAGGTAGCAGTCATGGACAACAATTACAGCTGATGGTAGGTATGTTTTAGGACAGGTCAAGGTAGCCGTCATGGACAACAATTACAGCTGATGGTAGGAATGTTCCTTATCTACTGTGCAGGATACAATGACATGGAGCAGCAACATATCCTTATCTCCCCGTGCAAACATCTTAGTTTGTTTCGTGGCATAGATGCTGGTGAATATCAAACATATAAGAGATTGTCCTTTCGAATCTTCTGCACATTTCCTCACATGGCATGTGGTGGGGTATGACTGCCCCAGTCCTGATCACTCCCCCCCCCCCCACCCCGATCACTTAACCACCCACCTCTTTTCTCTAGCGATATTGTTGGTTGTCATGTTTCTCTTACACCCTGTAAATCAGACAGGCCAGAGGTGCACACAACCTGTAAATCAGACAGGCCAGAGGTGCACACAACCTGTAAATCAGACAGGCCAGAGGTGCACACAACCTGTAAATCAGACAGGCCAGAGGTGCACACAACCTGTAAATCAGACAGGCCAGAGGTGCACACACCCTGTAAATCAGACAGGCCAGAGGTGCACACAACCTGTAAATCAGACAGGCCAGAGGTGCACACACCCTGTAAATCAGACAGGCCAGAGGTGCACACAACCTGTAAATCAGACAGGCCAGAGGTGCACACAACCTGTAAATCAGACAGGCCAGAGGTGCACACAACCTGTAAATCAGACAGGCCAGAGGTGCACACAACCTGTAAATCAGACAGGCCAGAGGTGCACACAACCTGTAAATCAGACAGGCCAGAGGTGCACACAACCTGTAAATCAGACAGGCCAGAGGTGCACACAACCTGTAAATCAGACAGGCCAGAGGTGCACACACCCTGTAAATCAGACAGGCCAGAGGTGCACACAACCTGTAAATCAGACAGGCCAGAGGTGCACACACCCTGTAAATCAGACAGGCCAGAGGTGCACACAACCTGTAAATCAGACAGGCCAGAGGTCACACAACCTGTAAATCAGACAGGCCAGAGGTGCACACAACCTGTAAATCAGACAGGCCAGAGGTGCACACACCCTGTAAATCAGACAGGCCAGAGGTGCACACAACCTGTAAATCAGACAGGCCAGAGGTGCACACACCCTGTAAATCAGACAGGCCAGAGGTGCACACAACCTGTAAATCAGACAGGCCAGAGGTGCACACAACCTGTAAATCAGACAGGCCAGAGGTGCACACAACCTGTAAATCAGACAGGCCAGAGGTGCACACAACCTGTAAATCAGACAGGCCAGAGGTGCACACAACCTGTAAATCAGACAGGCCAGAGGTGCACACAACCTGTAAATCAGACAGGCCAGAGGTGCACACAAAATGGGGAACACAAATCTCCTCACTTCACTGCTCCACCAAAGGCTGTAAGACTGTTACAGTGAACTCACTTCACTGCTCCACCAAAGGCTGTAAGACTGTTACAGTGAACCACCAACGCACACTGGTGTACGGCAGATAGGGGAACGCTCATCTCTCCCACTCTGAAATCCTGTGCAAGGTTTCACTGATCAACCCACCAGAACCTTAAGTTGAAACTGAGTTTCTAAGTCCTGAGACCATGCATTGCTTGTGTGTATGCCACAAGTTTCAACAGTGTAACTTTTTGCCACAACTTGGGTAAAACCTGTTAAGATGCTTGATTAACATTCTATGTTAACCACATGACGTTTTGCCTGTAATCCATACTATCTGTTAAGATGATCCCTGAATGCTATCATCTGACAGGATAACAGTATGTCTATACTGGGTGAAAACTATTCAGGTGATTTATGAATACTGTTGATTATTTTAATGCTTTATAATAGGTGACGCTAATCAGCAGGTGTACTTGGGCTAAGTGTATTCCAAATTACTCCAGCTTAGTGTATAAGTAAAAATTGAAGGGTTGTTTTCCTTCAATTGTTTTGCATTTTATTACTGTCTCCTTTTCCACTTGTTAAAATGCACTCAAAATCTGGGTGAAAAACAAGAGTGGAGACTGACAATTATGCCAATATATTTATGCAAGTCTCATCCTTTGTTGGTTGAGATCTCACACATATACTGAAAGCCAGAGGCTCAGTATGAGAACTGGATAAGCCAGACTCTCGGCTACTTACCTACAGGCCAGGTTCTGTCTTGTGAACAGATCCTGGGTCCATGGGCTTTGTATCCCTGTCC
The DNA here is from genome assembly GCA_033310375.1 of Conus canariensis. Lineage (NCBI taxonomy): Eukaryota > Metazoa > Mollusca > Gastropoda > Neogastropoda > Conidae > Conus > Conus canariensis. The sequence continues at coordinate 31,769,230 of CM065740.1, forward strand.
CTGGTCTGCCTGCTACTGGCCCAACACAGCAGTCCACACAGATCAGCCTGCCTAAAGAGAAGGTGGACCAGTCACCAACAACTGGAGAGAGATCCACACCGCTCTCCAACATCAAATACGCTCTGATATTCCAGGTGGATTTCAATTCAACTCATCCAGAACTTCCCCTCTCTTAATGATGAGGTAACGTGGGAAAAGGTCAGCCTGAACAAAGGCTGATTTGACTGAAATCGAAGTCTATATTTCACCCGTGAATACACAAGTGAAGTTAATGTGTGAAAGTACACTTAACTTGTGTCAGTTCTTTTTTGCTGATACTTTTTGTAACGTTTTTACTCATCTTTAATTCTGTCACTCAGAGCTACAAACACTTTTAAGTGCACAAGCTTAAGCAGAATTATTCCTGAGCCAATCTTGGGTATTTTTAATAGTCCCGAGAAAAACAGAAATTTCGTTCGCTGGCTAGAACCAGAAAGTTGCTCCTTCCATCACCAGTAAGAGAGAGGATCGAGGGTGAAATTGTAATATACAGCTGCTCTAGAACTTTAATAGAGAAAACACTCTGAGTCCATCTAGAGGACCACACTTACCTACCCCCAGCTCTCGTCACACGCTGTCCATGTTTCACTTACACAGAGGAGTGTGGGAAGAACAGCTAAGCCTATCATGGTATATAACCATCCAGCTACAATAAAAAGGCACACAAACTGTTGCGCCGTGCTGTGCTGAACATATGGAAACGGAAGCTGTAGCTGTAAAATCCCCTTGTCTTTCTCGTAAAATCATACAACCATCCAGGTACAATGACAAGACAAACAAATGTTTCGCTTTGCTGTGCTATAGATATGGAAATCGAAGCTGTACAACCCCACAGTCTTTCTTATGTAACACTGTATGTACACTTAGGGAATAACATTCGGCTGCTGGTAACACTACCAATCTATGACCATAGACCAAATAGTCTTTTCTAAAAAAAAAAAAAAAACACCGCTTTCATCTAAATTATATACCTAATAACAGATATTTTGTCACCAACAGCTTACTTTCACGAAACATCAGGAGTTTGAACATTCATTTTCAGATGTAGAGTGTATCTACTTTATTTCTTTACTGGGGACATATAATCGTGATAAGTATACGACAATTTCTCTTGGAATGCCTGTATGCACCTGCTTCAACATGTGAATAGTACCCTGCTGTGATCGTGTGTGTGTGTGTGTGTGTGTGTGTGTGTGTGTGTGTGTGTGTGTGTGTGTGTGTATGTGTGTGTGCTCTGTCTGTATCTGTGTGCCTGTGTGTGCGTGTCCGCGCCTACGTGGACATGCGCGCGCGCGCGCGGTGTGTGTGTGTGTGTGTGTGTGTGTGTGTGTGTGTGTGTGTGTGTGTGTGTGTGTGAACTAATCAGAATACAGTTTCTGTCGTGCCTTCAACCAGTTCCAGCTGAAGTCTATCTTTCTGCAAAAGAACTTTGCTTGTCATTCTCCGCGAACTATATCTTGAATGTACAGTCAAAGTCGGTTAAGGTGATTTTTCCTGCCAATTTATTTGGCTGTCAACTTGTCCAGCAAAGTGCATAAGCCGACATTTTGCGAATCTATGTTGACTTAACACGGCTGTCAACCTCTGTATTTATTTGAGTATTTGAAACAACGTTTGAGTGTGAGTGTTTTTTGGGGGGATGGGTGGGGGGTGGGAGGGAGGTCTGCAGAAGGTGCAAGGAGAGGGGGCTGATCAGACTGGGGTGGACAGGGTGGTGCACGTAATCAAGTTCAAAATTGCTGGACACTTAGTGTTGAGTTGCAGAGTTGTTTCTCAGTCTGCGTTCTTGCTCAAGTCTTAATTCTGTTTTGACGATCTCCAGCAGATCTACTATGCTACCCAGTACACGTATTAACTTGTGTTATCAGCTACCCGACATTTGCGGCTAATTTTGTGTGGCGTGCTTGTCATTGTTGCCGAAGAGAGCTGCCACCTCTGTAATGATGACATGGGAACCTATTCTGATGCCAGTTTCTTTCCCAACTGAACTCCAGTTTCATTGTGGTTTTGGACAGTCATGTCATCTATGTTGCTAGATGAGCAGACATAACATTTGTCAGACATACTGATTCCCAGTTTGATTAAAACTATGTTTATTGGGTAGATGATATGCGGGGTTTTCATCTGCAATGCCCTGAGCCTTGTTTTACTCACTGGCATTGAATTTTGCTTTCCTGTGTTTTTTCTTAATTATAAGTGTGGTTGATTGAAGTGGCCAAGGTTGATAAAAGTAGGGGAAGGAATAGGAGAACTGGCATTGAACAGAAATCCTGCTCGCAGCGACAGGTGTGGGTGGTAATAATAATAATGATGATAATAATAATGATAATAATGATGATGATGATGATAGTAATAATAATAATAGTAATAATAATAATGATAATGAGGAGGAGGAGGGGGAGGAGGAGGAAGAGGAAGAGGAGGAGGATGAACGGCCTGTGTATTGTGCAATTTGATTGAAAATACTGCTCTTTCATGCACCACTTATGCCTACATTCATTCACACATAACAACCAACTTTCTACAGAACTTACCCTGTACGCACACATGCGAAGAGTATTTACTAAAATGCTTGGCTGAAAAGATAGTTTTTTAACTGTGTTTTGAAAGCCGGCAAGGTAGACAGACTCCCTTAAGTGGAAGACACAGCTGAGGGGGCAGGTTGGGGGGGGGGGAGGGGGCAAAGCTAAAAGAACGCTTAACAAATGGCAGCTCTGGCATTTTCAGAAATTTCTAACTAGAGAAGAGGAGAGCATGCAATGACTGATATGCGCAGAGCGTAGAGGTCATGTATAGTGGAGAAATACCACAGAACAAACGGGAAGCAAGAATAGCCAGCCCGTATATATGACGATATTGAGCAGGCAGCCAGTGTAAATCTTTCAGCAGCTGTGTATGTGAACTCGTTTCTTTTCTTCAAGGCGAATCAATCTGCACTATTTCTAATTCGTCAGAGCCAGGAAATCTGTTCTGCAAGCAAACCACTTAGTACTGAATTACAATAATCAAGCTGTGAAGTAATTAATGAGCTGACAAGTTTAGCTGCTGTGTCGTGTGAACCAAAGAAGGTAAGGGGCGGAGAGTAGGGATATATTGTATGGAGTTCGAGTAATAGTAGAGCAAAAGGGGAAATTTGATGATTGTGGATCCCACCCAGGCCATGAAATATTGACGGAGCCCAACTGACTAGATGTTATCTATTTCACTTCCAAGCTTGCGGCATGGAAAAGACAGTGCCCCAAAAGACACAAAAGAAACATCCTAAGTAGCATGGCTAGCAAAACTGATAGGAAGAGTATTAATACGGTGGTCAATATGAAAAGCTAATATTAGATGATGTCACCATCACGCTGGTATTTTGCACACTCTTAACCCGCAGTATCAATATCTGTTGTTGTGGCGTATTTACTTTTTTTTGCATGTTTGGTCGTTTGTTTGTTCATTAATGTTGTTTGTTTTGACTTCGTGCCCGTCAGACACGAGTCGCTTCTACTAATGATGGGCTGAGAGCTCAGTGTTGACCGCCTCATTACAGACGCTAGGCGGGGCGCTCCTCGCCACCAGCGGTTGACTCTAAAATGCTGACAGAACCCCCCCACCCCCACCCCCCCAAAAAAAAGAGAAAAAAAAAGAAAAACAAAACAACAACAACAACAACAATAACAAAACAAAACAAAAAATAAAACCAGTATACAAGCAACTTTGTCAACACAGTCTCACATTTTAGACATTGTTGATTAGTTTACAGATGTTCAAGGTCTAATAATGACCTCCGCACGAACAGTTGCTCCCTCAACGATAAGGGGCTTCACAATATACAAAGTCATGTATTCCCCATCGAACCGGTTATTTTTTAAACAACTGATAACAAGAAAAAGACAACAACAACAAAAAAAACCAGAAAGGAACTGATAAACCCAATCCACCACGTTCCCCAGGTAAGCGTGTAGCTGCTTGCGTCAACCTATCTACCGTAGAAGCGGCGACAGAAAGGTGTTTTTCCCCCTAAAAGCTCATTCTGTTGTGGTCATCACAAGGAGGCAAGACTAAACCTTTACCAGGCTTCTTTTGTGGCTCTCGTTTCCCATGAGGAGGAAAACTTCGATTTTGCTCAAAATAAATAAATAATTAATGATCAAACAAATAGAGAAATTAACGAATGAATGAATGATAGATAGATAGATAGATAGATAGATAGATAGATAGATAGATAGATAGATAGATAAATAGACAGATAGACAGATAGATAGATAGATAGACGGACGGACGCATCGACGGAAGGGTGGGCGGGTGGGTGGTGGGTGGGGAATGCATGGATGGATGGATAGATGGATGGATAGATGAATAAATAGGCAGACAGACAGACAGACAAAGCGGTCAAGCTAACGCACACGTTCTCGTTTCATTTCTCCCAATCCCCCAAACATTCAACACTTTCACCAAACGATGTTTTCCGAACAGGTCGCCGTAGACCAGAATCTGTTGTCCGTGCACAGTGTGAGATCCAGCGTGCGAGTGCAGAGAGTTTGTGTGCAACACACCGGCACAACTGGATGACACCCGCGCACTGTCTCTGATGCTTACATCAACACGGGATCAAGTGGGCCACCCTGGTCGACCCTTCCACAACAACCACCGAGAAACGAGTTGCTAGATGCCCACCTCTACAGGTGAAGACGACACTGGAATATCGGTGCGGGTCTCCCAGTCCACGGAGCACCAGAATAGACCTCCTGGACAGGTGGGCAGCACAGAAGGAGCCCCCCCCCCCCCCCACACCCACACACACACACATATCACCCCAGACGACACAGACACGGCAACAAAGGGCAGAAGGAGAGGGTAATGGTCTCTAGCCTTCCCCAAAGCGCATCTCCTCAAACAGACAGATGAACAGACACGTGCTGTCACAGGGCAGTACCAGCTCTCACAAGACGATTGGTTCGAACATTTCAACACACTTTTGACAAACGACACAAGTGTTGATAATATGTTACAATGTGAACATAACAAAGAAATGCAAAAGGATCATTTAAATCGGCCAGTCTCTAAAGATGAAGTTTCGTATGCCATTGGAAAAAACAAAACATCATAAAGCTGCTGGACTGGATGGTGTCATTGGAGAGTTCTTAAAATTATGGTTGTAAATTTGATACCGTCTTGAATTTCTTGGTAACGTTTTCCAGCCCTTTATTTGATAAAAAAACGCATCCTAAGAATTGGCCAACACTAGCTCTCACAAGGTGGGCAGAAGAAAACGACGTTACACAGGTCCCTGGTCATGTCCAGATCAACACAGCTCACGACGGCGGACCTCTGGACGCAGCACGAGGCCACACCACCCTGGGACTTGAAGCACATCGACACGACCTCGATCAACAGGTCAGCTCAAGTGAAGGAGGACTCCAGTCAGTCCCCACCACACCATGAACGAAAGTTAAAGGAGAGCACAACCACAACAACCACAGAGGTTGATTCCCCTGAGTTACGGGACATACCAACCAGCAAAATCCTTGCCGCCGCTCAGAAATAGGAGACGTGCGGAGGGAACAAACCGACATCATACCCCCCACATTGGCCCCCACACCAACACTGCCATCTCTTTCTGGCCGGAAGTTTACAAAGTCATATTTTACTATATAAGACATACACTATAACATCATATACACACACCTCCCACATTGGCCCCCACACCAACACTGCCATCTCTTTCTGGCCGGAAGTTTACAAAGTCATATTTTACTATATAAGACATACACTATAACATCATATACACACACCTCCCACATTGGTCCCACACCAACACTGCCATCTCTTTCTGGCCGGAAGTTTACAAAGTCATGTTTTACTATATAAGACATACACTATAACATCATATACACACACCTCCCACATTGGTCCCACACCAACACTGCCATCTCTTTCTGGCCGGAAGTTTACAAAGTCATATTTTACTATATAAGACATACACTATAACATCATATACACACACCTCCCACATTGGTCCCACACCAACACTGCCATCTCTTTCTGGCCGGAAGTTTACAAAGTCATGTTTTACTATATAAGACATATACTATAACATCATATACACACACTCTTGATCACAGCGACACACCAGTTGTTCAACTGACATGAAATGTTATTGGTCGTAGCGGAAAACTAGCACTGAATTAATGAATACTGTGGAAAACAGAAATATACCACTGAAAGCCCACACATAGAGTAGGTGAATGAGGCAATGACTGAATAAATTAACAAACTAATGATAGCCCATACTTGAAATGAAGTTATGAATGAATAGCTATCTTTGCTATCAATAGCGGCATCAACGGATATGGTCGGAGCAAATCAGATAAACTATGATTTTCACACAACATGACTATCATAAATACTGACAAAATTGTAACAATGAAAGATCTTAAGTTACATATATGGCTTGACTGAATTAATGAGCACCCATGAAAGAGGAACAAATGATAACAAAAATCATCATAATTAGATCATCCATGAGTCTGAAATATATGCGAATAAATGAGTTGAGCATGTACTACTCAGTCAACGCTACGAGCATATTGATACTCCACCTGCTCAATGCTCCCCGAGCCCAATACTTCCCCTGCTCAATATTCCCCCTGCTTGATATTTTCCCGACTTGTAGCTGCTCAATAAGGTCCCTGCACGATAGTTCCCCTGTCCAGTATTCCCACTGCTAAAGAACCCTCTGCCCATAACGGAACGAAACTCTTATTCTGAGGGAGGGGGGACTAAAAGGAAATCTTCCCCGTCCCACACTGAAGACACACACACACACACACACACACGCCAGGCAAGCAGGGGGGTTATCAGATCAGGCGGGGGGAGTATAGAAGAGGTGAACTATCAGGCATCAAGCTGACACCCCCCCCCCCCCCCACTCTCCCATCCCTTTGCCCAGTCTTTGTTTCAAATGAGACCGCTGTGCCGCAAGTCACTGGTGCAGGCGATAGAAAGTGTTGTGTTCTGAAGATATTGTGTTAAGCACGCTCTATTACACCTCTCCCCATCAAACTGAAATCCGTCATCCGCGATGGTAAATTAATTTCAAATGGATTCTTGGAGCGGAATTAGCACAACGCCCTTAAAGAAGTTTAAAAATAGTGAATAAAAGCAGCAGATACATTGTACTTGCTAAGTGATATCAATATGGTAAAGCCTGTGTAAAACCTTGGCGAAACCTTCACTTGAATTTTCAAACAAAGCTCTGATCCGTCCAGTACTCGAATACTCAGCTTGTGTCTGGGATCCCCACGATAAGAATGACTGTGACTCTCTGGAGAACGTCCAACGACGCGCAGCCCGCTTTGTCCTCAACCGCCACAGGAAAACTTCCAGTGTGGAACAGATGCTGCATGAGTTGAAATGGCGCCCCCTGGTACAGCGCCGACGTACAGCACGCCTCTGCATTATGTACAAAATCATCAACAAACTGGTGTGCGTGCGCTGCAACCAACTGGCCCCCGCTGTGACCCGCTCCAGAAGATGCCACAGCAGACAGCTGAAGAGAATCCCCGCCAAAAATGACTACCGCAGTATGGCCTTCTTCCCCCGCACAGTCAGGGACTGGAACAGTCTGCCAGCAGACGCCGTCCTGTCCCCCAGCCTTGGCACCTTTTCTTCAAAGGTGTCAAGTCCACACTAGACCGCCAATCCCCCCCCCCTTTTTTTCCCCCTTCCTTCTGCGCACTCCCAAAAAACGCCAATAATGGTCCAAATGTTGACCGTGGGTGTATACGGAAGAAGAAGAAGAAGAAGAAGAAGAAGGCCAAACGTGGAACAACAGGCTCAAAAAGTTTCATAACTACACGCTCTATGGGAGAAGCATAAAACATCATTAATATGCAGATCTTGACGTCTCGGAGAAAGGAGACGCGTGCACACACACACACACACACACACACACACACACACACACACACACACACACACACACACACGCACGCACGCGCGCGCGCACACACAAACACACACACATGTGCGCGCATGCATACACACACTCTCTCTCTCTGTCTCTCTCTCACTGATAAACTTTTCAGAATGAAACACATTTTTATATGAAGAAAACCAACGATACTTTTTCTTTACTCTCCATACTTGAGTGCCAATTCTGTTTAAATGAACAAATAAGCCTGTCTTTAATTTCTCCAATGAACTGTTGCTCATTTCCTGCTTCCTGGGTCATCCACACGATTCCAAAACCCTGTTCTGAAAGAACTTTCTTTGCTTTATGAGCCCAGTATTCTTTACCTTTTTCCATTTGTGAAGGCATCATACCATAGGCTTGCTTGCTCAAACAGGACTGGGGTAGCTTCAGTATCTTCAACCAGTACTTAATACATTTCACCAATGTATTTGTATACAACAACGTTACTGTATTACTCCTGTGTACGATGATCACACGCTGACACTCATGAGCGATTCATCACATAGACAAAGAAGGGAAATTGTGCATCTGAGGTGAAAAGTTTACAGGCACATGTCCTTTATGGTATCAGTATTCGCAAAGACAGATGTGTCATCAAAAACGATGTTTAACCTGCGTATCCTTTGAGAAAGGCATCCCCAACACCAAACGGAGCTCTACAACATCTTCGTACATTTCATGAAAGCGTCCAACAGTCTGGCAGGAGGCGCTAAGGATCTAGTCTCAATGAAAAAAATAACATTGGACAAAACTGATCGATGCCCATCCAGCATGTACTACAAAGCGACTGGTGCAGTACTTATACAGGGTGCTGTTGGAGACTGATTCCAGACTTCAGTTTGAGTTCGTCAGCGCTGCTCTCCATCTCATCCATTTTTCAACACAGTCCTGGAACGCATCATGACTGATGCACTAAAAGATCATGTCAGTGTAGTCAGCAATGAAAGGAGAAACATTACGATTTTTTGATTGACAGATGACACTGATGGCTGGCAGGCAGTGAACAAGGACCGTCTGAGCTTGGTGAGAAAACTGATGAAACAACAACGAGATGTAGCACGGAACTCAGCACCGAGAAGATCAAAGTAATGGCCTACCACATCACCACCAGTTAAACTGTTATAACTGTCTAGTGATAGAAGCTCGAAACTGTTTAACTGTTCACTGATCTGGGATCCATTAGTTCTATTGAGGGATCCAAACTAGATATTATTCTTTCAGAGCAGTAAAGACATCAGCACTGTCCACACTGAAACCTGTTAGAAAGGCCAATAACATCTCCACAAGACTCTAGATTAGGCTCCTGCATGCGTTCGGATATTTCATATTTCTACATACGTGCAAGACATAGACTCTAGCAGAGGGTCTGGAAAAGAGAATCCACATTACCGAAAGATATTAAACATATATATATATATATACATAGAGAGAGAGAGAGAGAGAGAGATGAGAGAGAGAGAGAGAGAGAAAGAGAGAGAGAGAGAGAGAGAGAGAGAGAGAGAGAGAGAGATCATATCACCAATATAAAATGGCATCTAGCCATCGAGCAGTACATAGGGTCATACGAATATCTACTGACAGCAGTTAAGAAAATAAAACTTTGTTGGTGTGTCAGTGTAATAACATCCACTGCCCTTGCACAATTGTACTACGAACTGTTGAGGAACGAAGACAGGGGAAGGGAGAGGGCAGAATTGGGGACGGGGCAGAAAAAAACACGCTGAACTGACAACATTGCGAAACTGACTGAGAAACCATTTTCAACTTCGCACACAACAAAAAATAGAGGAATCTAGTAAAGTATTCTTTAATGTTGAGCGCCAATGATTCCCTGCAGAATAAGGTAGAAGACGAAGAAGAAGAAGGACAACAACAACAACAACAACAACAACAACAACAGGAAAATACTGAAATGTAGAACACAGATTTATTACATACAAACAGATCTTGCAAAATACAGCAAGGTTGGACAGTATCATTCGTTTTGAATCTACTTCTGTTGCAGCATAAAAACAGTAGATTAAAACAGATTCGCTGTTTTCAGGGTAAGAGTTACAAACACCAACAAATCATAGATCTGTCTTTATGACTAGAATCAAATGAAATTAAACAGCACTGATAAAGCAGGGAACTCCAAGCTTAAAGCATTTCACAAAAAAATAGCTGTTACTTAATAAAACGTTAACAAACGTTTGAAACAGATCGTGACTAAAATGCGTGTATACTGATATGCATAACAGTGAAGGAATGGCGGCCTCAATTTGCACAGGGCAGTACAGTCGACAGGAGCACTAACTCTCCCTGTTTTCTCACTATTCCCGACGTTGGAGTCCCGTTCACACATAGGTGACCCCCCCCCCCCCCCCCCCCCCCCCCCCCCCCCGGGCGAGAGAATCGTTCAGTTGACAGGTCTGCCCTCTCAGGTTACAACATTTGCCAGCGTCTTCTTGTCCAATGTGCAAGGAGGTTACCCTATGGCCTGCACGCAGCCGGCTTTGCCTACAAGGGAACCACTGTGTATGTTCTTCAAACTGGACAAGCTGACACTATCACCTGTATAGTGGGGTGAAGAAACGAGCACCTGACACTATCACCTGTACAGTGGGGTGAAGAAACGACCACCTGACACTATCACCTGTATAGTGGGGTGAAGAAAACGACCACCCAGTGAACTGGAGGCGTAGACAGAACCAGCTAGATCGACAGGAAGACGTAAATTACTTTCGGCATGCGCAGTAGAACTCCAACTAGTGTGTGATGAAAATTCTGTTCCTGTCATATCTTTTTCTTTACTTTCTAGTGTGACTCATATGCAGCATACGTTCTCCTTTCACCTTAGAGTGTAGCCCAAAGTCAGCCATTATCGGCCTTGAATCAACTATCCATCCCATTCCCCGAGTCTCTCCCTCCTTCAGCGGCCGTAACCCACCACCCTCATGCTCACTTTCCCCTCTGACTCCTCTTTCATTTTTCAGGTAGAATGTGAGTTGAATTATAAGCTTACTGCAACGATTCTTAATGATATCCAGGGTGGTCGGTGGTCATGTGAGGCTAGTCTTTCAGTTACAATCGTTTTTAGCATACAAATACGTTCTCTATTATAACATTTACAGACGAAAAGCTTAATAGATACAACCGTGTTAATTAACAGACGATGTTCGGACATCTTGCAAGGGAGGTAATATATGTCAAACCTCGCGTTCAGCGAGAGTGACGCGCCGTTTTCATGGGACAAATGCCGCTGGTGACACGCCCTAAGAATTTGCGCATAGTCAGTAAACTTAACAGTTCAACCAGAGGTAGAAAATACCAAAATTTAGGTTTCAAAAAGGTGCCTCTATAATGCAGATATGTGGAGTCCCGATTGTTATTCTTACATGCACTTCAAATCAAGTCTCTGTATCTTTTCGCATGACCCATAAACAGAGAAAAGATAACTCTTTTTGCAGTGGAAAGAGGTGTCATCTTCCTCTGATTAGTTTTCACAGAACAGGTCTATGTTCTATATCAGGGGAATGGGAGATCAAGAAAAGAACGAAGAACTTACAACCACAGCTGATGTCCATCCCCCTTTTAATAGCTCAACAAAGCATAGGATTAATGCTCTGAGCTCTACAGAAAGGCGGAGATGATCATGAATGCACTGAATCAAAACTACCCGGAAGGGAGGAAGTCTTTTGTTAATGAATGATTTCTGTTCGACTGTTTTCACTTCATGCTTGGCTTTAATGCTTATTTACATTTTTAAAACAATTTGTTGATGTTTACTGAAAGTCGTAAACAAATATGAAGGAGTAGCAAACGGACAGATTTCAGAATAGACATTAGATGTCCAAGTTTTCAAGAGGAGAACTGGGTCTTAAAAAAATATTACAGGGTCAGAATCAAATATGTTCACTATCATCTGGAATTTTGTTGCAAACATTGGAGGCAATTGTCCCTTTCAGCTGTTCTAACTGGATCTGCGACTGCCTTCTTTTCGCCCCCCCCCCCCCCCCCCCCCCCCCATCTCTGTGCCCCCACATTTGTGGCCACCCCCCATCGCCCATTCCGCACCCCGCCACTCATTCCGAGACCCCGTCCACAGCCGTCTCCACGTCCACAGCCAGAGCCCCTCTCCCCCACCCCGGTCAACCACAGCCCGGCCCATCCCGCCATGACCCTGGTGCTGGCAATCCACAGGGAACAGTCAATGTCAAGTCGTCAAGAGGCAACCCACCGGAGGAGACACTGCACTGCTGCCGAGTCACTTTAATGGTGTTCAGTGGCGCCTCTTCTGATTCAACATACGCAGGACACCATCTGATAACCTACCCCCCAACCCCCACTGACGTCGGGTCATGGGTTGGTTGTCTGTTTACTGCTCTTCAATGTCAAGCGGTCAAGTTTGAAGCAAATACGTGGTGGTTCACTCGCGTGCAAAGACTACAAGCAAGCTGTAGACCCACCTGACCGAGCTGACATATGTCTTTACCGTTGATCGCAGCCCATCCCAAATTGTACGATTCCCTTGCCTGAAAGTGGTCACCTGCACAACCAAACAGGACTCCGCCAAAAGAAACCAGTGGGAAAGCAAATTTTGATACTGATCCTTGTTCCTCTGCGTCTTTGGTCTCGAAGACTACGTCGTTTATCTATCTATCTATGTATCTATCTATCTATCTATCTATCTATCTATCTCTCTCTCTCTCTCTCTCTCTCTCTCTCTCTCTTCTCTCATATATATATATATATATGTGTGTGTGTGTGTGTGTGTGTGTGTGTGTGTGTGTGTGTGTGTGTGTGTTATAGACGAGTTGTGTACTGCGCTATCGTAAACGTCGGTGTATTTTTCTCTTTGACATTAATGTCGTTTCGGCGATTAATTTTTAATCCTTTTAACAATAGTTACATGCAGCAGTCTGGAGATATACACGAGCAGATTTCACCAAACAAAACACAACTTTTTAAACTTATCAAAGATGCATTCATGCTTTACTTCTTTTGCTTTTCCTCTTAATGTCTATATTGGGACGCCCATCATACAAAAAGATACAATGACACTAAGTTTCTC
>CM065740.1:31787284-31799784 GCA_033310375.1 Conus canariensis
AATCCAATTTTCCAAATCATGTATCAAGATCAACAGGACTTGCCGAAACCATTCTACAAGGAACAGTGCGAGGAGGCAAAAGGAGAGGAAGACAGGGAAAGGAATGGGAGGACAACATCAGTGCATGGACTGGACTCACACTCAGCAATTGCCTAAGAGCACCTGAGAACCGGGATCAGTGGAGAAAGCTGGTTGCAAAGCCTTCTGTGGCGTCCCAACAGCCTTCGAGACACTGGGATAGATGATAGGTGATAGAAATCCAATTGTCTGGTTGGGGGGAGCCGATTTCTTTCCGGGTTCCAATACTGCACCCTGTGGGCAAAGTGACTCTCTTGAGTTGACCTTTGACTTAACCCGAAGAGTGCCTTTAAGCTGTCAGCTGACGCCGCAGTAAAAATGCTTTCCCAGTGCCTATGGGCCGTCCACTGACGTCATGCATTTTTCTTGAATTTTCATTCGTTACTATTTCTATCAACGGACTCAAATAGAGTGTGCGTAGTAAGCCTTATATGTCTGTAGTATCAAAATGATATGCAAAGGACCACATGTGAGGGGAAAGACCATTTATTCTCATCACTGACTGGATGACCAGCCAGCACTTCGTCTGGCTTGCAAAGATGGCGGCGCAACCTTCGACAAGCGCAGCGACCAAATCAACGTATTTACACAGCTGAGCAGGCTCTGCTAATCATTTTTGACAAAGACAATAATCTTTCATTCAACGACTCACTCGAGCATGAAGGTGGGATGATGATAGTGATGGAATTGCCGACCATATTCGTCAGTTATTGAGTCAGGCTGTGCGACCTCAGTGTGTGTTCAGCTGACTGGTTTGCCAGCGTCGAACGAGCTAGCCTAGTGTGTACTCTGCTCTGTGTGCCAGTGGCCAGTGACGTGATAGTCAGCGCGAGAGGGGAGCGCGGCCTGCTCGCGGCGTGACACGCGGCAGAGGGAAAGGTAGGGGAAGAGGAGGAATGAAAGAGAGGGTTGAAGTCCAGCAAAGGGGCGTGGTGGGGAGAGGGGGCGTGGTCGTGGACTGACCTGTCTGCATAGAGTGTGAGCGTCTTGATAGACTTCTAAAGTGCTTTACTTTCATTTACAGGTGTAGTGTGACAATACAAACCTTATTTTCAACTTTTTTGCTTTGTGTTCTTTTTTGGATGTGAAGCTGTAGTGGTAAATACATATGTTTTTGATCGTGCAAAAAACTATCTAAATCTAAATGCCTAAATATTTTTTTTATTATCAAAATTAAAACAAAAAAGCCCATATTCAAAATCTTCATTCCATTTCCTTCAAAAATTATATATATTTCATTTTTATATCTTTTGTAGTTTCTGAGCTAGAATTTGTTAATTATTACCCCCAAATCATTAGATTTCCCTGGCACTGGGAAAGCCTTTGTTTGTAATATTTTCAGGCAGTGAACGGTAAGCTTGAAGATTCCTACCAGAACACAGGGCCTTGTTGTTACAGGTACCTCTGACTAGGATCAGTCCAATCTCCTCAAGGTTTTCCAGGTTAACTTGCTTGATTTGACTCATTTTGACTTTAGCTTTACCAGAACATAAGTGCCCAGTCGGTAGAACTCCATTTGCTTGATCTCCCTCAGTTTTAAAGGTGTCCCCATTTCCTCCATCTCTTTTAGAATCTCCGTGATGCCTTCCTGGGGCAGCCGACCTTGCACACGCCCTGGTAAATCCTCCAAGGTCTGGCGTGGGATGTTGCCACCAGGTTACCGTGGCGTCTGGCCAGTGCTCCTCTACTTTCTTCTGGCCATCTACCGGATGATAGGCTCCTGATCAGTATTCCGCTAGGGGCCTTGGTTAGAGATTCTTTACCGCTGCCTGGCTTGGAGGATGATTCTCAGACATCTCACACTTTTTTTTTTTTAAATCTTAAACGGTTGATGGAATAAATCCGCGAAACGAATCACAAGACAAAACACGACGCATTTCGATCTTTTAGGTCTTTATCAGGCAAGATAGACAACGCTCAGGACAACGAAAATGAAGAAAGAGGAATCACTTATCTGGTCAAATTCGTCACCACAGCCCAGGACATGAGCAGCAGGTCTACATAGAAGTAGATCAGTCACCGGCAACAAGAGAGATCGACTATCCTCTCTGACATCAGATAAGTTCTGATATTCCAAGTGAACTCCAACTAAACTCATCCACAACTTTCCCTCTCTTAATGATGAAACAGTGGGAACCAAAACTCAGCCTGAACTGACTTTGTGAAATTGATTTGAAGATTTCATCCTTGTAAAAACAAGTAAAGTTGATGTGTGAAAGTGCACTTGACTTGTGTCAGTTCTTTGTTGTTCGATCAGTATTGAATGTTTGAACTTATCTCTAATTCTGTCTCTCAGGCTACAAGTACTTATTTTAAGAGTACAAGCCTAGGAAAATTATTCCTGAGCCATTCTTGAGTAGTTTTAACAGTCCCGAGAAAAATAAAAAATTTCTTTCGATAACTAGTACCGGAAAGCTGCTTCTTCCGTAACTAGCAAGAGAGAAGGTGGAAGTGAAATTTTACCAAGACTCTAATAGAGAAAACATTCTAATTTTACAAAAAACATCTAATAGTTAGAACATTCTAATTTTACCAAAACGCTAATAGAGAATGCATTCTAAGTCCTTCCCCTATAGGACAACACCAACCCACCCCCAACTCTCGTCACAATCACCCCGTTTGCCTTTAAAATGCAGCCATCTTCCATAAATCCTCCGGGTTTCCATAGAGTTTCCTCTTCAGAGTTGTCTGGTCTGAACACGTGGCTCTTCAAAGGAATTCCTAACGGTGACTGTCCTGGAGAAGATGTTCGCTGGCCATAGTGGCAGTATCACATAGGCATCTGTCCATCTGACCAACGTCCAGTTCACAGTATGCATAAGCACGTACTTTGTTATCTCCTGGTTCTCAGTCCGAACGAGACTCTCTGATCATTTCGGTGGAGATAGTTGTCACTGTTATCTTGTCAAGGTTATGGTATTTCTAACGCCATTTTTTTTCTTCAACAGAGTCTTGTTTGGTCTGAGTCTACGGTTACAGTTTAGGCCTAAAACAATATATATATATATATATATATATATATATATATATATATAATGCTGAACAATTAAGTAGTGTGGGAAAACGAGTGCAGGCTAACAATTCTTCAGTCGTTATAGTAATGACTTGGCAAAGATTTGAACTTTAAAAAAAAAAAAAAATGGGGGGAATATATTATAAATATGAGAAGCCCTTCACTAACTGCCAGAGGGAACCATCATAGTCCCTCTCAAAGGCACATTTATTTGTATTGCCTGCTCCTAGGCCTTTCGTCCGCTGGATCGGACTCATCAGGGAGACACGGCTGACTGTGTCTGTGCTCTTGGTGTCAAATAGAGACACACCACAGTCCATAATTCTGTGGTGTTCTCACCACCAAGGGGTTCAAAGAAGAATCCAACAGCACCCTCAAAGCAGCCAGCGAAGGGCAGTAAAATGGAACAAAACAAAAGTGTGGAGAGGAAAAATGTAGCTGAAAAACTAAAAGCATTATTCAAACAGTATAAAATGTAGGGGACAATCTTTGAGCCTATGCTTGAGGATCCATTCAAGGATGCAAGGGAGATCAAAAGATATGGAACAGTCTGAGTGGTCAGCTCTGCTGTTCAATAACCCAAGCATTGTGAGTGGCTAAGAATTGTACAAAACAACCTTTACTTGGATCTCCTAAGAGATGCAATCTCCCACTGATTGACCAAACAATATAATGCTGAACAATTAAGTAGTGGGGGAAAACAAGTGCAGGCTAACAATTCTTCAGTCGTTTTAGTAATGACTTGGCAAAGATTTGAACTTTAAAAAAAAAAAAATGGGGGGAATATATTATAAATATGAGAAGCCCTTCACTAACTGCCAGAGGGAACCATCATAGTCCCTCTCAAAGGCACATTTATTTGTATTGCCTGCTCCTAGGCCTTTCGTCCGCTGGATCGGACTCATCAGGGAGACACGGCTGACTGTGTCTGTGCTCTTGGTGTCAAATAGAGACACACCACAGTCCATAATTCTGTGGTGTTCTCACCACCAAGGGGTTCAAAGAAGAATCCAACAGCACCCTCAAAGCAGCCAGCGAAGGGCAGTAAAATGGAACAAAACAAAAGTGTGGAGAGGAAAAATGTAGCTGAAAAACTAAAAGCATTATTCAAACAGTATAAAATGTAGGGGACAATCTTTGAGCCTATGCTTGAGGATCCATTCAAGGATGCAAGGGAGATCAAAAGATATGGAACAGTCTGAGTGGTCAGCTCTGCTGTTCAATAACCCAAGCATTGTGAGTGGCTAAGAATTGTACAAAACAACCTTTACTTGGATCTCCTAAGAGATGCAATCTCCCACTGATTGACCAAACAATATAATGCTGAACAATTAAGTAGTGGGGGAAAACAAGTGCAGGCTAACAATTCTTCAGTCGTTTTAGTAATGACTTGGCAAAGATTTGAACTTTAAAAAAAAAAAAATGGGGGGAATATATTATAAATATGAGAAGCCCTTCACTAACTGCCAGAGGGAACCATCATAGTCCCTCTCAAAGGCACATTTATTTGTATTGCCTGCTCCTAGGCTTTTCGTCCGCTGGATCGGACTCATCAGGGAGACACGGCTGACTGTGTCTGTGCTCTTGGTGTCAAATAGAGACACACCACAGTCCATAATTCTGTGGTGTTCTCACCACCAAGGGGTTCAAAGAAGAATCCAACAGCACCCTCAAAGCAGCCAGCGAAGGGCAGTAAAATGGAACAAAACAAAAGTGTGGAGAGGAAAAATGTTGCTGAAAAACTAAAAGCATTATTCAAACAGTATAAAATGTAGGGGACAATCTTTGAGCCTATGCTTGAGGATCCATTCAAGGATGCAAGGGAGATCAAAAGATATGGAACAGTCTGATATACTCAATTTCTCGCAAAGCTTCATCTGTTTTTTTTTTTCTCAGATGATCAGCCAGTACAAAAACATATTCATCGCACAGTCCATCTTCTGACCCATACCATACCTGACTATGAGGCAGATCTCATGTCCGTTCCTTTTTCTATGCAAGCACGATCCACATGACCCTTTACTTCCCTGTTGTTTGCTAGACTTTTTACTCCCAAATCCTAGTGCCCTAGCAAAGGCGTAGAAACACAAGGAGTCCGCAAGTCATGCATTACTCTGCTTTATTTTTGCTAACCTATGACACTGAACTAATCTACTGACCCCAAATTCCAGGATCAAATCATCTTTTTCACATTCAAAGTTTTTGTCACTGAGCCAGGGCGAGTTTCGTCTGTTCAAACTTTGTTGGTACAACTTGACCTTTCCTGTAAACCCGAACTCTGACTTGTACACAAGCCTACAGCGTATAGGCTTGACCAACCATGCCTAAGATCATTCTTTGTCCTATCTGTATAATAGATGAAACTATATACATACCCGTTCAGTTTTTTCAGAGATACAATCATTAGCAAAGACACACTGCACTGAGCTAGGAACACCACATTTCAAACAACAAATAAACCCTTAAATAGTATAGTAGATATATGGATTTTTATCATTTTGTAGCATGTTGCAATATACAACTGAAGCACTATTTAGAAGATTGGGTTTCTGTGTAGCAAAATTTAAAACTTTTTTTTTGTAAGAACCTACCCTAAAGATAAGTGTCTTTGTGGTGTTGACATGCATTTGCCAAAATTTCATGGACATACCTGGGGTCCAAACCTGCAGGAAAAATGTCAACCATGACTTAATAGTCTGTTCATGCTCGAATTATGAAAATATGGTGGATTGGCTTGCATGCCGTTTGAGAAATGGACCTTTCGTAATATAACAGTTTCTTAGAATTTGTATATTTCGAGGGTTGACTGCCAGAACCCAGTATCCCTTATACATGTATACGAAGAGAGATACTGGGTTCTGGCAGTCAACCCTCGATTATTTTGTCTCCCTTGATGATGCCAAGGTTAGCCCTGATTTAACACCTTCTATGCTGTCAATGATCTACTCCATCCATTTGATGTTTGTCAAGGACTAAGGCAGACATATATCTGACTTCCTCAAGACATTAAACATCCTCAAGTTATTTTTTGTTGTTGTTTTTTCGGCCATTTCCCTTGCCCTGAAAAGAAAACTTTCGCACTGAAAACTGAACTAACCTTGAAGTAGCCAGTGCAGAGCAGGCATCTGGTGTGCAGGATAAAGTGAATTTAAGTCCGCTGCGAACCTGTTGCCAAACTGCACCTCAGTGAAAGGATTTTCTATCCACTCTGTTGGAAAAGAAGAACGAAAGAGGTTGTCTTGTGATTTCAGCATATGAAACAGCAGTTTTCATAATCCATGCATTCCTCTTCTCCACACTACCATCCTCTTCCCCTCTTATCCCCCATCCCTTCTTCCTTCCCATGTAATCTTTAACATTTTCCCCTCCCTTCCCCCACTTTCTGCCCACTCTACCTCCCTTTCCATTCCCCCTCCCCCAATGTTATCATATCCCCTCCCCCCTTTATCTTTCTGTCATGCGCGCGGTCTCTCTCTCAGTAGCGCTGTCACCAGAGCTTGACAGAAATGTTCATTGCTCACCGTACAGTCTCTGATGTATTTGTGTGTAGCTGGTAATTCATTTTCCACCCACCCACCCACCCACCTTTCCCCCGTCCAACCTTTTTCATGAGATACAGGCAATCATAACGAGAGAGGCAGTGAAGGCTGAAGATGAGTGATCAGTTGTTAGGAGGGAGAGAGAGTGGGAGGCAAGAGGGGGGGGGGGGGTAGTAACACATCAAGTGAGGAAAGAGAAAGGGGTCAAAAGTCATTGCCTGGGTGATGGTATAATATGCTCCAGGCTGCCAGGCCCTCCCTTTTTCTTAGAAAAACAAGCACATACGCACCAAACTCATTGACTTGAACAAGGGACACAGAGCTAGAATAGCTTCATACTGCTTTGAATGGAATAATGGCCCAAAGACAGAGGCATTTAAAGGTTTAAATGTCTGGAGCTGCCTGTCAGTGCTGGACAAGAAAGGTGTATCAACTTTGAGCAAAGAAGAAAGGCTATGGGAGTGAATATACCAAAAAGCCCGAGAACATTGCAAGAAGACAGAAGCGGGACTCACGCCTTTGCTTGTTAAAATCCAGTCAACAGCTGTATGGCAGACAGCATCAAGTAGAGGGGGAACCGTGCCACCATGTGCTTCAGGCTCACATATGCCCATCTGCCAACCAAAGAAAGATCAAGATAATTTCAGCAGTGACCCTTCTGTCTATCTGTACATGTGTGTGTGTTGTGTTGTGTGTGTGTGTGTGTGTGTGTGTGTGTGTGTGTGTGTGTGTGTGTGTGTGTGCGTGTTGCGCGCGCGCGCATGCTTGTGCACACGTGCATGCATGTGTACAAGCACGTGTGCATACACATGCATGCATGTGTGGGTACATGTGCCTGCATGCACAAGCAAAACCCTTTGGCCATGCACACACTTTGTATGCACATACGATCGAACAATAATTCACTCATTTTTTCGAATAACACAACCCCCTCCACCACCACCATCCCTTCCCCCCACCTTAGTCTGCTCTCCTCCCTACCTCTCCCTAAATCTCTCCCCCCCCCCCCCCCCCGACCCTCTCCACAGAACTGTATGACAGTAGTAATGCTGGTCAAAACAGTGCATCTGTTGGCTCCTAATCACCCTAACAGCTTGAACAGGAAAAGACATCAGTGGTACAGGCTATGACTTAAAGAATACCTTTCAGCATCACATATTTTCCACTGACAGTTTATCTGCTTAGGTTCAAAACTGATGTTGACAGCCTGTGCGCAAGTTTTATTGTGATACACATCAAGTTGAAGGGGTGGGAATGCACCCTGCCTTCGTACCAGCATATAGCTGAGTGTATGTGCAATGGAACGTGTTTTTCTAGTCTCTCAAACTCACGGTTATACAGCCATTTGGTCCTGGATTTCTTTTCAACATGCAGCAAACACCATTACCCCAATGGTGGTGCCTGGAGAATCAGAAGGCAGTTAAAAGCATGTCCATATTGATTTCGTGTGTTACTAGGCAACATTTTCAGTTTTTTTTAATCAGACATGATTCACACCTAGACCAAAATGCAGCCTACATCTTTTTCCTCAAATTTTATGATAACTTCCAAGCAAAAATCATCTTTCAAAGCATATTCAACAGTTCACGTGGATTTCGCCCTTCTAGATACGTGTGTACAGGTCCGAGTCCACGGTTACAGTTTAGGCCCAAAACGCTATGATTTATCTATAACTCACAAAGCTCCACCTGGCTTTTCTCAGATGATCAGCCAGTACAAAAGCAAATTCTTTGCACAGCCCATCCTTTGAACACACCATACCTGATTCTGAGGCAGATCTCATGTCCGTTCCTTTTTCTATAGAACAACGATCCATATCACCCTTTATTTTCCTGTCGTCTGCTGGACTTTTCACTTCCAAATCCTAGTGCCCAAGCAATGGCGTAGAAACAAAGGAGTCCGCAAGTCATGCATCATTGTGCTATTTTTGCTCACCTATGGCATGAACTAATTTACGGACCCCAAGTTCCAGGATCAAATCATCTTTTTTACATTCCATTCCTTTTTGACAGAGCCAGGGCGATTTACATCTGTTCAAACTTAGTTTGTACAGTAAACAAGTGGGGTAACTTTTGCTCCCATAAGAAAACCTAATACAGAGTAACTTTTATTCAAGACTGGTACAGCCTTTTAAACTTGAACAAAGTCAGACAAATACAAAGACGAACAATCTAATAGTGGGGGGAAAAAAACAAGCGCAGGCCAACAACTCAACTGTCTTCATTTCCAATTTAATTTGTACAACTTGACCAATCCGGTAACCCCAAACTCTGACCTGTACCCTTTTATCATTAACTCCCAGCAGTTCTGAACTTTGTTTTTTCGATCAATCGTGATTTTTTTTAATTATCTTTTATAAATACACATTACTGCCACTTAAAGCAATTATTTACAAAACGAAACCTAGAAAGACACATTCATCAAGAAAAAAGTGTTATTATAAAAACAGTTACTGGCTGAACGCCACGCAACAAATAACGTCAACACATGCTTTCCTTTCCGACGCCATCTTGAATTTACACAGCAAGTACTCGCCAACTTTTCCTGAATCACCAGCTCCAGCAACTCTTTTACTGAAAACGAAGCCTTTGACAGCTCCGATGAAGAGACTTGGGAGCTAGAGGACGCCATGTCTAACAGTGACACGGACGAAAACCCGATTTCCCAACGCCATGCGCAGAGCGTAGCAGACAACGTCAAACGTGTTTGTTTGCATCCTTGGATTTCAGTTAACTGAAAATATCGCTGTTGTGAAAGACAGATGATAAAAAGTGGTCTTTGGAACTTATTTATCAACTTATTTTGCTGTGTCTCATTGATAATTTGACAGTCATTTACATCTAAACGGAACATATCGCTTCGATACACTACATGCGCGCAGTCTGATCCACTTTCTGCTAGCAGACGAGAAGTGTTTCGCTATGGGTATTCAGATAAACTGTGCAGTCACGAGTGAACTTTATCGATGCTATGCTGGTTGTCATCGTGTGTCCATGTTTTCTGCATTGTTTTAAGACGTGTGTGTGGTGTGTGTGTGTGTGTGTGTGTGTGTGTGTGTGTGTGTGTGTTGTGTGTGTTGTGTGTGTGTCCCTGCTTACAAGGTTGTGTATATGTGCAAAGTGTGTGTGTGTGGTGTGTGTGTTGTGTGGGGTGTGACACATAATGACTATGTGACAGTGTGTGTGTGTGTGTGTGTGTGTGTGTGTGTGTGTGTGTGTGTGTGTGTGTGTGTGAGCGTGCACGTGCAGATGCAAGTTCTTAGTTTATGATAATTGTTCTGTGTGTGTGGGGGGGGGGGGGCGTGAATTGTTATCAGCTGGGAAAAAATTGCGTTTTTAACATTTTTGTTTCAGGAATGAAGTTTACAACATGACATGGAGGATCCAGGATCAAGCAATACTCTTCGCCTCCCCCCCCCCCCCCCCCCCCCCTTCAGAAGCGTACCTTGATCATTTAAAAACGAGGAACGATAGTTACCGGTACCAGTGGACTTTTTATGTTATTTTTTTAAACTAATTGTCTTGTTGGTCAGCTTTGTACTTACACAAATAGTTATGCAGAAGCAGTTGGGTCAGGAAAGCCTTCGATATTCTCTTCTTGGTTTGATACTCATTTAGATTAATTTTATCGTTTTATTAGTCTTTTGATTTATGTGAGTGTTGTTCAGGCTCAATACATAGAAAAGTACTGGTGCAGTAAGCCTTTGTCTAATGGGTTATGGGCTTGAAGGTTTGTATCATAAATGCAGCTCAAGGAGTTAATGTGTTTTCTAAATATTTCTAATGGTCAAACTGAAGATCCCGATGGTAAGCTCTCAAAACCAAGCTTTCCAATGGAGTTTATAAGGCGCAAATGTCAAAAATTGTTTAATCCTTTTTAGAACATTGGTATTTATGAACGTATGGTTAGAAATAAAAGTAGATATGGCTTTAGACAGCATATTCAGGATAAGCCTACAAAGTGGGGAATGAAATTATGGGGTTTAGTTGATTCTTCAACAGGTTACACCTATGATTTTAATGTATGTTTGGGAACAATACTGTTTCTTCTGGAACTGGTCTGGCATATGATGTGATGAAGCTTGTTCAATCTCTTGTAAATCAAGGCTACCATTTAACGTTTGATCATTTTTATACTAGTTATCCATTGGTGGGGGACTTGATGGGAAAAAAGGTAACAGAGCATGTAGTACTATCATAGCTAACAGAAAATGTTCTCCGAAACAGCTGAAAAATATGAAAGAATTTGAAAAAAAAGGTCAATAGGGGTGAGTTTAGATGAGGGAGGGAGGAGGGGAACATACTTTCTATGCAGTGGAGAGACAAACAAAAACCTGTTTCATTTCTGTCATTTCATACTGCAAATTGATCTAGTTTAGTTCAACATAGGTCAAAAATGAAGGGTCAGTTGACAAAAAGTCAATGTCAGACAGCCATATTTAGTCAGAGACTACAATGAAAATATGGATGGGGTAAGTCAAAGTGGGCAGTTAATCAACAGATACAATGCATCGCGTAAAACTAACAAGTGGTGGAAAACAATCTTTTTTCATTTTATTGACATTGCACGAGTGAATACTTTTATTTTATTTCAAGATTTAAAAGAAAAAACACCCAAACATTTAAGAATTACAGAGACCTGGTAGGTATGGGCAATTAGACTTTATTGAAGAACTGATTAGAAAGCTTGCAGATGTAGTTAAATATGAAAAATTCCTGAACCATCTACAAAAAGTGTATTCACTAAACATTCCAATGTTCCTGTAAAAACAAGAGATAGAAAGAATTGTTTAAAAAATGTTAAGCAGAACTAAAGAAAGAACACAAAAAGAAAACAATGTGATGTGTGTTACATGTGGAAGCCAACTGTGTTTTGTGGATGGTAGGAACTGTCTTCTGAGTTTTCATGAAGGCTAGGTCATGCATGCATATGTGTGGGGCTGAGATGCAAGGGGCGCTAGGTGGGGGTGGAGTCTGATTTTGTTTTCCTTTACCCTTCAATAATAAGTTCCGAAACATGTGTATTCATTATGTTATTGTCAGTCGTGTTACAATAGGCAGGGTGATGACTTAGATATTTGTATGGGTTTGTTTGTCCCTTACGGTTCTTACTCAGGATGATTTTTGTAAAAAGTCTTTTTTTTTTCTTTTTTTTCTTTTTTTGAACAGAAGATGCCTAAAAACAAAAAGGGTTCTTTTAGACATATATGTTTTTCTTTTCACATCCTATGTGTATCCAAAGAAAGAAAAAGTGTACACTTCTAAAAACAGGTTAGTTATGCGGATGGGACAAATCAGTCTATGTTTAGAAATGGAAAAGATCAAGTTTCCTCTCAGAAAATGCGTTTATTTTCCCCAGACCTCGGGATATCTTGGCAGATAGTTGGAGTTTTCAATCTCGTCCGGGAACAATTACATCCAGGATGCAGTAGATGCGTTCCATGAAATTCTTTTTGGACTGGGGTCCAACAGATTGAAGTCTTCTCCTACGAATTCCGCTTTGTGCCATTTTCGTTTAGCTGGCTTTGATAATCCGGTCTTGCATGTGGTGGTTCTTCCTCTTTTTTTCTGTTTCTGTCAGCAACTATATGTTTTCAAGTTCTCATGAGGCATCAGTCTTGTGTTGGTCTCAAGAGCAGTGACGGCTGTGTTGTGTTGTGCTCCTGTTATTGTTCTCATTGCCTGGTTCTGTGGCCTGGCCTTCAGGCTGAACCATGCAGGTTTACATGTTGTTGTGCTCTTGTTATTGTTCTCATTGCCTGGTTCTGTGGCCTGGCCATCATGCTGAACCATGCAGGTTTACATGTTGTTGTGCTCTTGTTATTGTTCTCATTGGCTGGTTCTGTGGCCTGGCCATCATGCTGAACCATG
>CM065740.1:31804784-31809784 GCA_033310375.1 Conus canariensis
TAACAAAAAGCCATGAGAAAACCGAAAACAACAGGAAGAGAAATGAAGAAAGAGATTTTTTAAAAGTATCGGAATGAAATTCGAAGTGATCTGTCTCAAAGCATGACAAAACAGAAGAACATACGATGTTCCTCTTATCAGTGTGTTTTGAGGAGACCTCACTGCTTATTGACTTCATCGATTACTGATGTCATACAGTTTCTTTTTTTTTTAAACATTTTTATTTGTTTTTATTGTTATTCCACATACAAAGAGAAAAAAAAAACACAACTACACACATATATGAAGAGAACAGCAGAAAGAAATAAACAGCAACATTCATAACTAAGAGTTAGGTATACAGCAAGAAAAACAAACAAACAAACTAACATACACAAAGAGCCAAACCACACACACATGAAAAAAAAAAAAAAGAAGAGAGAGATAGACAGTAGGAGAGAGAGAGAGAGACAGAGAGAGAGAGAGAGAGGGGGGGGGGAGTGTGTGTGTTTCAGTATAGCATTGTCTATGTAAAAAAAAAAAAAAATGGTTACTTATTGACAATGCTATAAGAAGTATACATGAACCTGTATTAATCATATTGTTCTAATATTAGTACCCATAATAGATGTATACATGCGTTTGATGGAAAAAGAAAAAAAATGTATATACATAGCAAGATAAATCAGCATGCATACACAGATAATAAAGGAAAGGCAGACAAATAGACGGACAGACAGACAGACAGACAGACGAACAGACAAGCAAAGAAACAGGAAGACAGAATGGGTTGGGTCACAGCAAGTGAAGATGATATATGTTATTATCATAAGGTACATTATTTCTTGAGTACCACTATACAGAAATATTTCAGCAGCTTACAAGGGCCACACATGATATCCTCAGCAAAAGATTAAAAAAAAGGAAAAAGATAATACGATTAGTCTAGTAACTGTTGTTATATTATGCATCATACTTATTTATATATTAATGCTGAAAAGACATGTTCCAGAGACGGTAACTAAAGCAGCTAGGTATTACAAATCAAAGCTTCATAAGCAAGCCATCTGGCATGAAAATCCATGTGGTTCATGGTTAAGTATGAGTTATATTTTTCAATTCTATATCTATACGTCAACATTTTCAAGAAAACTGCTACATGTGGAAGACTGCCTTCTAACTTACACTTATATAGGTAATGTTTTGCTAGAAGAATAACGAAGTAAAAACAGTAATCAATTGCGATTGTTATGTCGAAACCTAAAAGTACGAGAGACTCTGTTAGGCGTATTTTTCGTGCGTGAGTGCATTTCTCTTTTACTAAATCAATTAACCTACTCCAAAAACATTTGACATGAGTGCATTTCCAAAACATATGGTCAATAGAATCTTTAAATAGTCCGCAAAAACTGCATTTATCATTATCAGTAACTCCGATTTCTTTCAAAATAACATTTGTACCTAAGCACCTGTGAATTATTCTCAACTGAAACCACTTGAGTTTTACATCTGTAATCTTATGTGCATAAAAAAAGCATGAATTCCAGTCATGAGCTTGTGAAAGTTTGATGTCCCACTTATCACAGCACGGAGCTCTCAACTGATTATCAATCAGTATATCATAATAAGTCTTTGAACCTTTATAAATGGCAAACAATATCCTATAACATAATGGAGAAGTAATACATTTGTTGTTTTCGATGGTAATGTCAAATCCTTTTATGAATTCAATTATTGCTAACTTATACCCTGTATAAGTTAGAAAATCAATGTTGACATCATATTTTTCCTTAAATTGTCCGTGGGAAAGAAACTGACCATTATCATCAAAAAAATGTGCGAGATAATAGATACGTTTGTTTTGAAGCATTTTAGACACAATGTGTCTTTTCCCAACTTGAATACGTTTGTTGAAGCAAACTGGTTCAGCAAGTAGTTCAGCGGAATTTTTTGGCAGACATTTGTAATAAAAAAGTTTGTAAGCTTCAAGGACGTCTGCCCAGAACGGATTATATTTGGTAAATTTTGAGACAATCTCTGGACCGTGTTTACTCATATGAGGCCAATGAGGAAAATTACTGAGAAGAATACGTTTCCATTTGTGGTTTGATCTCTCAGTCCTACGGATCCAGGATAGTTTTAAGGATGTGACGAAGGTTTTTACATCAGGAAGACCAATACCTCCATTCCGTATGCTTTTATGCACTGTTTTTCGACTGATTTTTTCTGGTTTTTTATTCCACACAAACTTGTAACATATTTTCTGGCATGTTTGAAAGAAAACATCTGGTGGGTTTGGCAGAAACAACCAAAGATGAGTCAGCTTTGAAAGGATGATGGATTTCAAAATTGCTATTCTACCTAGGGGCGTAATTTGGCGTTTTACCCATATTTTGAACAAATGATTTACGTCTGCTAGTCTTTCTGCGTAGTTTATTTCTATGCAATCTTTCAAGTCGTTTGTGAACCATATACCAAGTATTCTAAATTTTTGTGGATTCCATACAATTTCTAAGTGGTCCATGCAGTGGTTTTGACTGTTTTTTACACTTCCAAGCCAAACTGCGCTCGTTTTACTCAAATTCATGTGAAGACCTGAGACACCATCGAATCTTAAAAGAACTTCAATACAAGTTTCAAAGGATTTCTTATCCCCTGCGAGTAAAAACTCGGTGTCATCAGCATATTGAGATATTTTAAATTCAGTTTCATTCATTCTTATTCCCCGAATATCTCGATTTTCCCTTATCATAATGGCTAATATTTCGACACAGATTACGAAGAGATATGGTGAAATTGGGTCTCCTTGTCGACATCCTTTTTTAATATCGAACCAATGTGAAACCTGTCCGTTCACAATAACACAAGACTTAATATTTTTGTAGAATACGCTTATCCATCTACAAATATCTTTTTGGAAACCAAATGCTTTTAGGACTTTCGTCATAAATTCCCAATTTATCGAATCAAAGGCTTTTTCAAAGTCTATGTTTAACAACAAACCAGGCAGACCATTTTCATCTAAATAAGATATAGTGTCAAATATCAATCTTATATTGTCGCCAATGTATCTATTTCTAATAAATCCGGTCTGATCTTCATTTATGATTTTAGGCAACACAGATTTTATTCTGTTGGCAATGCAAGAGGATCCTATCTTATAAACGACATTTAACAGAGAAATAGGTCTCCAGTTTTTTATGTACTGTCTGGATTTATCACCTTTTGGTATACATGTAATGATTCCCTCTCTTTGTACACATGACAGTTCTCCTTTCTTGAAACTTGCATTTAAAGCTCTAACGACAAATACACCAATCTGTTTCCAAAAGACTTTAAAGAATTCAGTAGTGAAACCATCGGAACCGGGGCTTTTATTATTTTTCATTGTCTTTAAGACATATGTCGCTTCCTCCAATGTAATAAGATCTTCTAAGTCCGCTGCTTCTGTTTCATTTAAATGGGGGATATCGTTCACCAAATCTTTTATATCACAATTTTCTACAGTATTTTCTGTGTATAATGTTTTATAGAAACTATATACTTCTTTCAGTTTGTCTTCTTGATTTGTTAGAACATTATCTTGTTTATCAATTAGTCTAGCCATGTTTTTACTAATGTAATGCCGTTTTTCGAGATTACAAAAATAACTACTAACTTTCTCTCCATCTGCTATCCATCTAGCGCGTGATCTTAACAAAACTCCTATTCGTTTTCCTCTGATATCCGACAGTCGTTCTTTTTTCTCGTTAATGGATGTCATACAGTTTCATCGACCTGCACTGTTTATGAAACTAACACATGTACTGTTTTGTCTTCGCCTGCTGAGGCAATGCTGGCTATAAGCAGTTCACGCTTACGGTTCCGGGATTTTGTGGTGTCGGCATCTGACTTGAACGTTTGCCCAGAACGTTTTTCTGCGAACAAAACACGTTTCTTCCGTAGACAACGTTCGTTACATTTTGGAAAGTGGTTCAGTTTGTCTCTCTGTGAGTTGGAGATTCAACACATTCCTGGATCGCACCATGACTGACGCACTAAAAGATCATGTCAGTGTAGTCAGCAATGAAAGAAGAAACATTACGATTTTTTGATAGCTGGCAGGCAGTGAACAAGGACCGTCTGAGCTTGGTGAGAAAACTGATGAAACAACGAGATGTAGCACGGATCTCAGCACCGAGAAGACCAAAGTAATGGCGTGCAACATCACCACCAGTTAAACTGTTATAACTATCTAGTGATAGAAGCTCGAAACTGTTTAACTGTTCACTGATCTGGGATCCATTATTTCTATTGAGGGATCCAAACCAGAAATCCTTTCAGAGCAGTAAAGACATCAGCACTGTCCACACTGAAACCTGTTAGAAAGGCCAATAACATCTCCACAAGACTCTTAGATTAGGCTCCTGCATGCGTTAGGATATTTCATATCTCTACATACATGCAAGACATAGACTCTTGCAGAGGATCTGGAAAGAAGAATCCAAAGTACCGAAAGATATCAAACATCACATATATAGATCATATCACCAATATAAAATGGCATCGAGCCATCGAGCAGTAGATAGGACCATACGAATATCCACTGACAGCAGTTAAGAAAATAAAACTTTGTAGGTCTGTCAGTGTACTAATATCCACTGCCCTTGTATAATTCTACTACGAACTGTTGAGGAACGAAGATAGGGGAAGGGAGAGGTCAGAATTGGGGACGGGGCAGAAAAAAACCCGCTGAACTGACAACGTTTCGAAGCTGACTGAGAAACCATTTTCAACTTCGCATACAACAACAACAACAAAAAGATGAATCTAGTAAAGTATTCTTCAATGTTGTGCCCCAATGATTTCCAGCAGAAGAAGAAGAAGAAGAAGAAGAAGAAGAAGAAGAAGAAGAAGAAGAAGAAGAAAAACAACAACAACAACAACAACAACAACAACTACTACAACAAGAATAAGAACAAGAGCAAGAAGAACAGTAACAAGAACAGGAAGATACTGAAATATAGAACACAGATTTATTA
>CM065740.1:31819784-31823815 GCA_033310375.1 Conus canariensis
TTCTTAATGAAAAATTTTCAGGAAATAGTGACTATAGGTGGTTGGAAGACAAAAAAGAAGACAGACTACAAAAAGAATGATAATTTCAAATTCTCTCGTTCAAGACATCTTATGCGATAGAACTCCCATGGAAAATGCCACAAGACTGAGCGGTCCGTTGTAATGACTGCCCAAGTGCTTTGCAAAATTGATTGTCAGCAGAAATCCAATTTTCCAAATCATGTAGCAAGATCAACAGGACTTGCCGAAACCATTCTACAAGAAACAGTGCGAGGAGGCAAAAGGAGAGGAAGACAGGGAAAGGAATGGGAGGACAACATCAGTGCATGGACTGGACTCACACTCAGCAATTGCTTAAGAGCGTCTGAGAACCGGGACCAGTGGAGAAAGCTGGTTGCAAAGCCTTCTGTGGCGTCTCAACAGCCTTCAAGACACCGGGATAGGTGATAGGTGATAGAAATCCAATTGCTTGGTTTGGGGGACCCGATTTCTTTCTGGGTTCCTACACTGCGCCCTCTGGGCAAAGTGACACTCTTGAGTTGACCTTTGACTTAAGCTTGAAGATTCCTACCAGAACACAGGGCCTTGTAGTTACAGCTACCTCTGACTAGATTCAGTCCAATCTCCTTAAGGTTTTCCAGGTTAACTTGCTTGATTTGACTCATTTTGACTTTAGCTTTACCAGAACATAAGTGCCCAGTCGGTAGAACTCCATTTGCTTGATCTCCCTCAGTTTTAAAGGTGTCCCCATTTCCTCCATCTCTTTTAGAATCTCCGTGATGCCTTCCTGGGGCAGCCGACCTTGCACACGCCCTGGTAAATCCTCCAAGGTCTGGAATGGGATGTTGCCACCAGGTTACCGTGGCGTCTGGCCAGTGCTCCTCTACTTTCTTCTGGCCATCTACCGGATGATAGGCTCCTGATCAGTATTCCGCTAGGGGCCTTGGTTAGAGATTCTTTACCGCCGCCTGGCTTGGAGGATGATTCTCAGACATCTCACACTTATTTAAAAAAAAAAAAATCTTAAACGGTTGATGGAATAAATCCGCGAAACGAATCACAAGACAAAACACGACGCATTTCGATCTTTTAGGTCTTTATCAGGCAAGATAGACAACGCTCAGGACAAGGAAAATGAAGAAAGAGGAATCACTTATCTGGTCAAATTCGTCACCACAGCCCAGGACATGAGCAGCAGGTCTACACAGAAGTAGATCAGTCACCAGCAACAAGAGAGGTCGACTATCCTCTCTGACATCAGATAAGTTCTGATATTCCAAGTGAACTCCAACTAAACTCATCCACAACTTTCCCTCTCTTAATGATGAAACAGTGGGAACCAAAACTCAGCCTGAACTGACTTTGTGAAATTGATTTGAAGATTTCATCCTTGTAAAAACAAGTAAAGTTGATGTGTGAAAGTGCACTTGACTTGTGTCAGTTCTTTGTTGTTCGATCAGTATTGAATGTTTGAACTTATCTCTAATTCTGTCTCTCAGGCTACAAGTACTTATTTTAAGAATACAAGCCTAGGAAAATTATTCCGGAGCCATTCTTGAGTAGTTTTAACAGTCCCGAGAAAAATAAAAAATTTCTTTCGATGACTAGTACCGGAAAGCTGCTCCTTCCGTAACTAGCAAGAGAGAAGGTGGAAGTGAAATTTTACCAAGACTCTAATAGAGAAAACATTGTAATTTTACAAAAAACATCTAATAGTTAGAACATTCTAATTTTACCAAAACGCTAATAGAGAATGCATTCTAAGTCCTTCCCCTATAGGACAACACCAACCCACCCCCAACTCTCGTCACAATCACCCCGTTTGCCTTTAAAATACAGCCATCTTCCATAAAGCCTACGGGTTTCCATTGAGTTTCCACTTCAGAGTTGTCTGGTCTGAACACGTGGCTCTTCAAAGGAATTCCTAAC
Source organism: Conus canariensis (assembly GCA_033310375.1). NCBI lineage: Eukaryota > Metazoa > Mollusca > Gastropoda > Neogastropoda > Conidae > Conus > Conus canariensis. The sequence goes on from CM065740.1 coordinate 31,821,714, forward strand.
GGTGACTGTCCTGGAGAAGATGTTCGCTGGCCATAGTGGCAGTATCACATAGGCATCTGTCCATCTGACCAACGTCCAGTTCACAGTACGCATGAGCACGTACTTTGTTATCTCCTGGTTCTCAGTCCGAACGAGACTCTCTGATCATTTCGGTGAAGATAGTTGTCACTGTTATCTTGTCAAGGTTATGGTATTTCTAACGCCATTTTATTTCTTCAACAGAGTCTTGTTTGGTCTGAGTGTACGGTTACAGTTTAGGCCTAAAACAATATATATATATATATATATATATATATATATATATATATATATATACTCAATTTCTCGCAAAGCTTCATCTGTTTTTTTCTCAGATGATCAGCCAGTACAAAAACATATTCATCGCACAGTCCATCTTCTGACCCATACCATACCTGACTGTGAGGCAGATCTCATGTCCGTTCCTTTTTCTATGCAAGCACGATCCACATGACCCTTTACTTCCCTGTTGTTTGGTAGACTTTTTACTCCCAAATCCTAGTGCCCTAGCGAAGGCGTAGAAACACAAGGAGTCCGCAAGTCATGCATTACTCTGCTTTATTTTTGCTAACCTATGACACTGAACTAATCTACTGACCCCAAATTCCAGGATCAAATCATCTTTTTCACATTCAAAGTTTTTGTCACTGAGCCAGGGCGAGTCTCGTCTGTTCAAACTTTGTTGGTACAACTTGACCTTTCCTGTAAACCCGAACTCTGACTTGTACACAAGCCTACAGCGTATAGGCTTGACCAACCATGCCTAAGATCATTCTTTGTCCTATCTGTATAATAGATGAAACTATATACATACCCGTTCAGTTCTTTTCAGAGATACAATCATTAGCAAAGACACACTGCACTGAGCTAGGAACACCACATTTCAAACAACAAATAAACCCTTAAATAGTATAGTAGAGATATGGATTTTTATCATTTTGTAGCATGTTGCAATATACAACTGAAGCACTATTTAGAAGATTGGGTTTCTGTGTAGCAGCAATTTAAAACTTTTTTTTGTAAGAACCTACCCTAAAGATAAGTGTCTTTGTGGTGTTGACATGCATTTGCCAAAATTTCATGGACATACCTGGGGTCCAAACCTGCAGGAAAAATGTCAACCATGACTTAATAGTCTGTTCATGCTCGAATTATGAAAATATGGTGGATTGGCTTGCCTGCCGTTTGAGAAATGGACCTTTCGTAATATAACAGTTTCTTAGAATTTGTATATTTCGAGGGTTGACTGCCAGAACCCAGTATCTCTTATACATGTATAGAAGAGAGATACTGGGTTCTGGCAGTCAACCCTCGATTATTTTGTCTCCCTTGATGATGCCAAGGTTAGCCCTGATTTTACACCTTCTATGCTGTCAATGATCTACTCCATCCATTTGATGTTTGTCAAGGACTAAGGCAGACATATATCTGACTTCCTCAAGACATTAAACATCCTCAAGTTAGTTTTTGTTGTTGTTGTTGTTGTTTTTTCGGCCATTTCCCTTGCCCTGAAAAGAAAACTTTCGCACTGAAAACTGAACTAACCTTGAAGTAGCCAGTGCAGAGCAGGCATCTGGTGTGCAGGATAAAGTGAATTTAAGTCGCTGCAGAACATGTTGCCAAACTGCACCTCAGTGAAAAGGATTTGTCCTTCCACTCTGTTGGTAAAGAAGAACGAAAGAGGTTGTCTTGTGATTTCAGCATAAGAACAGCAGTTTTCATAATTCATGCATTCCGCTTCTGCACACTACCACCTCTCCCCGTCTTATCCCCTCCCTTTCCTCCTTCTCCTCATGTAATCTTAACCTTTTCCCCTCCCTCCACCCACTTTCTGCCTACTCCACCTCCCTTTCCATCCCCCCTCCCCCAGTGCCATCATACCCCCCTTTCTCTCATCGGCACGGTCTCTCTCCCAGTAGCACTGACACGAGAATTTGACAGAAATGTTCACTGCTCATCACACCATCTCTGATGTACTTGTATGTAGCTGATAATTCATTTTCCACCCACCACCTTTCCCGAATCCAACTATTTTCATGAAATACAGTCAATCATAAGGACAGAGGCAGTGAAGGTTGAAGATG
>CM065740.1:31823915-31851415 GCA_033310375.1 Conus canariensis
TGTATTAATTGTTTTGATTTACAATCAATTACCCCCCCCCCCCAACATCTTCCCACCCCCTCCCCCCACACAAATACACATTCTGTCTCCCTCTCTCTCTCTCTCTCTCTCTCTCTCTCTCTCTCTCTCTCTCTCTCTCTTATACATTCTATTGTTTTCCGCCTGCCTCTGGCCCCTTTCCTCTGGATCTTCCCTAGCACGTCGAGATGCTTTTCTCGCTCGATTTTCCGCCTGCACTCACTGTTCCCATTCTAATTCTTCTGATTGCCCTTAATTTTGTAGGAATAGACTTTGTGCAAAAGTAGTTTATTTCAACGGGTCTGTGTCCAATGAAAAAAATACTGTATCAGGCATTGCACTATACAATAATTTTTCTGGCCCCTCTCATTCCTCCCTTTTCATCGCCCTACCCTGTCCCATCCATGTTGCAAAATTGCTTACCGGTACTGGACATACGCATACCGATTTTTATCAATAGCGGTGTAAATTTAGAAAATAACGGTTTTTAACGGTCAATGTTAAGTTTTGGTTCGTAAAATTTGCATAACATTGTTCAGCGCTTAAAACTGTACGTGCATACGTAATGTTATCAAGAAGGGTGAAAATTTCGAAATTCAGAAAATAACGGTTTTTAACGGTCAATGTTAAGTTTCGGATCTTGAAAATTGTATATCATTGTTTAGCGTTCAAAACTGCAGATGTATATCGAATTTCTTGAAGAATACTCTAAATTTATAAAATAACGTTTTTTAACGGTCAATTTTAAATTTCTGTTCGTAAAAGTTGTATATCATTTTTCGCCATTTAAAACTGCACATGTATACCGAATTTCATCAAGAGCAACCTAAATTTTGAAAATATCGGTTTTTAACGGTCAAATTTAATGGTCATAATGACTGTCTAATGACCCTATGTTACCCGCTGGATGTTCCTGTAGGCTTATGTCAAGTTTGGTGGCGATCCGATAACTCTCGTGGCCGCCAACCTCAGAAGATCGGGTTTTAAACAGTTTTTATAGGGTTTGGTGTTTTTAACGGTTTTTAACTGTTATAAATAACGTTTTATAACTGCCAAATAACGGTTCTAATTTTCGAGAAGTAGTCCTGTACCTGTGCAATGTCACAACGGCCATTTGATGAAAAGCAGAGGAAAAAGATGTCTTTGAAACCGTTATAACAGTTTTTTTAACGGTTTTTAACGGTTTTTATTTTTTAGAGATAAGCCCAAAACCATCCTCGGGTCACAAGAGACGTACCTGCTAAATTTCAAGAAGATCGGGTTTTAAACAGTTTCTTTTATAGGGTTTGGTGTTTTTAACGGTTTTTAACTGTTATAAATAACGTTTTTTAACTGCCAAATAACGGTTCTAATTTTAGAGAAGTAGTCCTGTACCTGTGCAATGTCACAACGGCTATTTGTAGAAAAGCAGAGGAAAAAGGATGTCTTTGGAACCGTTATAACAGTTTTTTAACGGTTTTTTAACGGTCAATGTTAAGTTTTGGTTCATAAAATTTGCATAACATTGTTCAGCGCTTAAAACTGTACGTGCATACGAAATGTTATCAAGAAGGGTGAAAATTCAGAAATTCAGAAAATAACGGTTTTTAACGGTCAATGTTAAGTTTCGGATCTTGAAAATTGTATATCATTGTTTAGCGTTCAAAACTGCACATGTTTATAGAATTTCTTGAAGAATACTCTACATTTATAAAATAACGTTTTTTAACGGTCAATTTAAATTTCGGTTCGTAAAAGTTGTATATCATTTTTCGGCATTTAAAACTGCACATGTATACCGAATTTCATCAAGAACAGCCTGAATTTTGAAAAATAACGGTTTTTAACGGTCAAATTTAATGGTCATAATGACTATCTAATGACCTATGTTACCCGCTGGATGTTCCTGTAGGCTTATGTCAAGTTTGGTGGCGATCCGATGACTCTCGTGGTCGCCAACCTCAGAAGATCGGGTTTTAAACAGTTTTCATAGGGTTTGGTGTTTTTAAACGGTTTTTAACTGTTATAAATAACGTTTTATAACTGCCAAATAACGGTTCTAATTTTCGAAAAGTAGCCCCGTACCTGTGCAATGTCACAATGGCCATTTGATGAAAAGCAGAGGAAAAAGATGACTTTGAAACCGTTATAACAGTTTTTTAACGGTTTTTAACGGTTTTATTTTTTAGGATTGCCAAAACCATCTCGGATAACACAGATACGTGCAATTAAAGAAGATCGGGTTTAACAGGTTACTTTATAGGGTATGTTCTGTTAACGGTTTATACTGTTATAAATTACGTTTTTAACTGGCAAATAACGGTTCCAATTTTAGGAATAGTAGGCTGTACCATGTGCAATTCAAACGGCTATTTGAAGAAAAGCAGAGGAAAAGATGACTTTGAATCCGTTATAAAGCTTTGTTAACAGGTTTTAAGGTTTTATCTTTTTTAAGTTAGCCAAACACAATCCTCGGTCACAACGAGTACCTGCCAAATTTCATGACAATCGGTTGAGCCGTTTTTGAGTCTATAGGTACACCAAACACACACACAACACACACACAGAATTTGCCATTTATTATTAGACTAGCAGGGCCCACGGCATTGCCAGGATATGAACATTCTTTGTCGATACTCGCGTGACGGCAAACATTGTATTAATTGTTTTGATTTACTATTAACCCCCCAATCTCCACCCCCCCCAACAAATAACATTCTTCTCGTCTCTCTATCTCTCTCTCTCTCTCCCTCTCTCTACTCTCTCTGTCTCTCCTTCTTATATTCTATTGTTTTCCGCCTGCCTCTGGCCCCTCCTCTAGATCTTCTAGACGCAGTGTTTTCTCTGATTTTCCGCCTGCACTCACTGTTCCCATTCCCATCTTCTTTCCTTAATTTTAGAATAGACTTTCTGCAAAGTAGTTTATTTCAACGGGTCCTGTGTGTCTAATGCTTATAAAAATAGTGTATCAGGCTTTGCACTGTACATCTTTTTTCTGGCCTTACTCATTCCTCTCTTTTTTTCACTACCCTGCACCATCCATGTTGCAAAATTACTTACCGTTACTGCATCAGCATACGGAATTTTATAATACAGTATTTTGAATACGGTTTTGTAACGGTCAATGTATAAGTTTTGAGCAATAATTAATTCTAACAGTCAGCGCTTACTGTAATGTCAACGTATTTTCAAGAATGCGTGAAAATCTGAAATTCAAACATAACGGTTTTTAACAGTTTTCATTTAAGATTACTATCATTCTCAGCGTTCAAAACCCTGCACCTGTTTACCTACTGACATCCATAGAATTCTAGAATTTAAAAATAACGTTTTTAACGGTCAATGAAGTTTCGGTTCGTAATATTGATACATTTTCGGCTTAAAACTGCACAGTGTATACGAATTCTCAAGAAGTGAGTTAAATTTGAAAAAACGGTTTTTAACGGTCAATGTTAAGTATTACTATCTTGACTATGTTACTGTTTCTAGCTTAAAGTTGCATCATGATTTCATCAGAATTCTTAAATACGTTTTTTTAAAATAACGTTTTTTTAACGGTCAATGTTAAATTTCGGTTCTAAATTGATAATCATTTTTCGGATTTAACTGACTGTCGAATTTCATCAAACGCCAATTGTGAAAAGAAAGTGTTTTGAAACGTTTATAACAGTTTATAACGTTTAACGTGATTTTTTAGGTTAGCAAATTGGGTCAACGACTACTCTGCTAAATTTCAGAAGATCGGTTTTAACAGTTTCTTTATAGGGTTTGTGTTTTTAAGGTTTTTAACTGTTATAAATAACGTTTTATTAACTGCCAAATAACGGTTCTAATTTTCGAAAAGTAGCCCGTACCTGTGCAATGTCACAATGGCCATTTGATGAAAAGCAGAGGAAAAAGATGACTTTGAAACCGTTATAACAGTTTTTTAACGGTTTTTAACGGTTTTATTTTTTAGAGATTAGCCCAAAACCATCCTCGGATAACAACAGACGTACGTGCTAAATTTCAAGAAGATCGGGTTTTAAACAGTTTCTTTTATAGGGTTTGGTGTTTTTAACGGTTTTTAACTGTTATAAATAACGTTTTTTAACTGCCAAATAACGGTTCTAATTTTAGAGAAGTAGTCCTGTACCTGTGCAATGTCACAACGGCTATTTGAAGAAAAGCAGAGGAAAAAGATGACTTTGAAACCGTTATAACAGCTTTTTAACGGTTTTTAACGGTTTTATTTTTTTTAGAGTTAGCCCAAAACCATCCTCGGGTCACAACGGACGTACCTGCCAAATTTCATGACAATCGGTTGAGCCGTTTTGAGTCTATAGCGTACACACAACACAACACAACACACACACACACAGAATTTGCCATTTATATATTGACTAGCAGGGGCACCATTTCCCAGCGCTAAACTTACTGCATACGAAATGTTATCAACGAGGTGAAATCGAATCGAAATACGTTTTTAAACGTCAATGTATTAATTGGATTTGAAATTTATATCATTGTTTAGCGTCAAAACCTGCCATGTATATCGATTTCTTGAACAATACTCCAACATTTAAAAATAACGGTTTTTAACGGTCAATTTAATTTCGTTCGCAAAGTGTATATCATTTTTCGGCATTTAAAACTGTCACATTATACCAATTTCATCAAGACAGCCTGATTTTGAAATACATCGGTATTTACGTCAAATTTAATGGCTCATTGACTATCTAATAGATCCCTATGTTCACCGTGGAGTTCTTTGCTCTTGTCAGTTTGTGGCGATCCGATAACTCACTGGCCCCAACCTCAGAATCGTTTTAAAGTATTCATAAGGTTTGGTGTTTAACGTTTAACTGTTATAAATAACTTTTATACGCAATAACGGTTTAATTTCGAGAAGTAGCCGTACCTGTGCATGTCCAATGGTATTGAAAAAGCTAGGAAAGATGACTTTGAAACCGTAAATCATTTTTTACGGCCTTATTTACGTTTTATTTATTTCCGAGATTAGCCCTAAACCATCCATCGGGTCACAACAGATACGTTACCTGTAATTCACAGAATCGGGATTTTATACAGTTTCTGTTATAGGTTTGGTTATTTAACGGTTTTTAACTGTCTAATATAACTTTTTTTAAACTTGCATAACATACGTTCTAAGCTTAAAAGATCTGTACCGTGCATGTCACAACGGCTATTTGAAGAAAAGCATGGGAAAAATGAGATTTGAAACCGTAATAACGGTTTTTAACGGTTCTAATGTTTTATTTTTTTAGATTGCCTCAAACATCCTGGTCACATCAGACATACTGCTAACACCAGTTGCAAAATACTTACGTATGCATACGATACGAATTTTATCAATACGTGTAAATTTAAAAATAACGGATTTTAACGGTCAATGTTAAGTTTTGGTTCGTAAAAGTTGCATACATTGTTCAGTGCTTTAAAACTGTACGTGCATACGAATGTTCATCAAGAAGGGTGAAAATTTCGAAATTCAAAAATAACGGTAATTTAACGGTCAATGTTATAGTATTCGGATCTTGAAACTTGTATATCCTTGGTTTAGCGTTCAAACTGGCATCGTTTATGAATTCTTGAAGCAACCTCTACAATTTTAAAATAACGTTTTTTTAAGGTCAATTGGTAAATTTCGGTTTACGTAAAATTAGTATATCATTTTCGCATTTAAAACGGTGCTAATGTAATACCGAATTTCATGTCAAGAACAGGCCTGAATTTGTGAAAAAACGGTTAACGGTCAAATTAATGGTCTTTAAGACTTATCTAATTTACCCTATTTAACCCGTGATTTTCCTGTGCTTATTTCAAGTTTAGTGCATCCGATGACTCTCGTGGTCGCCAACCCTCAATTCAGAAGATCGGGTTTTAAACAGTTTTCATGTTTTGGTTTGTTTTTAAGGTTTTTAACTGTTATAAATAACGTTTTTATAACTGCCAAATAACGGTTCTAATTTTCGAAAAGTAGCCCCGTACCTGTGCAATGTCACAATGGCCATTTGATGAAAAGCAGAGGAAAAAGATGACTTTGAAACCGTTATAACAGTTTTTTAACGGTTTTTAACGGTTTTATTTTTTTAGAGATTAGCCCAAAACCATCCTCGGATAACAACAGACGTACGTGCTAAATTTCAAGAAGATCGGGTTTTAAACAGTTTCTTTTATAGGGTTTGGTGTTTTTAACGGTTTTTAACTGTTATAAATAACGTTTTTTAACTGCCAAATAACGGTTCTAATTTTAGAGAAGTAGTCCTGTACCTGTGCAATGTCACAACGGCTATTTGAAGAAAAGCAGAGGAAAAAGATGACTTTGAAACCGTTATAACAGCTTTTTAACGGTTTTTAACGGTTTTATTTTTTTAGAGGTTAGCCCAAAACCATCCTCGGGTCACAACGGACGTACCTGCCAAATTTCATGACAATCGGTTGAGCCGTTTTTGAGTCTATAGCGTACACACACACACACACACACACACACACACACAGAATTTGCCATTTATATATTAGACTAGCAGGGGCACCCGGCATTGCCCAGGATATGAACATTCTTTGTGATACTCGCGTGACGGCAAACATGTATTAATTGTTTTGATTTACTATTAATCCCCCCCCAACATCTTCCCACCCCTCCCCCCACACAAATACACATTCTGTCTTCTTCTCTCTCTCTCTCTCTCTCTCTCTCTCTCTCTCTCTCTCTCTCTCTTATACATTCTATTGTTTTCCGCCTGCCTCTGGCCCCTTTCCTCTAGATCTTCCCTAGCACGTCGAGATGCTTTTCTCCCTTGATTTTCCGCCTGCACTCACTGTTCCCATTCCCATTCTTCTGATTGCCCTTAATTTTGTAGGAATAGACTTTGTGCAGAAGTAGTTTATTTCAACGGGTCTGTGTCTAATGTAAAAATAGTGTATCAGGCTTTGCACTGTACAATCATTTTTCTGGCCCCTCTCATTCCTCTCTTTTCATTCCCCTACCCTGTCCCATCCATGTTGCAAAATTACTTACCGTTACTGGACATACGCATACGGAATTTTATCAATAGCAGTGTAAATTTTGAAAATAACGGTTTTTAACGGTCAATGTTAAGTTTTGGTTCGTAAAATTTGCATAACATTGTTCAGCGCTTAAAACTGTACGTGCATACGGAATATTATCAAGAATGGTGAAAATTTAGAAATTCAGAAAATAACGGTTTTTAACGGTCAATGTTAAGTTTCAGATCTTGAAAATTGTATATCATTGTTCAGCGTTCAAAACTGCAGATGTATATCGAATTTCTTCAAGAATACTCTAAATTTATAAAATAACGTTTTTTAACGGTCAATTTGAAATTTCGGTTCATAAAAGTTGTATATCATTTTTCGGCATTTAAAACTGCACATGTATACCGAATTTCATCAAGAATAGCCTAAATTTTGAAAAGAACGGTTTTTAACGGTCAAATTTAATGGTCATAATGACTATCTAATGACCCTATGTTACCCGCTGGATGTTCCTGTAGGCTTATGTCAAGTTTGGTGGCGATCCGATGACTCTCGTGGCCGCCAACCTCAGAAGATCGGGTTTTAAACAGTTTTTTTTTTTTTAGGGTTTGGTGTTTTTAACGGTTTTTAACTGTTATAAATAACGTTTCTTAACTGCCAAATAACGGTTCTAATTTTCGAGAAGTAGCCCTGTACCTGTGCAATGTCACAACGGCCATTTGATGAAAAGCAGAGGAAAAAGATGTCTTTGAAACCGTTATAACAGTTTTAACGGTTTTTAACGGTTTTATTTTTTTAGAGATTAGCCCAAACCATCCTCGGGTCACAACAGACGTACCTGCTAAATTTCAAGAAGATCGGGTTTTGAACAGTTTCTTTTATAGGGTTTGATGTTTTTAAGGGTTTTTAACTGTTATAAATAACGTTTTTTAACTGCCAAATAACGGTTCTAATTTTAGAGAAGTAGTCCTGTACCTGTGCAATGTCACAACGGCTATTTGAAGAAAAGCAGAGGAAAAAGATGTCTTTGAAACCGTTTATAACAGTTTTTTAACGGTTTTTAACGGTTTTATTTTTTTAGAGATTAACCCAAAACCATCCTCGGGTCACAACAGACGTACCTGCCAAATTTCATTTCAATCGGTTGAGCCGTTTTTGAGTCTATAGCGTACACACACACACAAACACACACACACACACACACACACACACACACACACACACACACACACACAGAATTTGCCATTTATATATTAGAGAGAGAGAGAGATATATATATATATACATATATCTGTGTGTGTGTGTGTGTGTGTGTGTGTGTGTGTGTGTGTGTGTGTGTGCACGTGTACGCGCTTCTGTCTGTCGGTCTGTGTACCTTTCAACCTGTCTAACTGCATACAGTTTTCGCAACATGACGTTTACAGCAAGGTCTTGCAGACAAGATCAACCTGCTCCTCTTTTCTCTCGCTGTGGCCGACTTCTCCAACCTGGCCACCCAGATCTGCTTTCCCGTCACCTGCTACCTCAACTCCTGGGACCCCCTCCAGGCCGCCAACTGGGAGACCATTGTCTACACCAAGATCGTCTACGTCAACAGGATCGTCAGCTTCGTGTCTGGCACTCTGATTGTGGTGCTGAGCGTGGACCGATGTCTGTCTGTCGTCATGCCGCTCAAGGCTGGGAGAATGCTGAGTTACAGGTGTTGGTTGATAGTGTGTGTGTGTGTGTGTGTGTGTGTGTGTGTGTGTGTGTGTGTGTGCATGTGTGTGTGTGTGTTGCTGGTGGTGGTGGTAGTGAAAAAGGGGTGTGTTTTGTATCTGTATTTTTTTTTTCAAAGGAAAGGGTCAGTGGAAAGGAAAGATGTGAAGAAAGAAGATTAGGGGAAAGCAACAAGAGAAAGAGAGACACGACAAGACAAGACAAAGACATAAGGTGTGTTTGGTGGACTGGCTAATTTTCGGACTCCGATGTGGATTAATTAAGACATTATCAGCGATTTAAAATTAATACATAATCAATAGAACTTGAAACGTGAACAGTGTTTTACAGGACCGAAAGGGGGCAGCGACACAGGTATGTGTGCTACACGTGCTAGCTGTTCGCCGGCGCGTGAGAGAAAAAAGGCAGACCTTGGACACAGGCGAATGAAATAAGACTTGCTTGGCCTCTAAGATGACCCACGACTGTGTTTATTGCAACTGTTCTTCTGACAGCATTCACGCTCAGTGAAAAAGCAAACGAAGCAGGCGGCTGTGGAACCTGTGTCACCCTATACACTGACAGCAGTTGCGTGTGTTCTGTGAATGTCAACATGGCAAAACTCAATGATCTTTTCCTCATGTGGTCGGTGGCGATACGGTTTCAAACAGCCACAAAGACGTCGAAACGTAAACAACGATTCGTGTTGATCATCTACACGAAAGGTTTAGTACTGCAGCTGTTCCTTTTGAAATCCTCTGCTGTTTTCATTAGCTGGCTTCTTATGGCCTGTGGGGACATTGAATCAAACCCTCGGACCAACACAGCAAAATATACAAGAACCATCACGAGATGTGTATTCAAACTACAGCCCAAGCTATGGTCATATACCTGTTTATCCCGGGAACTTTCCTGAACCAAATCCTGGACCAGATGGAAACCCAAATCACCGACTATTTTGTATGGCAGGCTATCAACATGATGAAGACCGGTATATCACGGGAAAACTTCAGGGTTGGTGGGAACTTCTCCAGAAAGACAACGAACATCTGAAACAGAAAATTGATCACCTCACCAACAAGTGCCACCTTCTTGAACAACAGTGCGAAACCCTCTTCCAGTGGAAGGACTTGTTTCTAGAGGTGTCGCAAAAAATGGACAATCAAGTAGACAGAGTCGAGTCTTTTTCTCGCCGTAACAACCTGAGATTTTTTAACGTCTTTGAAAACCCAAATGAGACCAGCCTCCAGTGCACTTGTAAAGTAGTGCAGCTGATGAATCGTTTTTTCTCCTCCAAACAGTGGACGGTCGACGATGTGGAACGAGTCCATCGTGTTGGGCAAAGAAACAGCAACAACCGGTACCCTCGTCCCATCATTGCCTGCTTTTCCCACTGGCAGGATAAAATGTCCATTCTGAGAAGTCAGGAGTGCAGGAAGGAGATGGCTGATGCCCTGGGAAAACGTGTGGCTGCAGATCTAACCAATCGCCAGAACCAGATCGTCAGAGAAGAGAGAAATGCCGGCAGACATGCCTACTTCTGGAGAGGTCGCCTGTTTTACAGCAAGAATAAACGAAACGACTCTCGTAAAAGAGACCTTGAAAGTCACTCTGGCGCTCCAAGCTATGGCACTGCTGCTCCACAGATGTACAGCAAGTCAAGTCACTCAGACCATTCTCGTGAAATGCATGAACCAGTCAATCAGCACGATGTGGTTCAAAATGACGAGGTACAATGTGACGTTGATAAACATCTTACCCTCGCAGACATCCCTTATCCACAGAATTCCACTGATGACCTCCCTTGGACTGCCGACATGACCACATCCCCACCACTTCCAGATCGTCGCGCAGAGGACATGAAGAATTGTCCCCAGACCTCAGACTGGATAGATGACTCACATCATAGAAAAGTTCATCAGCAACGCCGTACTCCACGCTCAGTGCACCATCCAACGACGCTGAAGGAATCTACAGTCTCGGGAGAGAGACCTAAAACATCAGCTGCAGCACTGCCATCCAACCCTTCAAGACCTCAGCGCACTCCTCGTGCCAGAGACAGACTAACCATCAATCAGTGAGGCGCACGACTCTTGTCTTCACCGGAATGCATGCAGGCAAGTCAACCTCCTAGCTCCTATGCTGGGAGTGGTGCGGCAAGTTCACCCACAGCACCCGAATCTCTGCTGGAACCTATACAGGATTCATGGACATTACACAAGTCAGTTTCTGATGCCATGGCTGTGTCCAACAAACACAGGTCATCGCCAGAAGACAAACCTGAACCAACATTACACGGTGTGCCATGCAGCAGTACCCCTTTCCACACCAGACAGGCAACCTCTAGTGATCCTGATGCAGACCCTCCAGCCCACATGTCAGAGCCAGCAGTGCGTGGTGTACCATACAGCAACACCCATCCCCACACCGGACAGGCGATCCTGGTGCAAACTCGGTGTCCCATCTTTCCCCACCTTCGTCACCGGACACCTCGACCCTTCCAGAAACCACGGCAACCAGCAGCCAGACTCTGGTCAAACAGCTGAATGATCCCTGGACTGATGCTGATATGATGGAAAGCCAGTCCCCTGTGAACATTATAGCTGAATCTGGAGATCAAGAAGGCAATAGCCCAGCTCACCATGTAACCTTTCGGCCAGATGAACAGAAATACTCCATGACTACTGAAACCCCCAAATCCCATATCAGACTGACACGCAGCAAAGCTATATGCAGGCAACAGCATGTCACAGAGTGTTTCCCCCGTATTGGGACTGGCTCATCCAGGCCTGACGTAAATGACCAATTGCAGAATACCTAGGGACTCGGCCCTGCCTGTGTCATCAGTACTGGTGCTAGCATGCGCTCCAGCAGTGTTAAAAATGTAAATAACCGGAATATATCCTTGCTAACGTATAACATCGAAGGCTTAAGGACTGTGTACAAGCCTGATATTAAATCACTTTTGTCTAATTATGATGTTGTTTTTCTTGCAGAAACTTTTGCCACTGATTTTCCAGCTCACCTCTTTCCTTCTTTTGATGTTTTTGTGTCTCCTGGTGTAAATCTGTCAGATTGTGTAGCGTCTCGCTTGTCTGGCGGGGTTGCATTGATGGTCAGAAAAGTATTTTCTAATTTTGTTGAACATATCCCAATTGAATATGATAACTGTGTTGTCCTGAAACTTTCATTCTCATAAGCATGTACATTCCTCCGTATAACAGCCCTTATTATAATGAAACAGAAATTGATAATTGAATTTATTTGCTGGAACATTGTATGATTGATATTTATGAAAAGTATGGAGATCTTCCTTTCGTGGTGATAGGTGATTTTAATGCAAGAACTGGCAGTGCTAACGCCAAAGAGTTCTCCCTCCCAGACACCGTTATATGGAAAGATGACAGTACAGAACTGGAGGAACAATTCAGGAGAAAATCTAAAGATAATACTACAAATGATTTTGGCCGATACTTGCTTAAATTATGTGAACAATTTTCATTAGTGATATTAAATGGTCTTCTACCTGGAGATAAGAATGGTGAATTTACATATATTGCACATAACGGATCAAGTGTTATTGATTATTTTCTTATGTCTAGATGTATTTTTGAATACACCTTAAACTTGCGAGTTCTACATACTGTTGAATGTAAACATTTACCTGTAGAACTTATATTAAGTCCTGCAACGTCTTTAGCTAATGTCCCTAAGAAACCAGTGAAAACTATGATAGAAAAGTTGTTTGGAACCCGGAAAAGATTAATGAATATCATCAAGCATTTATGTCACATATATTTACAGACATTTTTAATCAGGCTACAGAACTGATCGATAATGATGTAAACTCAGCGTTGAGTAAATTCTATGAAGGCCTGACTCTCGCTGGGCAGTGCATGAAGAAACAAATAGTATTAACAAAAACGCAAAACAGTCCTTGGTTTGATACCGAATGCAGGAAAATGAAATCAGAGTTACAACGCGCTCTGAGAAATTTTACAAACTGTAGTAATGAAAAACGAGCAGAAGAACTCAGACACATATACGTTGATAAGCGAAGGGATTATAAATGGCTTTTAAATGAGAAAAAAGCCGAAGATAAAACGCGCACGCTAGATTCACTAGACGCAAATATAAACGATTCCAAGACATTTTGGAGAACTATAAAATCAAGAGTTTTCACTAAAATTCCAGACACTTCTATCACAATAGATGAATGGTATGATCACTTCTATAAGGTTTTCAATGATAATTCTATCCAAGATGAAATATTACAGAGAAATAACGTTCAGGAAGATGTGTGTTTCGAGAGTCAGTGGTTTGCTAATAATAGAATTATAGAGAACACCACATTAAATTCAGAAATAACAGTATCAGAGATTAAAGACGCAATCAGAGCTTTAAAGAATGGAAAAGCGGCCGGACCAGATGGATTTAGTGGCGAGTTTTATAAACACGCTCCTCCTTTAATTATTTCATTCATCACCAAATTTTTCAACAAATTGTATGATTCTGGGACTTTTCCACTTATCTGGTCCGAATCAGCTATACACCCAATACACAAAAAAGGCGATATTAATTCGCCTGACAACTACAGAGGTATTTCATTGCTAAACATTTGCGGCAAACTGTATACTTATATCATAAATAAACGCTTGACACAATGGGTGGAAGAAAATAATATATTAAACGAATCACAAGGCGGATTCAGAAAGAGCTATAGTACAGTTGATCAGATATTTACTTTAATAAGTCTGGTGCAAAAACAGTTGTCTTCTGGAAAGAAACTTTATGCTGCGTTTATTGATTTAAAAAAAAAGCCTTTGACTTAGTAAATCGAAATCATTTGTGGTTAATTCTTCGTAAAAATGGTATTCATGGCAAAATGTATCGAGCTATTAGGAGTATATATCAAGTTGTGAAAGCTAGAGTCCGAGCAAATAATGATCTTACTGAAGCTTTTATGTGCCCCCGTGGGTTAAAACAGGGGGATAACTGCAGCCCTATTCTTTTTTCTCTGTTCATTAATGAACTTGCTAATGACATTGTGACACATGGTAAACACAGAATAAGCTTATCACCTGACTTGTTACAGATTCTTATCATGTTATTTACCGATGACGTCGTTCTTCTTTCCCACACCATAGTGGGTCTTCAGCACCAGCTGAACGTATTAAGTAGCACTGTTGACAGACTCCAGCTAACTGTCAATGAAGAAAAATCTAAAATAGTAATATTTAGAAAAGGGGGTCTTATCACTTGTCGAGAAAAATGGTTCTATAAAGGTGTCCAGCTAGAAGTTGTAAATGAATATAAATACCTCGGAGTGATAGTATCTACAGGTTTAACGTTTTCATACTCACTGGAGGATATGGCTCTGAAAGCGAAGAGGTGTGTTTTTAGTGTTTTGAAATTTCTATGGTCACTTGGAGAAAATAATCCCAAACTTTTCTTTAAAATTTTTGATTGCCAAATTCAGCCTATCTTAACATATGGATCTGAGGTGTGGGGCCTGACAGCAGATCGTACAGTTATTGAAAGAGTTCATCTACTAGCCATTAAACGTCTGTTGAATGTGAGTATAAAAACACCAAGCGCACTTGTGTACTGTGAATCTGGGAGATACCCACTTTATATTCAGACATGTATAAAATGTATCAAGTATTGGTTAAAACTAACCCGTATGGACGAAAGCCGTATTCCAAAGAAATCTTACAAAATGCTTTATGCTCTGTTTTACAACGGTAAGAAGAACTGGGTAGCCAACGTATGCTTTACTTTGTTTAGATACGGCTTTGGTTTCGTTTGGGAGAACCAAGGAGTTGAAAATGTTAAATATTTTGTGTCCATCTTTAAGCAAAGACTATTTGATTGCCATTTACAGGATATTGATTCTAAAATTATGGCAAAAGAAAGATTCAGATTCTATTCTTCGTTCAGGCAATTATGTGATGTCCCGACATATATATTCACGGTTGAAAACCCTGCTCTCAGAAAACATTTGTCAAGAGTCAGACTCGGTGTCTCACAGTTGAAACCCCACGATATAGATATTCTAAAAGGAAAGAAAACACTAGCTGTCCTTTTTGTCCTAATTATGAAGAATCAGAATTACATTTTATATTGGTTTGTACTTACTATAAAGCTATCCGAGAGATGTATATCCCACCCAAATATTGTTCCCACCCAAATGCGTTTAAATTAAGCCTTTTGCTTTCTGATACAAGAATGTGTATGCCTCTTGCCCTGTATCTGTCTAAAGCATTTACTTTCAGAAATCAATGTATATATGATGTTTAATGATCAATTTTTGCAGACTTATGAACATGCTAGTTTTTGTCATCCTTCAACCCCCACTCCATCCCACCCGATCCCTACCCAACCCCTCGACCTGTCCTATCCCTTCCCCCTCTTTTCGCGATTAAAGACGGTACCAATTAACTTTATTCATCTTATGTACAATATTCTGATATGATTTCCCTTTGTTACCCCCCCCCCCCCTCTTTGACATGGGCAGATGGCCTAGCTCAAATAAAAGAGAAAGAGAGAAATAGAGAGAGAGAGAATGAACAAGTAAGAGTAAGAGAGAGAGAGAGAGAGAGAGAGAGAGAGAGAGAGATGAAAAATGAAAGAAAGTGATAGTTAAGAGAAAAAAATGAATGCAGGCAATACAGACCAAACAAAATATGTGTGTGTACCGGTTGCCGTGGTCCAGTAGTCAGGGTTAAAATTAAAAAGTTGGCGGTTTGAATCTCACGCCTTGTGGGATTTTTCTGCCCAGGACAGCTCCTACCCATAATCAAGCATACCACGGGTAGACTGAGTCAGGGCAGCAGAGTTAAATCCACTTAAAGGATGCAATTCTGAAGAGTTCTGCTCATGTTTTCTGATCAACACTGCAGGTGTCTGTATCCCCCGGGCCTGGTTGACGCCGGGAAATAGTAAAGTAAGTGCAGTGTTCAGCCCTGTCAGGTAGACTCTGAACAAGAAGGAACTCAAGCTCCATCCTTTTCATCCTCACGAATCAAAGTCTCAAAATATGTGGTCCTTCTTTCCATGTTCTGCTGGTGACCACAGTTTCGATTTTCTGTCTACATGCGTGCCTTCGATGATTCCGTGTCAAAATCGTTGCTATTTGTAAATTCATCGGGGCTCTCGTTGGATAGAAAATAATAAAGTTCTTCAGGCTGATATACTCACTAACAGATTCCGCTGATAGTTACTGTCGTCAGTAGGGGACACAGTATGTAGTGTCTTACGAATGATGGATTAGAGCAGACTTAACTGAAGTGACTCAACAGCAATGCGGTGTCCCACTCGTGGCTTACTTCATGACGACCTGGTGTTGATTGCTGTCAGCGGACGGGAGAGTACTCTTGGGCTGAGCGGCATTAAAAGCAATTATTGATAAAGCTCCGCCCATAAAACGTTGACAAACGAATCTCAAGACAAACACGACACGTTTTGACCCCTTAAGTCTTCTTCAGGCAAGATGCACAACCCTCAGGACAACGAAAATGAACGAGCAAGCACTTATCTTCATTCAGTTCGGCGCAAGATGGGCGTTGAACGCTCGTTCATTTTCGTTGTCCCGAGTGTTGTGTGTTTTGCCTGAGGAAGATCTAAGAGGTCGAAACGCGTCGTGTTTTGTCTTGTGCTTCGTTCGTCAACGTTTTTTGGGCGGAACTTTATCAATAATTTTTCAAATTTGTTTAGATTTCCGCCTGCAGTCGCCTCACTTTGCAACTAGATTAAAAGCAATGTTAACAGAAACTAGTTATGAATTTGTTAGGGATTCATATAATTTTATCAGTTTTACATCTTTGTGTAAGAGTGTAGAAAACAGTCTGAATAATTCATTTATCCTGCAGTGGCAGAAAGTCTCTCAAATGAAGTAATGAATGCCTTACATATAAACATTTGGTATCTAAATGTTGCAGGGGAAAGCTTGTTTACTTGAAACAGTAAAAGGACGGTGATATTTGTTTTAAAGGAGTAACAATATGGCTGCACTATGAATTAGATAGTCTATGTGATTAGATAGTTTATGAACTTTATATTGTGTTTGATGGCCCCTAGCATGCAGTTTTCACATCAGTGTTTGCCAAAACGGCATCTGAAAGTAGTTTGAGTGCTCAACCTTTGCAATTTGTTAACTTGTACTTCAAAGAAAATGTCTGTGGAATTTATCTAAGTACCTCAACTTCAGCAAGATACTTTGATCAACCCCTTTACTGGATGAAATACTTTCTTGGTCGACACACGAGTATTGTGTTTGAATTTTCAGTATTGCAACTTGTGTCACTGTTGGTTGAAATTTATGATAATGAGCATTTGCGTAGTGTTATAATCCTCCATAAACCTAAAGAGGTGAAAGGAAATTAAATACTGTCGTGTGTTGTGCTGCGATGGGGACAACGCGGTGACGACTAATGTATGTGGCTGTCAGAATGAGCGGTGTTGGCACGTGGAATTCGTGAATGGCGAAACAAGCAAGTGTGTGTGTGTGTGTGTGTGTGTGTGTGTGTGTGTGTGTGTGTGTGTGTGTGTGTGTGTGTGAACGCGCGCGCGCACGTGTGCATGCATACGTGCGAGCGATCCTGCGTACACGCACACGAGCGCGCGCGCATGCATGCGTGCATGTGTGTGTGTGTGTATGTGTGTGTTTACATGCGCATGGGTGTGTGATTACATCCGTTCAGTTAGCCAACGACTGCTTGTGTTCTCAGGATTATTGTGTAAGCAGGTATTGCTAAACTTGCACTTTTTTCCAAAATGTTTGGGATGTTTTTAAACTCGGTATATATATATATGTGTGTGTGTGTGTGTGTGTGTGTGTGTGTGTGTGTGTGTGTCCATTTCTATTTATTTATTTCAAATTCGATCTTGTTCCTGTGGATCCTGTCTTCTGTCCTTTCTGGAGAGAGACTTGACAACATGTGTTCCGTAAACATGCGATGATTGTACTTGAACTATTTGTAAACGACTCGCTTTGCCAATGGATCTTATCTAAGGTAGTGCTTATCATGTTCTGGTTTCTTGTACGCAGACGCATGTTGGCTGTCATTGTGCTGACGTATCTGATCCACCTCATCTGCTACCTCCCCTCCCTGGTGGTCTTCACCGTCAAGTGGAAAACCGACCCTTCCACCAATCGCAGCGTCGCTTACAAGGCTATCGTCGACTCGGTCGCCATCGACAGTGACGTCACAGAAGAATTTACCACGGTTTTTCATCTCCTGTTGAAACCTGTATTTATCGTCGTCGTTGTCATTTGTTGTGTCGTCACAATCGCTAAACTTCGCCAAGCGGCACGTCAACGTCGCCAGATGATTGGAGGCGTGAAGGACGAGAGCGCTGCGGAAGATACCCGAGTCACCAAGATGCTGCTCTTTCTCTGCATCGTGTACATCGTTCTTGTGATGCCTGAGCTGGCCTGTTCCATCGCTTACAGTGTGGACCACGAGTTCTTCACCTTCAGGAAATACCACAACACCTTCGTCATCGTGTTCGAAGTGATTATTTTCAACGCTTCCTGCTTAAACTCTGCGATCAACTTCTTTGCTTACCTCGCGCTCAGCACGAAATTCCGGACTACTCTGAAGAATCTCTGTCACTGCAAACTTAGAAAATATCACAAGTAATCGAAACAGGATCAACAATTGCGGAAGAACTCAATCAGACAAGCGATAGAACAGAGCTAGAAAGTGTGGTTTGTTAGGAAGCTTAAGTCATAAACGACGGGGAGAAAAATCATAACAAAAAGCCATGAGAAAAGCGAAATGAACAGGGGAAAAATGAAGAAAGAGATTTATTAAATAAAGAAAGAGATTTTTTTAAGTATCGGAATGAAATTCGAAGTGATCTGATGTTTGTCTCAAAGGATGACAAAACAGAAGAACACACGATGTTCCTCTTATCAGTGTGTTTTGAGGAGACCTCACTGCTTATTGACTTCATCGATTACTGATGTCATACAGTTTCATCAACCTGCACTGTTCATGAAACTAACACATGTACTGTTTTGTCTTCGCCTGCTGAGGCAATGCTGGCTGTAAGCAGTTCACGCTTACGGTTGCGGGATTTTGTGGTGTCGGCATCTGACTTGAACGTTTGCCGAGAACGTTTTTCTTCAAACAAAACACGTCACTTCCGTAGACAACGTTTGTTACATTTTGGAAAGTGGTTCAGTTTGTCTCTGTGAGCTGGAGATTCATGGTGGAGCTGTTTCGTCAAAAGTTGTTACTTCGAGCCATTTTTTTCTTTTTCTTTCCAATTGTTGAGTTATTGGTTTGTGTGTACAAAACAACAAAAACAAAAATAATTTAATAACAAAACAAATAAAAACTGATTGGAGAATGATACAGACTTTCATCTCATAGAAACTGCCTTTCTTGCGTTCAATCCTTGAAATGTGTGTGTATATATGTGTGTGTGTGTGTTTGGGTGCGTGTGTGTGTGTGTGGGGTCTGTGTGTGTACTTGCATGCGTGCGTGCGTGCGTCCGTGAGTGTGTACGTACGTGTGCAAGCGTGTGTGTGTGCGTGTTTGTGTGTGTGTGTGTGTGTGTGTGTGTGTGTGTGTGTGTGTGTGTGTGTCCGCGCGTGCGTGCGTGTGCGTGTGGTCCCGCGCGTGCACGCGCGCATCATATTTTTGTTAAGAACCGGATGTCATTACATTGTTAACATTGTTAACACGACGGCATTACACATCCTCCATGCCTCAAAGTGTAATGTAAGTACGTCCTTTAAGCAGACTGAAGTTTTGTCACGCAGTTGCAGACCACGCTCGATCTGTCATTCACTTACGCACGCATGCGTGCAATGAAACAAAAGACATTCTCACCAGTCCCTCTGATCCATGATTTGTCAAGTCCTATAGCTTACTGCATGACCGCTTTTGTTCGCCGTGTCTAAAGGGTCTGCCACATGCACCACATCTGCTTCGTTAGTGTATATTGTTCTTGTTAGGGTTTTCATTGCGGGTGGGTGGGGGCTGTGACTGCTTTATTTTTAAAGAAATCATAATCATTCAATTGCTTTATTTCTTACACAATCATCATCAGTCATATTCTCTAGCAGCTGCAGCGTTCGTTTTGTCTCATTTTCATCATCATGATTATTAGAATCATTGATTTCATCTCCTTTTCACTCTTCCTTGTTGTAATGAAAAGAAATATGTCATTATGTCGTGTATTATTATCATCATTATCAAAATATCGTTCCCACCACTACTATCATCATTAATATCACTATTATTATTGCTACTACTACTACTACTACGACTACTACTACTACTACTACTACTACTACTACTACTATCATTATTATTATTATTACTATTGTTGTTATTGTTGTTGTTTCCATTGCTGCAGTTGCTCTTCTTCTTCTCCTCTTCCTCCCACTCCTCCTCCTCTTTCTTTTTACAACTACTACTACTACTACTGCTACTGCTGCTGCTGCTACTACTATGACTGTTATTGTTGTTGCTGTTATCATTATCAGTGGGGGACTAGGTTTGGTGTGTATTTGAAGGAAGGAGGATTTAGGCATTTCCTTATAACGCATGGCCTTTTTTGTGTTCGCGCGACCAGATGAGTCAGTGGCGGATAGATATACAAAGGTTGAAATCAGGCTATATGCTTTTTAAAAAACCGAATGAAATATGACTTTTCATGCTCTTTTAAAGAAACTCTGCTCCTATCTGAATTTAAGTAAAATCGTGAGACCTGAGCTTGTCAGAGACGACTCTGTAGCAGGGGAGAACGTTTGACCTTGGAGAAGTCAGGTTTGACCAGGCCAAATGTACTTTCCGCCATGCGTCGGGGGTGAATCTGAAACAGGGGAAATGGAATGAACCTGAAACAAGGCTAATAGGATGAATCTGCAACTGGGGTAATAGGCTGAATCTGCATCAGGGTAATGGAATTAATCTGCACCAGGAGTAATGGAATGAATCTGTAACAGGAGTAATGGGGGTGAATCTGCAACAGGGGTAATACGCTGAATCTGCAACAAGGGTGACAGGCTGAATCTGCAACAGGGGTAATGGGGGTAAACCTGCAACAGGGGTAATACGCTGAATCTGCAACGGGTGTAATGGGCTGAATCTGCATCAGGGGGTATTGGAATTAATCTGCATCAGGGGTAATGGGTTGAATCCGCAGCAGGGGTAATGGGCTGAATCTGCATCAGGGGTAAAGGGCTGAACCTGCATCATGGGCAACGGGATGAATCTGCAACGGGGGTAAAGGGCTAAATGTGCTACAGATGTAAAGGGCTGAATGCAAGAGTACGTCCCTATTAGTTTAATACGAGTAGCAAGAAAGTGTAAGAGTTCAGCAGACTGCGTACTTCATTTCACGCACACACACACACACACACACACACACACACACACACACACACACACACAAAACCACACACACACACACCACACACGCACGCACGCACGCACGCACACACACACACACACACACACACACACACACACACACAAAACCCACACACACACACACACAAAACCCACACACACACACACAACAACACACACACACACACACACACACACACACACACACACACACACACACACACACAAAACCCACACACACACACAAAACACACACACACACACACACACACACACACACACACACACACACACACACACACACACATCATGGAAGGATAATAACAGCTGCCCGTCTGCCCGGAGCAGGAGTATCATTTGTGTCGGGCATGTGGGGAATGCTGTGATATGTCCGCTGGGCAAGAGCTTTTTTTTTTTTTTTTTTAAAGTCGCCCGCTGCAGAGACATGGAAATCCAGCGTAAATCAACAACATTGAATAACTATCTGAACATCCGAAGACTTTGCTTCGCCAGTTTACTATTTTATGCAGCTGTTCATGATGACGTCGACATCATCATAATAACATTAGGTCAAGTGACTGGCTGAGTCAAAAGGCACTGGCCAATCAGAATGAAATACACAGTCATCTTGCTTCGTCCAACAGCTAACAAAATCGCACGCGCGCGCACACACACACGCACACACGCACGCACACACACACAACACACACACACACACACACACATACAGACACGCGCGCGCACGCGGGCACAAAAAAAAAATGTTCAACAGCGTAGAATTAGTCTCTGGCTCATGTTCTTCTAAGCAGTGGTTCGCCTTCAGAAGACCCAGAAACGTTTTCAAGCCCACTCAGAAAACTGGCTGAGGACCGTGCACAGTGGAGCGCCTTGACTGCCTCATGCGTCGCAAGACGCGGGAGCATCTGAGTCTAAGTAAGTCATGTTCTTCCCGTTTCTCGCTCAGTTCATCTTCACAACAGCCACGACGAATAATGTTTTTAACTGCAAGAGATCTACAGAGTGCCTCGTAGACAAAAAGTCGCTTGTAGTAATCTCTCTGAGCGCTTTCCATTTGCTACGGTACACTTTGCCATTTGGGCAGAGAAACAATATGTCGACTCAGTGACTCGTGCGATTTTGTCGCTGATCCTTTTTTCCGAAAGCAATCTTGACGCAATATTAGATCAGTAACTGGGCAACAGAATATGCTGCACCCATTTTTACAACAAAAAGAAAAGTCAGTATCATGAACGTAAGTGAACAAATACAAAGATTGAATTCG
Organism: Conus canariensis; assembly: GCA_033310375.1. Lineage (NCBI taxonomy): Eukaryota > Metazoa > Mollusca > Gastropoda > Neogastropoda > Conidae > Conus > Conus canariensis. The sequence continues at coordinate 31,846,263 of CM065740.1, forward strand.
TTTTCAAGCGCACGCAGCAAAGCGACAAAACTATATGAAAAGGCTGCATGTTAATGATTCTCTCTCTCTCTCTCTCTCTCTCTCTCTCTCTCTCTCTCTCTCTCTCTCTCTCTGTGTGTGTGTGTGTGTGTGTTGTGTGTGTGTGTGTGTGGGCGTGCGTGCGTGCGTGTGTCTGTGTCTGTCTGTCTGTCTGCCTGCCTGCCTGCCAGTCTGCCTGTCTGTCGGTAAATACAGTCACTTGCGAACTAAATTTTGGACTTAACAATTCAAATACGTAATTTTTCACTACTGTATTTTGTGCATCTCAAGAGCATCGATCTCGGTATGAACATTGTACTATCACGGAACAGAAACCCTATGATGATAACAGTCGCCATCTTGCTTTAGCACTGAGCGTGCTTCAAGTCTGGCGTGGAAGCGGTCTCGGTGGCTTTGCCGTTACTGGAACTGTCAGGTAACCTTAGCGGCCCAGCTGCTGTCAACAGCTTTCATGACAAAAACTCGGTAGAAAGGACGGGATTTCTACGCCTGTTTCATACATCATATTGTACTGGGGGCCTTTGGCTTGTAATCATTCTGTGCGCTATTTTCATTTGTCTCTCTGATGGTTTAAGGAAATCCGTTGCCTACATGTTTGTTTTCCCCGCCTAACTTTGCCATGAATACGTTACTTTCCTTATTATGTTGACGAGCGCTTTTGAAATATCTGATCAAGATATATTTCCCGACCTCTATAAGCATCAAAACTCATCTTTCATCCATATTTAAACTCCGTCTGAGATCACTGCCCACTTCTATGAATTGAGAGAGAGAGAGAGAGAGAGAGAGAGAGAGAGATGATAATGATTAGATGATGATGATGGTGTTGGTGATGACAAGACCACACACACACACACACACACACACACACACACACACACACACACACACCTGGAGTGATATTTAATAATTGTGCTGGGTGTAAAATAAGATGTTAGTACACGAGACGACAGGTTCAGATTGGCTGATGTGGTCGTAAACATGACAGTACGTTGAACTCTGAAGGAACTGAACACACACGGGTATTTTTTATTTTGTAATGTGGGGGATGCAAGCTCTTTTCACTGCTTTCAGAACTTCAACACTACATGTAATCTGTGACAAAGCTCTTTGTTTTTGTGTCTGGTTTGGTTATTTTTCTTTGTCCCTTTGGCTTTCTTTTTGTTCGTCTGTTTTTATGGTGGCTGTGAAATATGTTTGACACTTGTGTTTACATTAATTTGTGCTTGAATCTTGATTAAAAACACTGTGATGTGAGTTAGCTGTTGGGTGTTTGTTTCCATTGACAGTGCCTGTTATTTCTTTGATTTCAATTTGATCTGAATCTATGCATGTGTTCCAAGTGTTCTGCTCCGTCTGGTGGTCATAAAACACCTTCAATTTCACCGCGTGTGACTCTGCTGACCGTGATAGAGAGACTATCGTGAATGTATTGATACACAACATACAAACACAGGACATTGTCATTGCAGAAATCGCCTACCTGTTTTACACATGCATGCATAAATAGTTACATAAATATAGATAAATTAGTCCGCGTTTCTTTGTTTTGTGAATATATATATATATATATATATATATATATATGTGTGTGTGTGTGTGTGGTGTGTGTGTGTGTGTGTGTAATGACAATGGACTTTTACAGCTAATGTATGACTTCGTTAAGCATGCAGGAGTTTCACCACCAGTTAGGCTGTGTATCTGCGGCGCATGACGAAATTGGCGTTTTTCATAGGAGCGAGAGAGAGAGAGAGAGAGAGAGAGAGAGAGAGAGGTCAATCTCTTTTTCAGTCGAAGAAACTCCAAGCAGGAGTCCGTTTTCCTGGTCGTATGTATTAGAAGCAAAACCAGAATGCAGGTTGGTTTGTACCGTGATTTTCGACCTACAACACACAATGTTCTCAGCACTGACCCTTGGGCCTTACCGATTGTTAGCGCCTTATTTTCGCGCAAAATAGGAAGAAGGCGGGGGAGTGGGGGGGGGGGGGGGAGGATGACGATCCGCTGAAATGGAAAAACCCGTGCCACCCGTGCAGCATTCGCACGACATGCAACTGACGAATACAACTGTCTACACTGCACTGTGGCTTCCACGCGAGTAACTGTCAAACTTAAGTCCCATTCTCCTCTGACAAATACAATGAGTTTCTCTGGTCAAACTGTTACATAATCCTGAACAGCAAACGAACAGCACAGGAGTCGGTGATTCGCAGACAGAGAACGCAAAAGTCTGCGTTGGGCATGTGAAAGAAAACGTGAGAAGCTTTTCATTTATAATGCGAATCAAGACAGCTGAAACTGACAGTTGAGGAAGGCGGCTGGATTCATGAAGACAACTCTGGAATCAGTTTTCAGAATTTCTACAGACACTGTGATGTCATTGTTCCTGTCTGACAGTGAGGAAACTGGATTTCTGAGGTAAGAGTGAAATTTCATCACACACCCACTCACCCCTTTTTTTTTTCTTCTTATGAATGACGCGTTTAAAGATTTATTAATGACTTCTTTGTGTGAGCACTACTTCTGTCCCTGTGCCATTGTTTGCAACTGTCTGTGTGTCTGCCTGTCTGTCTCACTGTCTGTCTGCCTAAACACCATTTTAGAAACCAGTGTACATAGCAACTACGCACAGGAGAAACACGTGGGCATATATATTCGTGTATTCAGAACTGGTAGAGAATTGCAACCACGAGCATTTCCTATGGATATACACAAAGATGAGAGAGAGAGAGAGAGAGAGAAGAGAGAGAGAGAGAGAGAGAGAGATGTATATTAACAAAGCTATCGATTACAAGTTTACTATGAAAGTCGATTAAAGAAAATACCGGGTGCAGTAGAAGTGCAACGTTGTTTGTGTGTAACATCAAATAATGGCGAAGTTTCGATCCATCAAGAGCTCATCAGGCCCGTTGCTAAGGAGATGGTTTCTGGAATGAAGCGTCACCTCCGCTGGTTTTCTTTGTACCGAAGGATCGTTCTTCTGCGACCTCCTCTTACCGTTTTCTTTCATTCATTTTGGCGCCGTCTCCGTTTCAGTCTCCAAGACCGTTGGCTTGGCCACGACGCTGTGTTGACATGAGTGCAGGACGATATTGAAACGTTTTCTTTTTTTTTATCAGGGTCTCTAAAACGCTTTAGACCATTCTGCAAGCTGCAATGCACACTGAGGAGTACACTGCAGGCTGTACTACACTACAGACTACAATGCAGACCACAGACTACACTGGCGACTACACTATGTAGATCACATTACATGCACCACACTGCAGGATATATGATGGATTTCGTCGCAGGCTGCATGACACGGTACACAGGATGTTGCAGTATAAACTGCAGAATTCGTGATAGATTACGTTGCAGGATTTACACTGCAGGATTCATTATAGAATACATTACGAGGTTCATTACATATTACACTACATGGTTTATTACAGAATACACTGCAGGATTCATCATCAACTATACTGCAGGATTCATCATGAATTACACCGCAGGATTCATCATAGATTACACTGCAGAATATCCCCTACACTTCAGAATTAATTATGGATCACACTGCAGGCTACATTTATAGACTCGCTGCAGGTTCCGTTGCTGACTACACTGCAGGCTACAATGCAGGCTACTTTTCAGGCTATATCATAGGCTACACTGCTGGTTACATCGCAGTAAACACTCCAGTCTACATTACTGCAAGTCATATTATGCACTCTATTGCAGGCTACATTGCAGTCCACATTGCATGCTACATGAAAGACGACGATGCCTGCAGGCTACATTACAGACTGGACAGCAGGCTACAATACAGACTGGACAGCAGGCTACATTACAGACTGGACAGCAGGCTACATTGCAGACTGGACAGTAGGCTACATCACTGACTGGACAGCAGGCTACATTGCAGACTGGACAGCAGGCTACATTGCAGACTGGGCAGCAGACTACATTACAGACTGGACAGCAGGCTACATTACAGACTGGACAGCAGGCTACATCACTGACTGGACAGTAGGCTACATTGCAGACTGGACAGCAGGCTACATTACAGACTGGACAGCAGGCTACATTACAGACTGGACAGCAGGCTACATTGCAGACTGGACAGCATGCTACATTACAGACTGGACAGCAGGCTACATTGCAGACTGCACTGCAGGCTACATTACAGACTGGACAGCAGGCTACATTGCAGACTGCATTGCAGGCTACATTACAGACTGGACAGCAGGCTGCATTGCAGACTGCACTGCAGGCTCTCTTACAGGCTATGGTACAGACCAAACTAGGGAGTACACTGCCAACCACACTGCAGATCATACTACAGACCAAACTACTGACTACAAACTATACTACAGACCACAAACTACAGGCCACTCTGGAGATTACTCTGCAAACTACAGATCCGGCAACACTGCAATTATACTACAGACCGCTGCAGAGGTGAACCAGACTGCACTTCAAACTACACTGCAAAGAACTCTACAGAGCTAACCACAGACTACGTTGCAGACTACACTAGAGACTACACCACGTACTACACTTCAGACCACGCTGTAGACTACGCTAGCGGCTGCACTGCAGACTAACTACAGTCCATGCTAAAATCTACTCTGTAGAGCATAAGGCAGGGCACACTACACATTGCAAACAACACAACATAGCTACATTATAGACCAATTCCAGTCTACAAAACAGACCACACCACAACCACACTGTAGTCTTCGCTACAAGCTGAGCTAAAGGCCACACTTCAGACTGCACTATAGACTGTATAGACAACATCACAGGTCACACTACAGTGTACACAACAGGCTACACGCAGAACACGCTACAGACTACACAGTTTTACAACAAAAGTATAAGCACATGCTCAGACCATACGACAACAGATATCGAAACACAGTTATGCTCTATAGTTGAGAAGAGAGAGAGAGAGAGAGAGAGGAGAGAGAGAGAGAGAGAGAGAGAGAGAGACAGCACCCTTGTCGAAGTTAGCCAGAGTTAAAAGGAGATCTTAAATGAGGCAGGGAACAGTAAACAGGAAATGACACAAACAAGTAAAGGTAACTCATGTGGGTGTGTATTCATTTTATCGTGGGAGCAAGAGTTACCTT
>CM065740.1:31856415-31883915 GCA_033310375.1 Conus canariensis
GTGATTTGTAGTATGGTCTGTAATGTGGTCTGTAATATGGTCTGCAGTGTAGTCTGTAGTGCAGGTGTAGAGTAGTCTGCATTGTGGTTTGTAGTGCCGCTGTAGAGTAGTCTGCAGTGTGATTAATAGTGTAGTCTGCAATGTGGTCTGCAATGTGGTCTGTAACGTAGTCTGCAATGCAGTTGTATAGTAGTCTGTATTATGGCTGTAAAGCAGTCTATATTGTAGTCTGTAGTGCAGGTTCGTTTTCTGTGGTGCAGCTGTAGAGTAGTTTGTATTGTGGTCTGTAGTATGGTCTGTAGTGTGGTCTGTAGTGCAGTTGTAGAGCAGTCTGTATAGTGGTCTGTAGTGCTGTTGCGGAGCAGTCTGTATTGTGGTCTGTAGTGCAGTTGTAGTCTGCAATGTGGTCTGTAGCGCAGTTGTAGAGTAGTCTGCACTGTGGTTTGTAGTGCAGTTGTAGATTTGTCTGCTATGTGGTCTGTAGTGCAGTTGTAGAGTAGTCTGCAGTATGATTTGTAGTGTGGTCTGTAGTGTAGCCTGCAATGTGGTCTGCAACATAGTCTGTCGTGCAGTTATAGAGCAGTCCGCAACGTAGCCTGCACTGTAGTCTATATCATAGTCTGTAGTGTAATCTATAATGTAGCCTCTAATATAGTCTCTAATACAGCCTGCAAAATGGTCTGTAACGTAGTCTGTAATGTAGCCTGCAGTCTTGTTCGTAATGCAGTCTGCAGTGCGGTCTGTGATGTAGTCTGCAATGTAGTCTAAAGTGTAGCCCTTAGCGACATCTGTAATAGAGTCTATAGTGCAGTCTGTAATGTTAAAAGAATGATTACCATTGAATCACCAGCTGGCCACTTTAATCATATTTCAGTGTAATGTATTGTAGTTTATCCATGTGGTTCCGAACCCAGTGAAGTTGGGGTTTTTTAAGAAAGACCGTTGAATCAACAGAAAATCAAATTAATCATACTTTTATTAGTAACCCAATGTAGTGTGCTCATGATGTTCCTCACACAATAAAAGTTGAAAGAAATGTTCACAACAGACTCACTGAAGTGTAGTAAGCTAAGTGCGTCTTGTTCTTCTGCCGTTGTAAGTTAGTAAAAGTAAAGTGCATCGTTGATCACTGATGAGCCAAATCAACCATACATTTATCTTAACCTCTGATATAGTCGGTACATGTTGTTCCTCATCTAGTGTAACTTCAGAAAAAAAAAGTGTAACACTGAATTAATGGGTATGCAATCAGTTATACTTTTGCCTTGGTGTAATTGATGATTTCAATTGCTGTATCGATATAAGTTAGGCAAAGAAAAAAATGTGACCTGTTGATAATGACTGGTCAAACAAAATAGTCATGTACGTGAATAATGTAAAGTAGTGTGACACGTCTTTCCTAACCAAATAAGAGTTTATTAACAGAAAGAAAGAAGAAAGGAAGGAAAGAAAGGAATTTCTTTGATTAATCATTAGTAAGACGGATCAATATTTTGTGATAGTATGTAGACCTTATTCCTCATTCCAAACAAATCAATCCAGTCAGTAAATAAAAAAGTTCACCATTGATTCACCGATTACAGCACTTTTAACTTTACATTCACTGTAACATAGTAGTGTAAACTGTACATGTTATTCCTTACCTGATGAAAGATTTGAAACAAGAGAGAGAGAGAGAGAGAGAGAGAGAGAGAGAGAGCTCAAATCACCAGATTTGCAAATTAATCATTGTTTCCCACAGGATTCGATCTAGCGTGTACATGTTGTTTCTCATCCGATTTACGTTATGAAAAGTAAAGAGCACCACTGAGATACAATGATCGAGCTCCGTCAGAAGACAAATAAAGAGCACCTTTTAAATGCAGCAAAATCCAGTTCACTCTGCCCACGCTGTTCTTCCCCCGATGTAAGTTGAGAAAAACACAAATCTATATGGCACTGAATCATTGATTAGTGAATCAGTCATACTGTCACGGTAATGGAATGTGGTTTGCGGATATTAATCGTGGAAAGGAGTAAGCTAAAAGCAACAACAACAACAACAACCAAACAAACAAAATAAGCTAAAAGCAAACAACAATAAACAAACAAAAATGTATGAGCTGTTGAGTCACCAATCATACGTTCACATTAACCTAATTTTGTGTCAAATCTTTAAAAGAATTGTTAGTAGTGATTCCTCCAAACGACAAGGAATAACAAATTACAAGACAAAACACGATGCGTTTCGACCTCATAGATCTTCTTCAGGCAAGGTGAACAACATTCTGGACAATCAAAACGGAGAACGTACATTCACTTCTCATATTCGGCGCAAGCTGGGCATTGGAAATAATTTTGTTTGTACACGTCATTCCTCCTCACCCACGGTGAGCTGAAAAAAAAAGAATAACACAGTGGATGGTTATTAGTGCTACTTTGACAGCATATAGGTTCAAATAGAATAAAAGAGAGAGAGAGAGAGACAGACAGACACACGGACAGACAGACACACAGGGAGACAGTCAGACAGACATAGACAGAGACAGACAGACTAACAGACAGATTGGCAGACAGGCAGACAGACAGACACACTGGCAGACAAAAAGACAGAGAGAGAGAGGGAGACAGACAGAGAGACAGACAGACCGGCAGGCAGAGACAGACAGACAGAGAGAGAGAGGTGGAGGGGGGGGGCAAACAGACAGACAGACAAACAGTAGAGAATCATCTTTTAAGAAAACAAAAAAAATGGAACGAGCAGCAATTAGCTTCGTTTATTTTCGTCCGTCAGAAAAGGAAAATATACAGAAAACAAAGCAAAAACAAAAGCAATGCGACAGATATCGTCGAATGCACTAGATCAATATCAGAGAAAATCGTAGCACTCGTAAACAGCGCACAATGAATGCATTGAAGGGGAGAGAGAGAGAGACAGACAGACAGACAGACAGAGAGCATAATCGAGTTGTCAGTTTTTAAAGAAAAGGAAAAAATGAAAAGAGAGTAAAGGCATAATGTTCAGAGCCAAGAAAATCATCAGACTTTGTACTGCACTAGTATATCAAACATGTAGTAGGCGCACACTGGTGGATGCATTTCTGTCGAATACCAGTACCTTGGAGTCACAATATGTAGAGAAGGGGAGGAAAAAGACAAACAGAAAGGGAGAGAGAGAGAGAGAGAGAGAGAGAGAGGGAGGGAGAGAAAGAGAAAGAGAGATAGATTAACATGTAGAGAAGGGGAAATACAAGAGAGAGAGAGAGAGAGAGAGAGAGAATGGGGGGGGGCGGGGGGGGGGGGGGATTAAGGAACATAACATGTAGGTAAACTAGAATTTTTTTTCATCAGATAACATGCTCTTACAATATTCAGAATGATATGGACATCAATAAAATTACATACAATTCCACAGAAAAAGCAATGGCTAGATTTGAAAATATCTGTCCGAAAGAAGCAGCACGATTATCGTGAACATGGCGATTCTCAGAAATCGTAAATATCTCGGACTTTGAAGTGATGGGTGTTCGACGGAAGATGGGGGCACCGCTTGGGACAATTAAACATAGAAAACTGCTTTAAAGAATTTTAGGTTTTTTTTTTTTAACTATAGAATGTCCATGTGTTCGTAGTCCGAAAATGAAAATGTTGAACATTTTACCAACAACTAGCGAACAACTTTGGAGAACAATGGTTTTAGACAATGATTACTCGCTGAGTCTCAAATTGTGGGTGCATAATTTCCATGAGCTTATATGTAAGGGCCAACAGCAATGAGAGTATAAGGGGTCTTTAATTTTCGTGACTGGTATATCTTTTTTTCTTTCTAGATTTCTTTTTTTCCTTTTTTACATTAACCCCGTATCCATACCGGTTACGACGGATTGTTGTTCATAACTACTAAAGCTTTATAGCAGACTATTTCTCAAGGATTATGCCATTGAAAGAGAGGGGTTCAGATGTACAGCAATGGTTCTAACGCTTTTATCTGGTTGTTATACGCTTGGTTTATACAGGATGGCTGGAGGTGTTAAACTCATATGCTTTATCCAGATCATTCAATGACAGATCAATAGTTTCTTTTGATAATTTAATCATTCTTTCTGTTTTGGGATCGCTTGCATGAACAGTAGTATCGTTCGTATGATGTTACAGAGCGCTCTTACAGATTTCAGTAGATTATTAATGCATATTGATTTTTTTAAAGAACAATATGGGTCACAGAGCACAGCCTTGAGAAACGCCACATCTGAGAAACAAGAAAAAAACACTTTATTTCATATATTCAATTGATTTCTGTCATTGAAAAATGACGACATGAGCTTTAATACATTATTTTGCGGAATGTATGCACATTTTTTTTCAGAAGCTGTGCGTAGTCAATATGATCAAATGCTTAAGCAAGCTCGACACAAAGTCATGGTAATTTTGTTGTCATTTGTATTCATGAGCCATTTATCTACTAGGCTGATAAATGATATGTATTCAAGACTGACATTATTTGAATCCAGACTAATTTTGGTAGGTTTGTCAAAATGATAAAGAACATACTTTTCCTCTTTCGTCTTAACATTCCAAACAACAAACAACAGAGACACTGGTCTTGAATTAAATTTTTATAAAAGACCAGAGTTGGCATTTGATTTGCTTATGAGCATGGCTTTTGCAATACTTAAAGATTTTAGACATGCGTGTCTATGTGTATTTTTCCTACATAAGTTAAAAATGTTGACGAATGTTTAAGAAATGACCAAGACTGCAAGTCTTAGAGTTTTACCACCTGTGCCGCTTAAACCACGGGCACGTATTTCTCTTAAATTGATCAGATTTTTATATATTCATTACGGTCAAACATCCCATTTAAAGCGCACATCTATGTGGTTGTTTGGGTGGTTGGTTGGTTGGTTTCCCTGCAGAAAACTTCAAATAAGCAAAGGCTATTATGACTAAGCCCATCAATGTTATTGTTAAGTTAACATCCTTTACGAGGCATTGCTTTTACATTGATATTTTCATTGCTGGGATGACTTACAACATTCGAGACAGATTTGCTACTAGTCTTCGAGGAACAAAACAAGTTCTTGAAAGTAGGTCTATTTATTTTCAGCGGTGAGCTTTAAACACATAACACAGATAACACAATTCGTTTACTTCACAATTTCTTTCTTTGTTGCTGCTGATCGAAGAAGAGCTTTTGACTCAAGAGTCTAGAACATCTTTTGTGGGCCAAGGTAATCTAGGGCTACTTCTAGTAGGCTTGGCTTTAAATGGCACATGCTTATAGTAAGTAATTCAAACGTTGCGATACCAGATCTTCAGGGCTTGTCAGGGTTCGTAAACCGGTCGATCAGGAAAGAGCATGAATTCCTTAAATCAAGCAAAAAATCTGTCTTTATCGAAATGACTACATGATCAATATTTTGCATACGTGCGTTTGTGTGTGAATGAGGATGCGTGCGCTTATGTGTGTGAAAGGATGGTGTGTGTGTGTGTGTGTGTGTGTGTGTGTGTGTGTGTGTGTGTGTGTGTGTGTGCTTGCACGCGCGCGCGCCGTGTGTGTGTGTGTGCGTGTGTGTGTGTGTGTGTGTGTGTGTGTGTGTGTGTGTGTGTGTGTGTGTTTTCTCCCTCTCTTCTATCCTTATTGTCTATCCTTTCATCAACTTTCTTTTTTTTCATTCTTTCGTCTTTCACGATTCTCTTAACCGCTTAAAATAATTCATGTTCCCCTCAAGAAATTCCAAAGGCAAAGCTTTAGCCAAGACACCACAGACCATGACAGCAGTCCACGTCAGCATATGATTTCTTTGTATAGGAGTGACACGATGCCAGCCCTGTTCTTCCGTTCATGCCTTTAAAAAACATCTCCACTTGGGCATCACCCTCTCTTATTCACAGCCTCTCAGGAACCGCTATTCACAGCCTGCCAGGAACTGCTGAATGTTTCACGTGCACATGCACGATGGGAGGCCAGAAGAGTTTGTGACTCCACCGGGTAATCAAGTACCTCCTTGTCGATGTGTTCCGCAACACCACACTTTGGTTTCAGGTTTTGTGTTTGGCTGCAATTCATCCTCCCCCCCCCCCTCCTCCCCCCCCCCCCCCCCCCCCCCAACGACTATCGTTCAGGTTGACACTAAAAACTATGTGGCATTGGTGGTGAAGTGTGCATTTCACAAAGTACTTGACATTTGGAGCGGGGGAGGGGGGGGGGGGGCGTAGAGCTAGAGTGGTGTTTTATTTTATTTTTTGGTACATGTTGGGTCCACCTTACGTGTTTTTCGATGAACCTCTGTCGACGATTTCAAGATCTTCTCAGCGTTGTCAGAATGAACAGAGGGGTCTCATGACTAAGCTAAAGATTTACACAATTCCGTTCTTTCTCAAGGGTCTTGCAGAGGAAATCTTGGCACTGGTTGTTTACATGTTTTTGTTTGTTTGTTTGTTTTACCAAATGATCGCGTTTGGATTTTCTATGTATTTGTGGCTCTTGATTTTAACATCTGTCCACGTTCTGTGTTGTTAGAATTTTCTCTCTGTCTCTCTCTGTCTGCCACTCTCTGTCTGTCTCTCTGTCTGTCTCTGTCTCTATCTCTGTCTCTCTGTCTGTGTGTGTCTCTGTCTCTGTCTTTGTGTCTCTCAGTCTCTGTCTGTGTCTCTGTCTGTCTGTCTGTTTCTCTCTCTCTCTCTCTCTCTCTCTCTCTCTCTCTCTCTCTCTCTCTCTCTCTCTCTCTCTCTGCTCTGTGTGTGTGCGCGCGCGCGCGAAGGCGAGAGAGAGAGAGAGAGAGAACATATGCGTAGATTTTCATTGAGGATGTGAAATGGAAGGGTGATTGTTGGAGTTGAAGAGAAAGTGGCTGAGGGGGGAAGGGGGGCGGAGGGGGGGGGGGGAGGGCACGTTCACATGTAATGCATCTCTTTGAGTACTTTTTACATTACCACAGCTTTGTTGTAGTGAACAGAATCAAGCTTTCACTGTCGGGTAAACGACATACTGGGCTGGTCTACTGATCTTGTTGCTTTTCTGTATCACATTTCCTTTTGTTTTCTCTGTTGCGGTAGGCTAATTCTCTATACCTTACTTATGCCTGGATGAGATGAAAGTCTGCTTCTCCCCCATGTGTAGTTTAACCGTTGCTGGAATAAAAGGAATAACAACAGACCCACGACGCAAACTCTGCGCGCTCTACTGCCATCCCTGCGCGGATGAAAACAGGCGGTAGTATTGAATGGTTGGACCTTCTGCAAGGAGGTGAACGGTGGCTCCGCGGATACTCTTCTTTGCCTATAAAACGAGTGGCTCCGCGGATACTCTCCTTTGCCTATAAAACGAGAGAATCTCTGGTGCGTGGTTCGATTCTCGTGAAGGGCAGGTTTTCTTTTATTCCTCTTTCCTTTTAGGCCTTTAGCTGTGTGCTGGTCTTTCGCATGAGACACTAAATGGAAGCATCGTGTGAAGCGTCCACATAGGCCATGTATAAGAACTCACGGTAACGAGCGTTTTCTCCCTTTGCTGAACTACTGTAAAAGTTGTTTCAGGCACATCAACGAATACTATGTGCAAGCAGCTATAAAACTTTACACTACACTACACTACACTACACTAGACTTCACTACTCGACACTACACGACACGACACGACACTACACTGCATTGCATTGCACTACACTACACTACACTACACTACACTACACTACACTACAGTATGATACGATTCGATATGATAAAATGGACTAAAGAACAATACAATATTCAAATCGATGCAATGCAGGATGATAGAATGGAAAACAATACGATGGAAAACAATACTATTCCGTACAATTCGACGAAGTGCATTGTAAATGCTATGGAACACAGCACAAGAGAGAGAGAGAGAGAGAGAGAGAGAGAGAGAGAGAGAGAGAGAGAGATCCGATCCCCTCATCTAAAGTGACGTCATTTTCTGTCACTGAAGCACTGTCCGAGCCCTCTAAGTGCCGTCAGTGACAGAAGGCAGTTCTTCAGTGATGGAAATCTGCATGTCTGCAGGCTGCTTACCAAAAAGTAATGCGCCAAGGTCTCGCTCAAGGAGTCGAGTATTTATAGACTGGCGCAATTGCATTGTTTTGAGAAATGTTTATTGTGTCTGAAAGTGGATTCTCCTCATTTTATTTCATATGGCCATCGAAGTACAAGTCAGGTGGTTCCAAGCAGACAGATTAAATTCAAAGGAATGGGACTTTTTTTTTTTTTTTGGGGTGGGGAGGGGGGGAGCGGGGGTTCCACCGGCGCAAAGATAGGGTCAAGAATGAGTACAAAGGCCTGAAATATGACGTCAGCAAATGGGAACGTAATGTATTGGAAGATTGTATGTGATGTCATCGGTGGAAATCCCCTGAAAACAATCGAAATGATTGGTGGGGAGCTGTTCGTTTGATCAAGGATCGGGTTAATGCTGGCTTAAACTTACTGCAGGCCTCAAAAACGCGTACATAGATGACATAATGATTTAGTGCCAAATCCTAACTGTGGTGTGTGGCCCGCCGAAAGGAGGAGAAAGAGGAGGAGGAGAGGGAGGGAAGGGGCGAAAGACTCTGTCCCTCTTTTTTAAGTTTCTAAATGAGTGGACAGGGGGCTCAGGTGCGGATCAGACGAGTCGTGGGAAGATGGGGAGGGACGGGGGTACGTGGGTGCGTGGGGGTATGGAGAGGGGATTCAGCGTTGCCGCCTTCCCCGTTTAGAAGAAGATTTACTGTTCCGCCGAACGAAAGAGTCAAACAAATAAGAAGACAAAACACGACGCGTTTCGACCTCTGAAAACGGCCTCCACGTTCATTTTGCACATTCAGTTTAAGGAGACAAGTGATTGTTCGTTCTCTGTTTTCCATTGTGTGGGATGTTGTTTGTCTTGCCTGAAGAAGACCAAAGAGGTCGAAACGTGCCGCGTGTGTTTTGTTTTTTTCTTTTTGCTTTGTTGTTGTTGTTGTTGTCGTTTTTTTGTCTAGTAATTTGTGTGTCTTGTTTTGTTCGGCGGAACAGTAAATCTTCTTTTTAAAGTTTGTTACAATTTCCGCCTGCAGTCACCTCACATTGAAATCGCCTTCCCACTTGTTTCCTGTCAATCCCCCCCCCCTCCCATCCACCCTACCTTACCTTCCCCCTCCACGCACATACACGCAAACACACACACACACACACACACACACACACACACACACACACACACACACACACACACACACCATATTTTGTTAAAAAGTCAGTCCGGGGAGGGGGGGGGGGGTTATTTCATAGAAACACTTCATCACTAAGAATCAAAGGATCATACAGTATACACAATCCCCTCAACTCACCCCCCCCCTCCCCCCCCACCCAACCCTTTCTCCTCCTCCCCGACCTCCTCGCCTCTCCTGCTTCCTCTCTCCACCCTCCGTGCTCAACAGCTTCTCAGTGAGTTTGCCTTTTCTGCTGAATGAGATCGAGTTCTGTCGCTACCTCCTCCACGCCCCTTCTCCCTCCTCTCTACGCCCCCCCCCCCCTCCTTTCCCTCCACTCTGCTCCCTCTATCCTTCCACCCACCCCCATCCGAAGCCCTGTTAAAAAAAACCCTTCATGCCCTGCTCTCATGGTGACATCAGTTTCGATATCCTTTCCACGTGTATGAACTTGGTTTGATTCTGTCGAGATCCCCAGTATCGACAAAGGATGTCGTTGGATGGACGTGGTGGCGCCCTCCGTAGGAAGAGCTCACTCATGCTGGCTCCGCGACAAAGCAATTACTGCCGTCAGTAGGGAGCTTAGTAGGGGTGTCCTACATACGTTGGATCAGAACAGGTGCCACTGAACATCACCAAAGCGAATCGGCAGCAGTGCAGTGTCACCTCCCATAGGTTCCTTCTTGATGACTTGACGGTGACTGCATCCTGTGGATTACCGGTGCCGGGGCTGCGGCGGGCCGGGCCAGGCTGCGGCTGTGGACGGGGGTCGGAATGAGCGGCGTGGGTGCACTGCCACTGTGGCGGTACGAAAGATGGGACAGCAACAACAAACAAACAAAAAAATCTGATTCAGAAAACAGCTTTCTGAACTACTCGTAGTGCTTCTGTCTATTAACAGATTATCTTCTCCTACGGATTAAAATGTACATTATGGTAGTTCTTCCTTTCAAAAACTGTTCGAACAGTATCAGTCAACAAAAGAGAGAGAGAGAGAGAAATTGCAACGCCCGCCTTTTTCTACTGGATGAAATAATCCGCCCCTAAGGGTGGTGGGTTGCCAACGATCCACGCCTTACAGGGAAGGATTAAGAGCCAGGCTTTTACATCCGTTCTGCGTGTCTTTCTTGTCTGTCTTCGCACAGTACGAGGGGAAAGCCGTCGTGCACGATAGTAGGGACGATTCTTTACGACTCATGCATCTATGATGTAGAAAATGTCCGTTAAAGTAAAAAAAAAAAAAAAAAAAGTGATATGGTGTTAGCTTGTTGGCCGAAGGGCCAGTAAACTACTAGGGACTGACTTCCATATTTAGTATTATTCATAGAGATAGATGGACCCTGTGTGGACTCGTATGCTTTTAACATGCATCCTGTGTTAGCCAGTCTGAGGAATTATGGTAGTGGTTTGCTGCTGTTCCCTTGTTTGAAATTAAACATTGGTTCAGGAAATACGTGCTTTGTCACTATAAATTGTTTGGAAATATGTTTTGTCCCCCTTTATACGACTTTTTGCCGGAATATAGTCCGTGGAGGACGTGACAGTCTTGTTTTGTTTGTTTGTTTTGATAAGCCATAGTGGCGAAAGCAGCTTTCAAGACTGAACTTGTATTTCGCGTTCTACAAAGTCATTATCCTCAGAGACAGAAAAACAGTGCTTATGACTGGTGTGAGGCTGGTATCTTTGTAGTCACGCGACTGAATGATGTGGATGGCAGGTATGTTAATTTTACTGACTTTAAACATCTTTTCCAACCTTAGATTAGGTGACTTTCTCCGACATACTCGCACAGTAAATGCAATTGCGCGCTATCGAGCCAAACTGAATATCACCTCGACCAACCAAAAGAGGGAGATGTACACCGAAATTGGGTTTTGAACTGAAAAAGGAAGCAAACATGTTCATTCGTTGATTGTGGAATCTTCAACAGCGTCCACTGCACTTGGGAGATTATTCTGAAATATGTAATGATGGTACGAATTAGAATGAAATAATTATGTCTTGCTTTAAGACAGTCATAGTCTACTGTTCTTATATATGTGTCTACCACCGAAGGATTCTTATGCAAGCGCAGGTTGGGGGACTCTTAGTGCAAATACATGTAGTGGTAGTTTCAGTTTATGTCTTTTCACAAAATGATGTGATATTAGACGAGAACAGTGCGACAGCTGAGCAAAGCGCACCGACAGTTGAATACCATGTTTGATTTATGAGACTGTTTGTGCTCCCTGCTACGATCTGTCGCACCTGCTGCGAGGAGAAATGTGCGCATTTTCCCCCTTTTTTTTCTTCATTTTGATTGAATGGACGCTTGTGGTATATTAGAACAGAGAAGGTAAGAGAATTACATTGTTGATTTAGTTTGATTGCAAGTACTCTGGTAATAAACTGAAGTTAGGATCTTCTACGCTGTCAAAGATTCCCACTTCCTCGAACCTTCTAAAATTCAGGTAAGTGCCTGATCTCTCTCTCTCTCTCTCTCTCTCTCTCTCTCTCTCTCTCTCTCTCTCTGTATATATATATATATATATATGTGTGTGTGTGTGTGTGTGTGTGTGTGTGTGTGTGATGTGTGTGTGCGTGAATCGAAAAAACTAATAATGAAATTATGCAGATTTAATGCACATTGTTTATTTCATCTTCCATTTAGTCTGGTCAAAATGTACAAATCTGTTCTGTTGATAGCCTTGTATAATGTTAACAGTATGAGTGTGAATTGAGGGGTGGATGGGGGTGGATAGACGGATGGAGTGAAGGGGAGATACAGAAAGGAAAAAGGGCTGAAAGGTGTGTGGGAGAAGTGATATATATGCATACACACACACACACACATATATATATAGCTGTGTGTGTATGTGTGTGTGTGTGTGTGTGTGTGTGTGTGTGTGTGTGTGTGTGTTGTGTTGTGTGTGTGTGTGCTACGAAACGATCCCAGTGTACAGTCTGGGATGCGGGTGGTTTTTTTGGTTTTTTTTTTTTTTTTTTTTTTGGGGGGGGGGGGGGGGAGTATCAAAATGCCCTTGAATGGCAAGGAAACATCATCACGAAGGTACACTCTGACAGTTCGAGAGAGGAGGGGGCTGGCAGGTCGTTTACCAGAATGCGTCTTTATGTAAGACTGAAGAACCTATCCATGTGGCACACAAGGGGATGCAGATGTTGAGAGAGAATAGTTCAGGGAGATGGGGGCCCTGCCGCCTCCTGTTCCTCTCTGCCTGAAGGTCAGCAGCCTGTCTGCCCAGCTGAAAAGTTTGTTTTTTTTAATTCCTGGATGGCATTAGCGTCTCTGGCGGCGTCTGGGGATGTGGTGTGTGTGGGGGGGGGGGCGGGGGGGGGGGGGGGGGAGGGGCAACATGTTCCCGAGCGAAGTATTCATGCATCAGCTCTCAAAACCAGCCTTCAGCGTGTCAGTTTATGCCATAAAAGATTTGCCGTGGTGACGGCTGCCCCTACTTCTGTTTACTCTACAGGAGCATGTTCGAGACCCTGCTGTTTTCCATGCGGAAGACATGTTCCGTTCACCGCTGTTGACCGTTGATGAGTAGACTCATGATGAGTAGAAAAGTCCTCTTTTTTCAGAACCTGAAGATGGGACGCAGTGTCTCGTCTGATGTTGCGTTAGAAACGTATGTGGGCTCAGTCCAGCCGCTAGACGCGTTGTCTGTGGGTGGTCCATTTCTCACATCCATATAAACAGAGTAGCCAGGACCACTGCTTTGTTAACGGCAGTGTTAGTTTCGGTTTCAAGGAGGCGTGACTGCGTGCGGACTGGTCCATATACGCTACACAACATCCGCTAAGTTTTGAGACCACGCTGCGCGTGATTTTAAGCTGATGGATAAACGAATTAACAACTATGATGAGAGAATTGAAGAAAAGGGTCTCGTGGCTACGGCTTAGCAGATTTCTGACCTAGGCATTAGCCCAATGCGCTGGTCAAGACCTTGAGTGCCTACCTAACATTGGTTGTGTCTCTTTTTTAATGTATGTGAGTGTAGTGAACGTAAACGGCACCTTTGGTGGACACTGAGATACTGTGATTTTCCTGTGGTTTCTTCATAAGCTGGCTGAACGCAGTGCTGGCCTTTACAATTCGGTGTGTCACCTTGGCGTTCAGAGATCCGTAGCTGTTCACAGTGCGGCCAAGGTACCGCAGAACTTGTCCATGGTCTTGATATTTGAGTCCTCGTGTACATACAGTTATACACTAGGAAATGGCTTTTGATTTTATAATAATAAAGCATTAACGGACTATTCTGTTCAGCAATGATATTAAAGATACTTTATATAGATGTTTACAAAAAAAAACCTACGGCATTTTAAAGCAAGCGTACAGGACAGGACACGATTCACTAGTTATATCGTTTGTAATAACAGTATAAACCAAGACTAAGTATGCATCCCCTCTCTTTTAATTCGCTGAGTGATAAGATCTCTCAAGAAACAATCTAAAATGGTCGGTTTACATATGCAATTGAATAAGTACATAATATCACATCTCAGTTACATGCATTTCAGTAGTATTGTAGCATTCAGGAAAAGGAGAGAAACGTAAAGGCCTAACAAGTGCAGGCAGATTGACCAGTGACTGCATTACACAGTGGCTGTTGTCAATTAATGCTTTTATTCGGGAATATCGTTTTCAATTAAGCTTACCTCAGTCGTGATTTAGCCAACAGTTAGAACAAGAGGTGTATTGAATTCAATGTGTTTAGGGAACAATCATTTCACGATTTTTCTTTTTTTTTAATACTTTTTTCACTTTTTTAATACTACTTGGTGCACAGATGCAACCTATTTTGCTGTATGGCGCAGTAGTATGCGGTATTGACAAAGTGTCCTCTGAAAAAAAAAACGAGTGTAAATTTTCTTGAGCTGAAGAAATCTTGCTGTTAGAATGCAAACACCAAACGTTTCTTTTTACGGTGAATAAGATAATTTCCCTGAGCTGTCAACTCCAGCTCCTGTGTCCGTCCAATTTGGCTGAAAAAAAAAAATCAATCCGAATGGACAAACATGGGATGACGTGGAATGGACTCTTTGGCGGCGAGGAATGTTCGCAGGTCCCTGACCCTGATCATGTGCAACAGACAAGTGGCTTAATCTAATGGGCCTCAACTACATGCTGTCCGTTGAACACTTTGTTTTAGTGGTGCGTACAACCTGCATTTCTTCGTTGGCCAGAATCTCTCTCTCTCTCTCTCTCTCTCTCTCTCTCTCCTCTCTCTCTCTCTCTCTCTCTCTGTGCGTGCGTGCGTGCGCGCGCGCGCGCGTGCGTTCCTTTCTCCTCCTTTTTTAATCTTTTTTTCTTTTCCTTTCTTCGTCTTTGTTTGTTTTCTCTTTTCTTGCTCTTGGTTTGTTCTTTTTTTCATTTTCATAAAGCTTATATAGAAACAGAGCATCATGACAGACTAATCCATGGACAGACAAATATTAGTAGTATTAGTATTATGAATACCTATATAGCGCCTATCCTCGGCTAGAGACCAAGCTCTAAGCGCTTTATCCACTGTCGTTTACACAGCGGGCTGCCTACCTGGGTAGTGCCGACTGAAGAACTGCCAGCCGGCGCTTCGTTCAGTTGTTTCCCGTGTCATCCTCCAGTCAATATTGTTCAATATTGTTCACTCAATATCTTTATTTCCTTCATTATTTCCATTTCTCACGCAGGTTGCATGCTATGTGTAACGTGTCATCCACATCAATGGCCAAACTGCCCTTCTCTTCCGAAAGCTGGTGATGGGATTTTACGTGTGTGCAAGATGCTATGTGTGTGTTCACACACGGAACCTGGCTTATAGTCTCAATCGAAAGACCCCAAGGATTCGAAGGATTCGTTACTCCAGTAGTAGTAGTAGTAGTTCATCATCATCAGCAGCAGCAGCAGCAGCATTACCATTGTAATAATGATGATGATGATGATAGTAAAAATATAACTTAATCTGAGGCAGGCGCTTACAAACGCCTGAGTTTACAGTTGTTCTGTTTGGTAAGTTGCAAGTCTATAATCCCCTTGTATTCATGTAATTTGTAATTGCCAGTGCTTACTCATTTGGTCGAACGATTATGTATGGACTGCTCTTACATTTCGTTCGCTCTAGTGTGTGATATTTAAGCACATATGAAAGATGGAAGAAGAAAGGTATCGCGGTCCGCCCGACCCTTCAAGATTCTTTTTAACTAAAAGGCTATTCAGCAAGACTTCAGATCGCCCCACCCCCTCCCACTGTCCTTCAGACTACGCCGAAAGATGGGGATGTTGCAGCTAGGTCTTTGGGACAGAATCAACCTGCTGCTCTTCTCGCTGGCGGTGGCGGACCTCATCACCTTGGTCACCCAGCTGCTGTTCAAGCCCAGCTGCTATTGGATGTCGGAGGACGTCCTGCGGGCGGCCAACTGGGACACGGTGGTCAGCGCCAAGATCCTGCACGTGAACCGCTGGGCCAGCATCGTGTCTGGCACCCTTATGGTCATCATGAGTCTGGACCGCTGTCTGTCTGTCGTCATGCCTCTGAAGGCTGGGAGATTGCTCAACTACAGGTTAGGGGGGTTTGGCGTCACTGGGTTCGTGATTGTGAGTGGTTGAATCGTGACGATGATGATGATGGTGGTGGTGATGGTGGTGGTGGTGATGATGATGATGGTGATGATGATGATGATGATGATTATAATGATTATGATGATGATGATAGCAGTAACAGCAACAGCAACAATAGTAATAATGATAATAATGATGATAATGATAATAGTGATGATGATGATGATGATAATGTTGAATGGTGATGATGAGGAGAAGGATGAGGAGGAGGAGGATTAATGGTGATAATGATGATGATGATGAAAAATGATGATGATGATGATGACGACGATGATGATGATGATGATGTTGATGACGATGGTTATGCAGATGATGATGATGATGATGATGATGACAGCATTGTTATTTTGATGATGATGATGATGATGATGGCATTCTTTTTTTATATTTCGCAGTGTCTCATATTGTAGACTCAAAACACACCAAGCGCACACGCACACAAATACTGAAGAATTTCACAGGTGTAAAACAAGAAGCAGTCCAAAACATTCTCCGCTAAGGCTATTAAGTTAAATCGTAAGTTTCACTAAACAGGTAAGTTTTCAGTTCAGTTTTTAAAGTGCTCAAGGTTTAGATGCTTCTGAGGGAGGACGGTAGGCAGTTTCAGACAACAGGAGCTTGATTGTGGACTGATGTTAGGCCAAATGGTTTGGGGTTAGTTCAAGGGACACACACTTGTTGTTCGGCACTGGATCCCAGATAGCAGTATTGCTGAGAAATGTGAAGGAGAGAACAGAGATCAGGAGGTAAAGATTCATGAAAACGATAGCAACGACGACAGAGACTTTAAAGAAAATATTTGTTTGTTCTGTTTTGTCGTCTCTATGTCCTCTGTTTTGTGCAGGGCAATGGCAACAGCTATTCTTCTGGCGTATCTGATTCACCTCACATGTGACATTCCCAGTTTCCTGGTTTTCTCCGTTAGGTGGCGTGTTGACCCCTCAACTAATGACAGCGTCGCTTACATGGAGAAATCAGGGGTGTTTACAACGGACAGCACAATTCCCTCCCAGTTCCTGAACTTGCTCAACATAACCACCAAAATCGTCTCCGTCGTCGTTGTCGTCGTTTGCTGCGTCATCACGGTCGTCAGCCTACGTCACGCTTCTCGTCAACGTTTGCAGATGACGGGGAAGGATAAGGAGGAGGGTGGTAGGGGAGGGGATGACCGAATCACCCGGATGTTGCTCTTCCTCTGTGTGGTCTACGTGGTGCTGATTCTACCGGAAGTCTGCTCCGCCATTACGTTTGCGTTCGTTCCGGATTATTTCCTATACCGGAAGTACCACAACACTTTCGTCATAGTGTACGAAGTGCTCATTTACACGGCTTCAAGCATGAACTCTACTGCTAACTTTTTCGCCTATCTCGTACTCAGCTCCAAGTTTCAGAAAACTCTGAAGAATCTCTGTCCATGTCTTGAGCGAGAATCGAACCGCCGTGTCAGAAAGACTCGGGACGTGGAGTTTACCACGGCGACCAGTTTGTCGGCTTGAGGAAAAGAAAGTGGTCGTCGCATCGTTCATCCCGTTACATATTCTTACCTAGAGTTGTTGCAGCACTGGTTGCGTCGTGTTCATCTAGAAAACGAAGTGTCATTTAAGAAAACAATGTTCGGTGTGATCTTTTCAAAATCTGTCCTTCCCTCTGTGTGTGTGTGTGTGTGTGTGTGTGTGTGTGTGTGTGTGTGTGTGTGTGCGCGCGCGCGCGCGTGGATGTATTCGCGCATACGTGCACGCGTGTGTTTGAATGTTCTTGCGTGTCCTTTTGTTCATGCGTATGCATTTGTGTGTGTATTCGCATGAGCATAACAATGGCGAAGAAAAGATCACACAGAAATTTTGTACGCAAGAGATGTTGCTGTTGTTGTTGTCTTGTTCGTCATGTCTTTAGATGGATTCCCCCGTCTCCTCGACAAAGGTGGCAGTACGTCGCAGGTCCTCCAGTCCTCCGTAGAGCTTCCGGGCCACTGGTATTGGGTCGGGCCAGGTTTTCTCCCGAAGCGCTTGGTGGAGCGGGCAGGACTGCAGCAGATGTTCTGCTGTCTGGCTGCCTGTTCTGCAGGGGCACTGCTCTGTGTTGCCGATGCGGAGTTTAGAGAATAGGTGGTGTTTCAGGCGGTTGTGGCCTGTCCTGAGCCTGAAGATGACTACCTGCTCTCGTCGAGTCAGCAGGTAGTACGGGTCTGCTCTGTTGTGGCGTGGATGCTGCTGCTTCCACTTGTTCTGCAGCTTGGCCTTGATGATGGTCCTGGATTCGGTGTAGCTAGTAGATCTGTCCATCTGCTCCTTTGTAGTGCCCTCCTTTGCCAGGGAGTCAGCAGTCTCATTGCCGAGCACGTTGCAGTGGGAGGGAATCCACTGCAGGGTGACCGTGTGACTTGTGCAGAGGGAAGCGAGAGATGAAGACAGATCGTTGAGCTCTGGATCTCTGTTGAACTGAAGAGCCTGCAAGATGAACAGGGCGTCGGTCAGGAAGACAACGTTGTGGCTGGCGTAGGGACTGACCTCGATGTGGGCTGCTGCTGTTTTCAGGGCTTCTGCTTCAGCTCTGTAATTTGTGGAATACAGGCCGGTAGCGAGGCAGATCTTTTCTTCTCTGCCTCCTGGATATTGGACATAGACTCCTGCCCCTCCATTTCGAATGGCATCTGCTTCAGAGCCGTCGGTGTAGACATGAGTCCAGGACTCTTTGGTGAACTGGGTATGGAGGTGTTCAAGGGTGAGGGACTTTCTTTCAAGGCCGCTTTGGGAATCTTTTGGGCCAACACCAGAGATGCTGCACTGGATGAGGGGAGGGGTTCCTTCGCTCCAGGGAGGGACGGCAAGACACCGGGGTATCACTTTGGGGTCATGGTCAAGGATATCTTGATGTTGCCGTTCTAGGATCCTGCTCTGGTGTACAAGCTCCCTCTCCTCAGCCGTCCTTTTGTTGGCTGAGACAGTCTGTCTTTCATGGGAGAAGTTGCTATCATTGAAAACAAATTAAGTCCCCAGCAAAACATCTTGCACACACGTAAAACCCCACCACCAACTTTCGGAAGAGAACGGCCAATTTGGCCGTTGGTATGGATGACACGTTACACACAGCATGCACCCTGCACGAGAAATGGAAAGAAGGAAACTGAGTGAACTATATTGACTGGATGACACGGGAAACGACTGAATGAAATGCCGGCTGGCAGCTTATCGGTCGGCACTACCCAGGTAGGCAGCCCGTTGTGTAAACAAGTGTGGATTGTAAAGCGCTTATAGCTTAGTCTCTAGCCGAGGATAGATGCTATATAAATATTATTATCAATAACAATAATAATAATAACAAGTCTTTACATAGACAAAATTTGGTCAAATGGGAGTGATACAGACGATGGGTGGAAAAGGAGTGGGGCTGGGGTGGGATGGGGGTACTCAACGATTTTCTTTTATTTTCACACTGGTAATCAGACACCTCTTATTTGTTACGTGAGTCATTGACCGTATATAAATCAGCCAGTTTTGTGATGCAAGTTTCTTCCCCTGAGCTCTCTAATTAACATATCGGCGTAGAAGCGAGGCAAGCTTCATTGACCTCTATCCACCACATAATTATTTTCTTCAGTTCGTGTACATCGGGGGGGGGGGGGGGGGGGGGGATATAAGACTGTCCTCTTTTGGCATCTTCATTTCACATCATGTGTTTTCTTGATCATGACGTAAAATGAAGAGGTCGGTTGGGATATGACGCTACACTACACTCCGTAACCCTTGCCATGTCAGGGTGAGGGGTACTTGCCCTTTCACTTGCACTGTTTTTGATGTTCCAGCTAGCTTAGAATTTCTTAAGCATGTACAACGTCACGACACGTCACATGAACCAGCCAAAATTGTATGACTTTCAGGATGTAAAATGAAGTTACTTCGTTTTATTCCTTCTTTCCTTAATTCAGCAGCTAGGCCTGTTCAGTGAAACAAAAAAAAAGGAAAAGATTCTTTACAGCATAAAACTAAGGTGTCAGTGCTGTTTTCGTAAGGCTATACTAAAGATTTCTTTTTTGATTTGATGCCCTTTGTCTTTAAAAGAAACAAAGGGTGTACAATGTAACATCAACATGCATTTTGAACAACAGAATTCATGAAAAAGAAGTTTAGTTAGTAAAGCATCAACTGTTTATTATTGTTTCATCGTGCCTCCCTCTCTCTCTATATATATAAGGTGTACAAGATAACACCCATATACAATTTGAACAACAAAGTTCATGAAAAACTTCATAATTAAACCTGTTCCTGACATTTTTCTGGAAGCTGTCTAGCAGCGAATACCATATCAATGATTCCGCTGTGTTTCATGAGGCAGCGCTGGCTCTCTGGTAAGAGCTCCTGCTCAGGGTGTGTTACAAGGCGGTTCTGCTGTAGAAAGGAAGGATATGACTGTCTCGGTGGTTGTAACAGGACTGAACGTTTACTTTGCGCTAGTACAAATGGTCAATGGATGCAACTTTGAACCGCTGATGGATCGTCTTCTACTGCCACATCAGAAGAAACAAAAGAGTAAGCTTTTCGGTCAGAGCGGTGCCACCTTCTTTGTAGACTTCAGCTGGGTGGAGTGGAATCTGAGCCGGGAACTTTGCCACTGGACAGCAAACATATCGCT
Organism: Conus canariensis; assembly: GCA_033310375.1. Classification (NCBI taxonomy): domain Eukaryota; kingdom Metazoa; phylum Mollusca; class Gastropoda; order Neogastropoda; family Conidae; genus Conus; species Conus canariensis. Next base: position 31,876,813 of record CM065740.1, read on the forward strand.
TGTAGGTCTCCAAGAGAGTTGGTGGTTCAACCATTTCTTGTTTGCAGGACACTTGAGGGAGCTGGTCGATGGCTTTGTCAATGATGGATGACGGGCGGTTTGGTACACTGTTGAAGTGTCCTATCAGCATTTCAATATCTTTTCCTTTTCAGTGATCAATGTGTTTCTATCAGTGCTGAGCAAAGGGGGTGATCCTGGAGATATGGGTTCATACATTTCTGTCAAGGGATCATAAAAATCCTTCATATCATGCCTGTCAGCATATCCTTGGATCTCGTCGGCTTTGTTGCTTAGCCATGTGTCTTACATTTTTCGTAGTTTCTCCTAAACTGTTCTGCGTATGTTATTGAACGCATCTTTTTCGAAGGTGGGCTTGGTGTCACTGAGATAAGCTGTGTGCAGAATATGTTTCTCATCTAGTAGCCACTGGATGTCATCACAGTTCTCAGCAAACCAGTACTTGTGTGTCTCGGCTGTTGGTCCCAGGAACTCTGTAGCAGTGCTGTAAATCAGTTCTCTGAGGGTCGACCAGTAGGCTTCCACGCTCTGATTGTCCAGAGAGGCGGATTCCAAGCATCCATTCAGCGTGTCTACAAACAACTGCCTGGTTCTGGCGTTTCTCAGTTTAGTAACAGTAAGCCGTCTTTGAGCTTTGTTGCCTTGTGGGTGTCTCTTGAGTTGGATCCGGATGTTAGACTTGCTGACTATGAGACGATGGTTTGTCCTGCAGTGGGCACCGCGCATGGATTTTGTGACTCTTACATCCTATCTATCCCTCTTCATGACAGTGAGGTAGGCAATTAGATGTCAATGCTTGGAGCAGGGATGCATCGGTGATGTCTTATTATGGGTAGGGAGGCGGAAGACTGTGTTGGTGATCAGCAATTCATGCTCAGCACAGATCTGGAGTAGCAGGGGGCTGTTGCTGTTGCAGAGGCCTGTTCCATGTTTTCCAATGACACCTTCCCATGGGTCGCTGTCAGAGGGTTTGCAACCATTCGGCCACTCTCACGTGTTTCTACCAGCCTGCCAAAGCTGTTTCATGGTAACAGTTACGGAGAGCCACAAGTGAGATTTGAGTGCCGCAGGTGAGATCTGAGTGCCGAGTGAGAACTAAAGATGGGTGTGCTGCCCCAAGAAAAGACTTGGCAAACACCCCCACTAAAGATGCCACCTCTCACGGACACCCCGGTGTCTCTGTGAATCCCTATGTATATATCATCCTCTTCTATCTCTTTGTGTCTGTGTCCGTATTTCAATCTCTGTGACTCTCTCTCTCTCGCTCTCTCTCTCTCTCTCTCTCTCTCTCTCTCTCTCTCTCTCTCTCTCTCTCTCTCTCTCTCATGCCGTCAGAGACAAGATTACAGAGAAAAAATGAGAGAGAGAGAGAGAGAGAGGCAGACAGAGAGAGTCACAGAGATTGAAAATCGTAATTCACTCCACCATTTAACCAAACAAAAGAAAAGCCATAAGTATTCAAACAATGTTTTATCGAAGATACCCAATTTATTTGTGCACTCCGATTACTTGTAAATTGAAGTAATTTTAAGTTTTCAATTTCATATCCTTGTTTTGTTAGTCTAGTGAGTGACAGCTTTTGCAATTTGAACCAGTAGCGCATTGATTTTTTTGCACTATCTACATACAAAGGATACCTTCCTAGCTCACCATATGCCATTGTACTTGGGGTATTTCGGCGTACATTTAAAAAGCGTTTGCATGCAAACAGGTGAGGTAATTCAATTACATGTAGATGAGACTGTCCCCAGACTTCTGCTGCATATAGAAGCATGGATTTCACTTGCGCATCAAACATTTTAAAAAATAGACTTCTATCCATTGTTCCCAAACTCCACATCATTTTCATAATTTCTACAATTTTGGCTTTAGCCCTGCCTGCATATTGTTCGAGTGCAATGTCGTATGATAGCATTGTGGTTAAAGAAATTCAAAATACTTATAACTGTTAACAACTTCAATCTCTTTTCCCTGATAGAACCATTTTTCTGCTTTTGATAAATGCCCCCTTTTCTAAGCACCATGACTTTTGCTTTCTTTAAGTTCCCTTTAAGTCCTGAGAAGTTGATGCATAATCAAGAATATTTAGTTGATTTTGTAGCCCGTAAGGAGAGGGATGTCTTAAATGAGAGGGAGACAGAGAGAGAGAGGGAGAGAGAGAGAGAGAGAGACAGAGAGAGAGAGAGAGAGAGAGAGAGAGAGAGAGAGAGAGAGAGTCACGGTGATGGATATACAGAAATAGACAAATAGAAACACGGAGAGATTCAAAGAGATACTGATATATTTCGACGTCTTGGGTCTTTTCTGGCAAAAACAAACATCATTTAGGACAATGAAAACGAAGAACGAACAACCACTTATCTTCTCATATTCGACGCAAAATGGGTTTGGATGAAAACGAGGCCGTTGAGAAGGGGATCATGGGAGTTGAAACAATAATGAAGACGATAATAATAATGGTAACAATTGCAATAATAGTGATGATAGTGACGATAATGAAAACATATGAAAAATAAGAGGATCCCCTTCTCAACGCCCTCTTTGTCATCCAACACACATTTTGCGCCAATTTTGAGAAGATAAGTAGTTGCTCGTTCTTCGTTTTCATTGTCCTAAATATTGTTTGTTTTTACCTGAAGAAGACCCAAGAGGTCAAAATGCATTGTGTTTTGTCCTGTAATCTGTTTGTCTGTATCGTCTGGCGGAACTCATAACCTTCCTTTTTAAAATATATGAGTAAATTTTACTCATCACATTTGTTAGAGCTGTTCCTCTATAGTTATCTGGATTGTTTTGGGTCTCCTTTTTATGAATTGGAACAACGATTGATTTTGACCATTCTTTTCGAAATACCCCTTTGTCAAAAACAGAATTAAACAAAGTTACAAGAAAACCAAGCAAAGTTGAATTTGCAGGTTTAAACATTTCACACACAATTTTATCTGCCTCAGCACTGTTTTCTACATTTCAGTTTAAGGATACTATTAATAACTTCCTGTTCGGTGATAGGATCATTAAATAGCTGGATCATTGAATAGCTGGATCATTGAATAGTTGCTCTGAAATGTCTTCCTCCAATAACTCACCTGGTTCCATGTCGTCATGATCACAACTATCAAAATTGTTAAACACCTTGAAGAAATGGTTGTACTATTGTTGATTTCATGATGTATTATGTTTTTCTTATTGATGGTCCTTATCATTGACCAAAAACGTTTCGGATCATTATCTGACATTTTCAGTTCGTTGATCTTGTTTTAATCCATTGTTTCTTTTTCTTTCATATCAGATTATTCCTTTCCTTCTCTCATAATTGCCTCTTGTTGTGTTTTTAACGCTCTCACGATAAATCTAGCTCTATGAAAATTTGTAACTTTTTTTTCAAAACCTTCTTTTTGTGTTAACATTCAGTCTAAACCCAGTCGCTGAATTGTTTTTAAATTTTCGCCCACTAACCTCACCATACATGCTGCAGCCCCATACATGGCGTTGGTAAATATCTCCACAGTACTGGCGACATTTAGACTGAAGTTTTGATACCCTTGTTCCAAAAGATCCTTACTTCAGAGTCTAGTTCAGCTTTGTAAATTTCGACAGAACCGTTTGATCATACATTTCCCCCCTCTTTTTGTGTCAATATGGCATATGGTGCATAGTAATTACTGGTGAACTTTTGTTCCAAAACAATTCAACTGGAAGATGCCAAGAGCACAAGTCGTCAAAAACATGCACACTGCAGTACTTTAATAATTCTTCCGATGCAATAAAATAATCAATAACACTGCACCCCTGAGTTGACACAAAAGTAAACTCGCTGTCAGCATCTTTTTCACAACGTCAATTGACTATGACTAAATCAAACAAATAACAAATTCTGGTAGTGCTTTACCAAATTGTTAATGACATTATCTTTTGATGAAAGTATCACACATTCCCTGTCTTCGTTCTCACAGTCAACACCTGGCATATAATTCCACATAAGTATCCTCCACTCTCATTTACTCACACCCTTTCGCGCATTCATACCACCACACACCATCATATATACATCGTCAGTATTTATACACTGAAGGAATTTTCTTTGAGTATATTGGAAGGGGGATAATTAGAGAAAAGAAGAGAGGAGGAGGAGGAAACCAGGAAGCGAGCGAATTGACCTCTAAACCTCCAACTGACATTCTAAATCACATGACCTGACTAACAACAGGGCGGACCATCATGTAGATGGCTGGATGTGGACGGGCGCAGGGGGACATCAAGACAATGCTTTTAGACCCTGTGTCTAAGGCGAAATCCGGCACGTATTAACTCCGTCGCCAACGACTTCCACCTGTGGAAATCTACCCCTCCAAAGGCTCAAGCCCTCCTCAACCAAGACAACACCATTTACAGCATCACGGACTCCCAGGGCTGTCTCCTTGGCCTCAAATTAGTCTTCCAGACCAATCCATCCAGACCAGCCATGGACAAATATAGCCTCATGCCTCTCAGCAAAGGTAGCACCAGTTATTGCATAGCCGAATCCCATAGCTGTCTCCCCAACCTCTAATTAGTCTTCTAAACTAATCCACCCAGACCAGCCATGGTAAAATGTAGAATCAAGCCCTCCTCGGCAAAGACATCACCAATTATAGCGTCGCTGAATCCCATAGCTGTCTCCCCAACCTCCAGTTAGTCTTCTAAACCAATCCATCCAGACCATCCATTGAGAAAAGTCTGGACCTGCCGAGTGGCCACAGTCGCCAGACCTCTGACATTCCAGACCACCACTTAAGTTAACCCTCACTGCTGTCCCATCCGTTAGGCAAAGCTGCATTTGGGTTAACTCCCTCGCTGATGGTTCCCATATTTGTGAGCGTCACTGTGAAATTTGATTTCAAATAGGTTCCATCCCACATTTGAGAATCAGCTCATGCAAACTCTTTCCTCTCAAAAGTTGGGCAGAATTATGCCCTTTACAATATGGATGCCATTTTTCAGATAAGTATGATTGTATGCAGGGCCTCCTTCAGGTACAATATAGCAGGAACAACAATAATATCTTTATCAGTATTTAACAATTTTTCTTAATCCTTACAGCAAAAGCAATACCACATTCCAGTTTAATTTCTTCAGGAAAATAGGATATGCATTTCTTCACAAGAAAAAGAACACCACCTGAGATGAAAGTTTCTCAGGAGGAGCACTTAATTAGACGAAATCATGGGAGATATTAATTAGTAACGTAAAAAATTGTCAATGAAGGTCTCTGTGAGACACACAAAATCAAACGCTCATAAAATATCCATGAAGGTATCTGTCAGACACATACAATCAAACGAAGTAGCATATTAAAACAAAGAGATATCATTCAATTTATCGAACAAATTTTCAACGGAAACAGATTTTTACCAGAACGAAAACGAAAATTTCACAAAAGTGTAGAGCCCAATTAATTTGTAATACTACTATTAATTACTTGCTGGTTTATTGACGAATCTGTCAATGTGCGACATGTGGGCTTATAGTTCCCCGGTCTGGGCGAGTAAATAATTAATCAAATAGAAGCATTACAAAACAACCCTTGGCTGACGAGGCAAGCCCGTCAAATGCGCCACCGCCGAAGGCGTGTGCACGTTGCTGTCCGACGATAAGAATAGCTGCAGAATCATTAATTCACTTCGATTTGTTTGCCGCTGAGAGAGTGAGATAATGTTGCTTGTTGCCCAGCCGACTGCAAAAGGCCATATCAGGGCTGTCACCGCGCTGAATCAACTCTAAGCATGGATTAAAACACACGCACACACACACACACACACACACACACACACACACACACACACACACACACACACACACACACACACGCACGCACGCACGCACACACGCACACACCTCATTCAAACACATTTTCTCAAAAAAGCACCGGAACGTCGTTAAAATCTTTTCTTTTTTTTTCTGTCCAACTTCAGTGGCACCTCACAGGCAGCGCACCCACGCCGCTCATTCCCCGTCCACAGCCACAGCCTGGTCGGCCCCGCCGCAGCACCGGCACCGACAATCCACAGGGAGCAGTCTATATGTCAAGTCGTCAAGAGGCAACCCACCGGAGGAGACACTGCAGTGCTGCCGAGTCACTATCGGTGGTGTTCAGTGGCGCCTGTTCTGATCTAACATACGCAGGACACCACCTACTAAGCCCCCTACTGACGACAATAATTGCTTAGTCGCGGAGCCGGCGTGAGTGAGCTCTCCCTCCGGAGGGCGCCACCACGTCCGTCCAACGACAGCCCCCATGGGCTCGCCGATACCGGTGACCCCGACGGAACCAAACCAAGGCCACAGACGTGGAGAGGACATCGAAATTGAGGTCACCATGAGAGCAGGGCATGAAGGGCCACAGAATTTGATATATTCTTTTTTTAATGCTGATCGATGAGAATGAGGATGATTAAGATGATGCTACGGATTTCCATTTCGGTCTGAGACTATATGACAGGGCTGTACTCTACCCTTCCTTTCATAATATATCCCGGCGTCAACCAGGCCCGAGAGATACAGGCACCTGCAGTGTTGGTCAGGAAATTTGAGCAACACTCTCAGAGACGCATCCATTAAGTGGATGAAACTTGACTGCGTGGTACCAGTCTTCCCAACTGAGTCCACAGCAAACTCAACTCTGGGTAGGAGCCGGTCGGGGCAGAAAAACCCACATGACTCTGATGGGAATCGAACCCACGACCTCCCAGCCGGGAGTCCGCGAAGCTAACCACTTCGCCACGGCGGCTGGTGTCGTTAAAATCTTTCTCCCGTAACATCTTAAATCAGAAGAAAAATGTTGGTATCTCTCAAAAATTAAAGAATCAAATCAGCCGGTACATTTCTGATTAAGAGATTTTCATGGAATTTCCTTAAAGTGTTTATGTCTCGCATCATGCAAGTCCCGACACTCTGTAAGAACATGTTCATTGTGAATGGTAAAATGCACCACGGAGCTTTTTCACCTGTTAAAAGATAAGAATGGGTGAATAAAAGGAGTTGCCTGCATGCAAACGGCACAAGACTTTCTTCTTTACGGCCGCTCTTGCAACATGGCTAAAGCTCTT
>CM065740.1:31893915-31911415 GCA_033310375.1 Conus canariensis
ACACTTTCATTTCCATCAAAGGAGAGTCTTTATAAATGATGGTTTTCCTTTGTTAAAACCCTTGGCTCAATTTCACAGACGCGAGACAGCTATATGAAGTGCATTTCAGTGGGACGTTTCGCGGCGAGCAAAATAAGATAGTGGCGAGAAAAAGCTTGCGTGGTGTTGCGGAACTAAATGTACATTGGTATAAAATGTCACACGGTGACCTTCTGCACTGACTTTTGGAACAAAGATGTCACCCTATCATAGAATTACCGTGGGGTGGCATTTTGTGCTGAAGCTGCAGTACAAATCGTGGCTCAGTGACTTGCGTGACATTTGGCATCGGTAGATCGTAAATTAATGTCAATTGTGGAAGAAATCGTTCCCATCTGTCAAGGATTTTTTTTTTTTATTTCACAGGTGTGCATTGTGAGAAAGGGACACAGTGAGTGTCATCAACGCTCACACATTATTGTCAGTGACCGTACTAGTTTTGACGATGGAGGGGACATGTTCTCTAGGTGGTGGTGTTGATGATGGTAGTGGTGGGTGGTAGTGGTGATGGTGGTGATGATGGTGGTGTAGAAAAGAAAGCCTAGTCTTTGACATACCTGACTGTGTTTGTATATTGGTGATGAAAGAAGAACGACAACCTCCTCAAACCGACAACGACGACGATGATGATGATGATGGTGATGATGATGATATTGATGGTAATAATGGCGACGATGATGGTGATGATGACGCCGACGATGATGATGGTGATGATGATGATGGTGATGATGATGATGACGATGATGAAAATGACGACGACGACGACGACGACGATGATGATGGTGATGATGACGACGACGACGACGACGACGGCGACGACGACGTTGATGATTATCATGTTGATGATAATGATGACGTTACTGTAAGACATTGCAGCAGGCCCACCTTGATGGACCTGTGTCCTTTTTTCTTTTCTCTGTGACGAGCAGTCAGAGAGTGACATCAAAATGAGCCAGCGTTAACATCGCAGTACCTTGGGTCATTTTCATCCTCATTTCAGCAGGCCTGTCGTTGTGGTTGTTATTCATTTTTTTTTTTTTTTTAATCAGAATCAGGTGATTATCATTTAGACACACCCGTCGTCCCTATTTCACCTTCTACATCTAAATCACATGAAACAAGCGACCACCCGGACCAGACCTAAAAGCGCTCTACTACAAATGGCGACAACTTCTTGTTCCGCAGTTGACATGAACACGTGACCTCCCAGCATAGAACGTAATCCAGGGTGACATTTGTGACACAAAACCAAAAACAAACAAACAAAAAAGCACTGGTGTGATCATCTGTACTGGGGTGACGTTTTGCGCCGCAACACGATCACAGGACGGGTTTTTGCATTCTGTACAAAGATGGCAGCGCGGTGAATCGGATTTGTCATGAATGAGGTTTTTATGTTTGTTTTTCTTTTTGTTTGTTTGTCTGTTGTTGTTTTTTTTTTATTGTTGTTGTTGTTGTTGTTGTTGTCTGTTTTTTGTTGGGGGGGGGGGGGGTCTTCATTAAAGACTATCACTGAATATGTGATGAATAAGGATTTTTTTTCCTTCGTTTTTTGGTTTGATTTTTTTTTTTTTTTTTTTTTTTTGCTTAATGTTACGAAACTATCACTAACTATGATGAACGAGATTTTGGGTCTTAATGTTACGAAACTATAACTGTATGTCGTGAATCTGAACCACCTGAGTCGATCAGCAGTCTGATACGCAGTTATACCTTTTACACGAACATGCTAATTTCATCGAACCTAAATTCAGATCCAGAAACCAGATTTGTCGGGGGCACAGCACAGCACAGCACAGCACAGCACAACACAACACAACACACAACACAGCACAACACAACACAGCACAACACAACACAACACAGCACAACACAATACAGCATAACACAGCACAACACAACGCAGTACAGTACAGCACAGCACAGCACAGCACAGCAGAACACAACACAGCGCAGCGCAGCGCAACGCAACGCAACGCAACACATCACAACACAGCACAGCACAACGCAACGCCACGCAACGCAACACAACTCAAAAACTGACAAGAACTGTGGAGCTCGCACAACTCAGACGATGCTCGTTTTAAGATTGGTCCTAGACGAAAGGTAGAATGTTGATTCACTACAGACGGAAACGTTTTTTTTTTTTCTTTAATGCATTCTGTAATGTCTGTTTATTGATAATGCAATGTTGATGTTAATTTAACATACATCAGTCCATCAATTTAACATATTATAATTACTTATAATAATATGACTTTAATTTGTGTCATTTGCTTATACATATATTATTTTCCATTCAGTGTACCTTCGTTAATAGCCATTCGATCATACGTTAATTGGTACTCATTCAGTATCCCATTGATCAATGCCAACTCGATCATCAGTTTATCAACATCAACGCGAGTAACTGAAGTCCATTCAGTAACGCATTATTAAACTCCCGTTCAGTAATATATTAATAAATATCCATTCATCAATAAGAAAAATAAACGTACATTTCATAATTGACGCCTTTATTGTGCGTTTGTTTATGTCAGTTCAATAACACGTGCATTAATGCCCATTATGCTGGTGTAAAATCCTTAACATCGCCTGATGCAACATCACGTTTCTTGAACATCTCTCTTGTTTTGGTTAAGATTTTCACGTTTAATAGATGCGGACAAGGGAAGAAGAGAGAGAGAGAGAGAGAGAGAGAGGGGGGGTTAAGTGAACACACTCATGAACATGATCCCTGTGCAAGTTTTTCCCCCTTTTTTGGTGGGGGGAGGGTTGGGGGGGAGGGGTAATAATGGTAAACGTCCAGAATTACAAAAGTGCACTTTGGTGGACAGTGGGTAATGAAGGGGGATGGGGGAAGTGTGGTTATGCTACACTAAATCACCAGAATGATGAAACATCGAGGTGGACTGTGAAAATGTTCTGTCATGTGCTGGCATTATGAGGAAATCGAACTCCCGTCATCAGAACCGAAGTACAGTCTCTCTACCCATTGAGCTGGACCCCCATCACCACCACACCATCGCCATCACCACCACCACCATCATCACCACCACCACCACCACACCACCACCACCATCACCACCACCACCCACCTCCTGTGATTACCCGGCATCTTCGAGATGATGAAATATACCTTTAAACAAAACATGATAGTGATTGGTTCGTAAACACACCAGCGGTTGTGTACTAACCGTTGTTGAAAAATTTCTTTATATTATTCATCACCACAACAAGGGTTTTTTTTTCTTTTTCTCTCTTCTTTTTTTTTGTTGACAGATATAACTTGAGTTATTCTTCAAAAACTATTCCAGACACGTAGACGGACAAACGGATCCACGAACACCATGATTACTACACAAAATATGTGAGGACGACAGTACGTGTCTAGGCGGTAACATGCAGGGATATCCAGTCATTTATTGCGACAATCCGCATATAATCTGACAGTACGTCAGAACATAAATGAATTATCTTAATACATCACTTAATGTCCACTCAGTTAAACACTAATCATATACTTATGAACATCTACTCTATAACTGATCATTTAGTGTCCATCCAGTTACGAATATATTGATGTCCATGCCATCGGCGTGTTGTGTGTGTGTGTGTGTGTGTGTGTGTGTGTGTGTGTGTGTGTGTGTGTGTGTGTGTGTGTGTGTGGTGCGTGGTGTTGTTGTGTGAGCGTGCGTGCGTTGCGTGCGTTTGTGTGTTTCAGAGTGGATCGGCGACACCCCCTGCTATTCCGACGGCGAATGCCTTCAGCGCATCCCAGAAGCGGAGCGGTACACCTCTGCCCAGCTGCCCATCTGCTACAAGCAGCGCTGTCTGTGCCAGCCGGGTACTTCTACTCCCTGGGCCAAAGGCTCTGTGTGCAAAGTAAGTCTGACTCACTGTCCTAAATAGCTTTTAATAAAGAAAGGACATATGTCCAGCGTAGTTCATCCCAGTAAATTTTAAATACACCGTCTTCATGAGCTGCAGTCCTGGTCCAGCATCGTTCATTCAGAAGTTAGGGTCCATCAACCTTTGTCAAATTAAGTTTCTGACCCAACGTCGTTGATCCTGGAGAAGTTCAGGCCCAGCTTCGTTATTTCAGCAGTGGTACAGACTCAGCGTGTTTCACCCACAACTCCTCTCAGCACCCATCACCAGCACAACCTGGGAAACCAGATCCAGTTTGGGAGGTGTCCCAGTCCTCTGCAGTGTCTGTTAGTGTGGGAGGCAAGAAGAGCTAGAGGATTAACCCTCCTCCTCCTCTCCATCGTACAGCTGGTTTCAAAGTTCTCTGAAACAGAGATGGGGTCTGAAAGGCGTGCGTCTCTATGGCAAGAGAAGTGGTATCAGTGATGGAGAATCCATCTAAGGTGTCAAACAGAGAGGCAGGTTTAGGAATGAAGTTTTCGATCAAAGCAAATATGTATAACACTCAAGCAGAGAAGTACTGTGTTCAACTGCCGAACAAACTAGCTGGGAGCAATCCTGCACCACCTTTGGAAGCCTGCGCCGTGTTCACATAGGGTGCAGGCACGCACAGGGCATTCCATGAAGACGTCAAAGGACATAACTGCTCCCTGGCAGATGCCATTGTGTAATGGCCACCGGTTGAGACACGACAGAACCTCCACGGAAGCGTTCCCATGGGTGTACCAGCCCATATTTCATGACTGCAGAGCCCCTGATAGCTTTCATTAACATCTTCTGACATGTGAGTGTGGAGCTGCGTTGCTGCTGCCGTTATGTCCCTGAGAAGCCAGGACCAGCACATCTGACTTCGGCTTGGTTTTTGTTTTTGTTTGTTTGTTTGTCTTTAATATCAGAGTGAACAGCTCTGCTAGACTGGTTGCTTCACTGGGCTGACGCGTTCATTCAATGCCCATCTTGCGCCAAATTTGACAAAGAAAAGTGATAGTTTGTTCTTCATTTTCGCTGTCCTTAGTGTTGTTTATCTTGTCTGAAGAAGACCTAAGTGGTCCAAACGCGTTGTTTTGTCTTGTGATTCGTTTGTCCACGTTGTTCGGCGGGGTTCTTACAAATACTTTTTAAAATTTGGGCGGACGAGTCCAGTCTACCCGGCTAGTTGTCCATAGCTGGAGATGGTTTGTTGTTCACTGGGGTGTCCTTCCCTAGGTAGGCTAAGTGCTTATAGCTCGGCGCTGGATGGCACGATGCTCTTGTCATAGGACATAATGGGGTATTTCAGTGGTGACAACAGTGCCACCTGTTCTCCTCCAGCCCCATCCTGCTAGGAACATCGCCATTTGGTCCAGGACTGCTTGTTCTTATTCGAACAGGCAAGATTGACTTATCTCGCAGCTAACCCTCATATCTGGGGGCATTCCCCCTATCCGCCATCCAGGGATCCGCCCAGTTGCGGGGTGGTCGCCCCTGCTCCATTTCTTCTTCTACTTCTTCTTCTCATTATGATTATGATTATTATTATTATTATTGTTATTATTATTATCATGAGCATCATTATTAGCATTATTATTATTATCATTAGCATTATTATCATCATCATCATCACCATCACGGGAGTAGTTTCAAAGTGAGGTGACGGCAGGCGGAAATAGAAACAAACTTAAACGAAAATTACTGTCTCGCCGAACGAAAGAGACAAACACATTACAGGACAAAACACGACGCGATTCGACCTCTTTGGTCCTCTTCAGGAAAGACAACAACAACAACAACAACAACAACAACAACAACAACAACAAACCATTGAAGACAATGAATGAAACCGAAGAAGGAACAGTCACCTGTCTCCTCAAATGGGGAGCAAAATGCATGTGGAATGAAACGCAACGCGTTTCGACCTCACTGGTCTTCTTCAAGCAAGACAAACTGCATTCAAGACAATGAAAACGAAGAAGGAACAATCACTTGTCTCCTCAAATGGGGAGCAAAATGGATGTGGAATGGTTCTGACTGGACTGTCCACATTCCACATCTGTTCTGCACCCAGTTTGAGGAGATAAGTGATCGTTCTTCGTTTTTTTTGTTGTTGTTGTTGTTGTTTTGTTTTTTGGGGGGGGGGTTTTGTTTGTTTTTTTTTTTGTTTTTTTGTTGTTGTTTTTTTAATTCTTTTGAATGTTGTTTGTCTTACCTGAAGAAGACCAAAGAGGTCGAAACGCGTCGTGTTTTGTCTTGTAATGTGTTTGTCTCTTTCGTTCGGTGCAGTATTTTTTTCTGTGAAGTTTATTGTTACGATGATTATTATTACCATTGTTATTATTATTATTATTAATATTATGGTTGTTGTTGTTGTTCGTTCGTTCGTTCTTCGTTTTCATTGTTTTCAATGCTGTTTGTTGTTGTTTTTTCTGAAGAAGACCTAAGACGTCACAACGCGTCGTGTTTTGTCTTGTAAATTGTCGCTTTCGTTCGGCAGTACAGGTGGGTTTCTTTCTCTTTAAAGTTTGTAATTATTATATGATGATGATGGTGATGATGATGATGATGATGATGATGATGATGGTGATGATGATGATGGTGATGATGATGACCATGAATATTATCATTATCATTATTATTATCATCATTATTATTGTTGTTGTTATTGTTACAGAAATTTGGTTCCCTCTGTTAGTTGTCTTGTTTCCGTCATTCTTCTTCTTCTTCTGCGTTCGATTGAAGCTGGATGCGTCAGACTTGTAACCCGGCCGCCATGATGAAGCCCGCGGTCTTCTCCAGGTCAGAACGGGCTCCCCAAAGCTGCGCCTGTAACTCCGCTCCCCCCGGCCAGGTTTCTTCCCCCGACCGTCAGGTTAACAGAGGCACCGGTCGCTTGGGTGGGCCCCTTTGAGGCTAAGGGCCCGGCTCCGTCCCTCCCCGGTTGTCGCTGATAGGGACGACGCCATGACAACAAGGTAGTCTGACGCATGACCATAATCGTTGATGCGTGTGTGTCCTAATTTATCCCAGGACCTGCGCCGTAGCTGACACACTCCGTCTTCGGCAGGCTGGATGCTTTTGCCATTTAACCCATGGCTGGGGTAAGGCTTGGAGCAGTGTCAGGGCGTATCCACACGCCGGTGGGCCTTCACTCAGTTCCTTCCATTTTGGTGGGGGCCTTACTCCTCCATCTGGACTGGTCTAGCCTGCGGCTTTCCTTGATTGGAGAGGCCGGGATCTAGTTTTGATATAGCGCCAGTATTCCGCTCCCGTGCCGCGTTAGTGAAAACAACCTGCCCCATGTCCCCCTGAGGAAACACCCACATTAACGTGGCGAGAAGGTGCGACTACGGTGTTCACCCTTTCTTAATGGAAGAAAGGGATCTTCGCAGGTCGTTTCGTCATTCATTTATGATCTAGCAATGAGCTTACCTGAAGAGGGTAGGCATGGAGCAAGGTCTGCAGTCGATCCCTTGCAATTGTTATCTTATTGCTGGCTGATGTTACAGTGCTGCTGTCTGAGACATTAGTCGGATTACAGACACAACTCGATAACGTACAGATTTTCTTGTCTGTTCCATCTTCTGTGCCACGTCAGTGGCATTGCGCCCACGCTGCTCATTCCGACACGCACGCACGCACGCACGCACGCACCCACACACCCACACACACACACACACACACACACACAACACACACACACACAAAACACTCCCCGTCCACAGCCACAGTCCGGCCCGGCCCGCCGCAGCCCCGGCACCGGCAATCCACAGGGAGCAGTCAATGTCAAATCGTCGAGAGGCAACCCACCGGGGGAGACACTGCCCTGCTGCCGAGTACCTTCGGTGGTGTTCAGTGATGCTTGTTGTGATTGAACATGCGCAGGACACCACCTACTAAGCCCCGCACTAACGACAATAATTGCTCAGTCGCGGAGCCGGCATGAGTGAGCTGTCCCTCTGGAAGGCATTACCATGTCTGTCCAACGACAGCCCCCTGGAATACAATACCGGCGATCCAACGGAATCAAATCAGGGCCATAGACGTGGAGAAGACATCAAAAGAGGTCACCATGACAGCAGGGCATGAAGGGCCACAGGAGATTGACTTTTTTTAATGCTGATCGATGAGAATGAGAATGATCCTACGGAGTCTGAGGCTGCATAAGAAAGCTGTACTCTACGCTTACTTTCATAAGATATCCCGGCGTCAACCAGGCCCAAGAGATACAAACACCTGCAGTGTTGGTCAGGAAATGTCAGCAACACTGTCAGAGATGCGTCCATTGAGTGGATGAAACTCAACTGTGTGGTCCCAGTCTTCCCAACCGAGCCCGTTGCAAACACTACTCTGGGTAGGAGCTGGTCGGAGCAGAAAATCCAACATGGCTCTGATGGGAATCGAACCCACGACCTCCCAGCCGGGAGTCCGTAACATTAACCACTTCGCCACGGCAGCTGGTGCCAAAGGACTTTGTTGTTCTCGCTGCAGGTTGCCCGGACACGGACCTTCAGTTGTCCTTCACGATGAAGTATCCGGTGTCCGGGGTCAACGACTATAACCACTACGTTTTCAATGGGGACGCGGAGTACTGCACGCGGAAGTGCGCAGAGCAGATCGACGCGAGAACGTGGAGATCAGCGACGCGAAACTCAAATGTCACGGGTCAAGGGTCAGCGGGAAAAATTTCGTCAACAACGACGTTGGGTGGGACTTGTACCAGAGGGCTACGGGCGCTAAAGGGAGAGTACCTATTTTTTTTTTTTTTACTTGTGATGAAGAAAACGCTTTGAACTTTCTGTTTGAAGGCTTTTGATTGATTCGCTCAGGTTTTGTTTTTCGCTTGTTTGTTTGTTGTTGTTGTTTTATGGTGAGTTGATTAATTGGAGAGAAAAAATTTTTTATATTTTTGTATGAAAGAACTTTGAATTTCTGTTCAAGGCTTTTGGTGATCGTTCAGGTTTTGACTTTCGTTTGTTTGTTTGTTTGTTTTTCCGCTCAGTAATCACGCAGCAGGGAATTGACGATACAATGAGGAAGGAAAAGAAATTGAAGGTGAAGCGAAAGTATTTCGCTAACCCATGACTGTTTATATCTTTTTCAAGTAAAATGTTATTTATGTATGTATGTTATGTTATGTGTATGTATCTTATTACTTTTTCTATTTATTAAAATTCTTTATTGATTCTTTTATCTACTTATTTTCATTTTAAAGGAATATCAATTCAAATGCGTTCACTTTAGATATATATAAATATATATATGTGTGTAATGTGTAGGTCGTGTGTGTGTGTAAGTGTTTCCATCTTTCTATTATTTTTTCATTTTGATGTCGTGCGCGTAAAAAGATTCGTACCAGCGTTTTGCCTTTCCAGACGTATGTAGAAAAGTCCATCACGTGCACTATTCGCAATCATGGTAGACTAAACTGCCACAAGATTCGTTTGTTTTCTTTTCTTTTTTTTTCTTTATACCTATGGATTGCAGATGGGTTTATTTTGATTTGTTCCCTTGTTGTACTTCATTATGCACGTAGCAAATCTGTCGACGTTTTACAAGAGCCTCGGGCATAGCAAAGGAAAAGGCCTGCTGCTGCAACCATGACCAATTGTTTCCTTTTCTTTCATTCGGTTTTTTTTTCAATACAGTTTTCCCTTTATTCCCGGATCCAGCTATATTAAATGTTTGAATCAATCATGTCATTGGATCTTGATTACAAACAATTAGATCCGATTTGCATGCTTGAAATTTGAGTTATGACATGCAGTTGTTGCAAGGTGCTACGCATAGGTTTTATTAGCATCTCTCTGTCTTCCCGTCTGATCCATCAGTTTGTCCTGTCTGTGTCTGCTGTCTTCTGTCTGTAGGTCTGAGCCTCTCTCCTCTCTCTACACTCTCACCTGCCCTCTCTTCTCTCTTCCTCATACTCTTCCCCCTGTGCGTAGCGACATTCATCAATTTTATGGGACGGCTGCCGTGTGCCTCTCAGGCCTACTTGCCATGTTACGGCATGTCAGTGATTGATGGGTTTCTTTCTGGACACTAATCTGTTTTTAAGCCCTCTGGTGTTTGTTACGTAGTCCGATTATGTATTAAATAGGATGTTGGTAGTTTTTGTGTGATTATATGCACACACCGACACACACACACACCACACACACACACACACACACACACACACACACACACACACACACACACATATGCAAGCATACACGTTCTCTCTCTCTCTCTCTCTCTCTCTCTCTCTCTCTCTCTACACACACACACACACACACACACACACACACACACACACACACACACACACACACACACGATTTTGTGAAAGACGTGAAATGAAAGTACGAGGGCCACCCCGTAAGTTCTCGGATGCGCAGAAACCACTGATGTCATAGTTTCAATTTTTATATCATCATCACAAGCGATGTCATAATAGTTATGACACAAAAAATGATAAAAATCGTCAGAGCCAAATTCGTTCTAGACAGCAAAACGGATGGCAAGGGGGACGGTTTTCAAAGTGTTGCAGAGAGCCTGTCTTGGAGAGATTTTCGTACCATGATTTATTATGACTGTCTTCAAAGGAAGTCTTTCAAGGAAAGTTTTATAAGTTTGACAAACTGTTTTGGCGACAAGGCTCCATCATTATCCACAGTCCATAGGTGGTTCAAAGAACTTCAGTTTGGTACAATGTCGTTGGAAGATCGTGACCGTTGTGGACGTCCAGTTTCAGTTACTACCGATGGGAACGTGAGCACAGTGAAGGCCATGATTACAGAAAATCCTCGAATCACGGAGGATGAACTCAAGGATACTCTAAACCTTTCATCAGGAAGCTTAGACCGCATTCTTCGGCACAATCTCTCTGTACGGAAGCGTTGCGCCCGTTGGGTGCCCCACCAGCTGACTGGGGAGCAGATGAGGGCTAGGGTTGAATGGTGCCAGTTTATGCTGCAAACATTTGACGGAGGAAGATCAGATAGGGTCTCCAATATCGTCACAGGTGACGAAACCTATGTTTACCAGTATGACCCCGAAACAAAGCAGCAGTCGTCAGTTTGGCTGTTTCCAGGGGAAACCCCACCTGTGAAATTTAAGAGATCAAGAAGCTGCACAAAGCAAATGATTGCAGTTTTCTTCGCAAGATCCGGCCATGTGACTACTGTACCGCTTTTGGAAAGAAAGACAGTGAACGCTGAATGGTACATCAACACCTGCCTGCCAAAAGTGTTCGAGGCTTGGAGTGCACGGCGACCACGGACCGGTATCCGCCACCTACTCCTCCACCACGACAACGCCAGCGCCCACACGGCAGCTGCAACTTTAGACTTCTTGCAAGAGAACAGCGTGCAGCTCGTCACTCATCCTCCGTATTCTTCTGACCTAGCCCCTTGTGACTTCTTTTGTTCCTTCGTTTGAAAAACCAACTGAAAGGAAAGCCGTTTGAGAGCCCTGAAGATGCCCGAGCGTTTGCCAAGGGCTTAATTTCTGGTATACCTAAGTCGGAGTGGGCTGGGGTGATGGATTCGTGGTTTAGAAGGATGGAAAAGTGCATACACGCTGATGGAGGATACTTTGAAAAGATGGGCTAGGTAAGAAATGCCAGTGTACTTCCATCTTTTCCCATCCGAGAACTTATGGGGTAGCCCTCGTAGTAGTACTACTACTGTAGTTGACACTGGCTTGAACATGTCCGTCGTTGTGACGAGTAGGGGAGGCAGATGTGTTCCTCTGGGGGAAGGACTCAGAGTGTGTTCCCTTTTAGAGTTATAGAGTAGTTTTCCTATCAACATTTCACCTCCACTCACTCTCTTACAAGGGTTGGAAGGAGCAACTTTCCTGTACCAGTCATCGAAACCATTTTCTTTTCTCTCGGAACTGTTAAAATGACTCAAGAATGGCTCAGGAGTAATTCACCTGAGGCGCATGCATCTACAAGTGCTTGTGCTTCGAATGACAGACAAAATTAGAAATAAGTTCTAACATCAATTGGTGTGTGAACAACAGATAGACTGACATCAGTACAGTGCAATTTCATACACAACCCCTCCCCCCCCCCCTTCCCCCATCCACAGCCACAGCCCGGCCTGGCTCGCCGCAGCCTTGGCGCCGGGAATCCAAAGGGAGTGGTCAGTGTCAAGTCGTCCAGAGGTATCCCACCGGAGGAGACCCCGCACTGCTGCCGATCAATTCGGTGGTGTTTTCATGGCGCTGTTCTGATCCAACTTACGCAGGACACCACCTTTGAAGCCCCTTACTGACGACAAGAATTGCTTAGTCGTGGAGCCGGCGTGAGTGAGCTCTCCCTCCAGAAGGCGCCACCACGTCCGTCCAACGACAGCCCCCATATATTTGCCCATACCGGTGACCCCGACGGAATCAAACTAAGGCCATAGACGTGGAGAGGGCATCGAAGCTGAGGTCACCATGAGAGCAGGGCATGAAGGGCCACAGAATATGAGGTTTTTGTTGTTGTTTGTTTGAATGCTTGATCGATGAGAATGAGGATAATGAAGATGACACTACGGATTTCCATTCCAGTCTGAGACTGCACGACAGGGCTGTACTCTATGCTTACTTTCATGAGATATCCTAGGGTTGACCAGACCCGAGATGCACAGACACCTGCAGTGTTGGTCAGGAAATTTGAGCAACACTGTCAGAGACGCATGCATCCATCAAGTGGATGAAACTCGGCTGTGTGGTCCCAGTCTTCCCTACTGAGCCCGTAGCAAACCTAACTCTAGGTAGAAGCCGGTCGGAGCAGAAAAATCCCATATGGCTCTATTGGGAATCGAACCCACGACCTCTCATCCGGGAGTCCGCAGCATTAACCACTTCACCATGGCAGCTGGAGCCAAAGGATTTTTTTTTAATTCTCCCTGCAGATTGTCCAGACAAGGACCTTCAGTCGTCCTTCACCATGAAGTACCCGGGGTCAGGGATCGATGGCTACAACCATTACATTACAATTTCTTTTGGGATGCAGAGTACTGCACGCGGAAGTGCGCAGAGCAAACTGACTGCGAGAACGTGGAGGTCAACGATGCCAAACGCAAAGGTCAAGGGTCAAGGGTCAGCGGGGAAAAAAATTCGGCTCCAACGACGTTGCCTGGGCCCTGTACCAGAGGGACTGTGCTTAAAGGGAGAGAACCCTTGATTTAAAAAAAAATTATTTATTTGTGTGGGTGTGTGTGTGTGTGTGTGTGTGCATATAATCACACAAAGACCGCCAAAATCCTATTTAATACCTAATCGGACTACATAACAAACAAGAGTTAGCTTTAAAAACAAGATTAGTATCAGAAAATAACCCATCAATCACTGACATGCCTGATAAACATGGGAAGTAGGTCCTGAGACGCCAAAGGCAAAGGTCAAGGGTCAAGGGTCAGCGGGAAAAAAAATTCGGCTCCAACGACGTTGCCTGGGACCTCTGTACCAGAGGGACTGTGCTTAAAGGAGAGAACCCTTGATTTAAAAAAAAAATTCATTTGTGTGTGTGTGTGTGTGTGTGTGTGTGTGGTGTGTGATAAAAAAAAATTGCTTTGAAATATCCGTTTGAGGGCTTTGAGTAATCATCGCAGGGTCTTGTTTTTCGTTTGTTGTTGTTGTTGTTGTTGTTGTTGTTTCTGTTGTTTCCGCCTCAGTAACACGCAGCCAGGGAAAATCTACGTCATGCAGGAGAAAAAGAAATGAAGGTGAAGCGACAGGATTTCGCAATTCATGCTGCTTATATCATTTTACAAATGTGTTATGTGTTTATTACCTTCTTTATTTATTTATTCCTTTCTTTATGTCCTTTTATTTATTTATTCATTCATTCATCTATCTGTTTATTTCCTTGATTTTGTTTTATTTACTTCTCATTTTTGTAACAGGATTTTGCAATTCATGCTGCTTCTACCTGTTTATTTTTTTGTTATATCTTTATCTATTTCTCTGTTCATCTATTTATTCATTTCAGTTGTCTTGACTGGTAAAAGATTTTGTACCAGAGCTTTTTGCAGACCTGTTTGGAGAAGTACAGCACGTCCACTGTTTCTCCAGTCATGGTAGACACACATGGCTCAAGTTCTTTTCTTTTTTTGTTCATTCTTAATGTGGATCACAGTTCGGAGGGGTTTCTTGTTTTTTTCTTCTTGTCGTACTTCGTCTGAGTCACATGAGAAATCTTTGACATTTTACAAGAGCTCGGCATAGCAATGGAAAAGGCCCGCACCAAACCATTGTTTTCTTTTCTTTCTTTGTTGTTTCTTTTTAATACATTTTTCCAGATCCAACCATACTGAATCTTTAAATAAATTCATGTTTCAATTTGATCTTGAATTCAAACAATTAGAATTCGATTTTCATGTCTTTGAAAGTTTGAGTTATGACATGTGGTTGTTGCGAAGGTGCTTCACCTAGGTTTTTTTTAACCTCTCTCTCTCTCTCTCTCTCTCTCTCTCTCTCTCAGAGTATTCTCTCAGTCTCTGTCTCTCTCTCTCTCTCTCAGAGTATTCTCTCTCTATCTCTCTCTCTCTCTCTGTCTCTCAGAGTATTCTCTCTCTCTCTCTCTCTCTCTCTCTTCTCTCTCTCTCTCTCTCTCTCTCTCTCTCTCTCTCTCTCTCAGAGTAGCGATTATGCATCAGTTTTATGGCACAGCTGCAGTGACATTTGCTGGAAAATGTTCACCATGTTCACAAGTAAGCGTGGCAGGTGTGGTCCTCCAGGGAAGGATTCAGAGTGTGTTCTCACTTAGTATTTTAGCGTAGTTTTCGTATCAGAATTTCACCTCCACCCGCTCGCTTACTAATGGTTGAAGGAGCAAAGTTTCAACACGAGTCATCGAAACCTTTTCTCTTCTCTCTCTCTCTCTCTCTCTCTCTCTCTCTCGGGACTGTTCAAAATACTCAAGAATGGCTTAGGGGTGATTTACCCCAGGCTTACACACTTACAAAATGCTTGTGCTCTGAGTGACAGACAAACTAGAAATAAGTTCAAACATTAAATTAATGGTGTATGAACAAGAGATAGACTGACACCAGTTAAGTGCAATTAAAATTAAGTACAAAATTTTACCGTGTACAAAACGTTGAAATATACACATGGATAGAACTTCAGTAGGATCAGTCCATCTTTGCTTGAACTGTCTTCTCCTAACTTCCTCTCATCATAAAGGGGGGAAATGTTTTTAACATTGGAGTTGTAGCCCGGTGGGTACATAAAGACTCAGCTCTCAAGTTGGAGAGGTGTGTAGATGTCCGTCCAGCTTATGCTGACCGGCCCACCCCTTCTTTCAGCCCACTGGTCAGTCTGATGTCTGCTGCCCACCCCTTCTTTCAGCCCACTGGTCAGTCTGATGTCTGCTGCCCACCCCTTCTTTCAGGCCCACTGGTCAGTCTGTCTGCTGCCCACCCCTTCTTTAGGCCCACTGGTCAGTCTGATGTCTGCTGCCCACCCCTTCTTTCAGGCCCACTGGTCAGTCTGATGTCTGCTGCCCACCCCTTCTTTCAGGCCCACTGGTCAGTCTGTCTGCTGCCCACCCCTTCTTTAGGCCCACTGGTCAGTCTGTCTGCTGCCCACCCCTTCTTTAGGCCCACTGGTCAGTCTGTCTGCTGCCCACCCTTCTTTCAGGCCCACTGGTCAGTCTGATGTCTGCTGCCCACCCCTTCTTTAGGCCCACTGGTCAGTCTGTCTGCTGCCCACCCCTTCTTTCAGGCCCACTGGTCAGTCTGTCTGCTGCCCACCCCTTCTTTCAGGCCCACTGATGTCTGCTGCCCACCCCTTCTTTAGGCCCACTGGTCAGTCTGTCTGCTGCCCACCCCTTCTTTCAGGCCCACTGGTCAGTCTGATGTCTGCTGCCCACCCCTTCTTTCAGGCCCACTGGTCAGTCTGATGTCTGCTGCCCACCCCTTCTTTAGGCCCACTGGTCGGTCTGTCTGCTGCCCACCCCTTCTTTCAGCCCACTGGTCAGTCTGTCTGCTGCCCACCCCTTCTTTCAGCCCACTGGTCAGTCTGATGTCTGCTGCCCACCCCTTCTTTAGGCCCACTGGTCAGTCTGTCTGCTGCCCACCCCTTCTTTTAGGCCCACTGGTCAGTATGTCTGCTGTCCACCCCTTCTTTCAGCCCACTGGTCAGTCTGATGTCTGCTGCCCACCCCTTCTTTCAGCCCACTGGTCAGTCTGATGTCTGCTGCCCATCCCTTCTTTCAGCCCACTGGTCAGTCTGATGTCTGCTGCCCACCCCTTCTTTTAGGCCACTGGTCAGTCTGTCTGCTGCCCACCCCTTCCTTTAGGCCACTGGTCAGTCTGTCTGCTGCCCACCCCTTCTTTTAGGCACACTGGTCAGTCTGTCTGCTGCCCACCCCTTCTTTTAGGCACACTGGTCAGTCTGTCTGCTGCCCACCCCTTCTTTTAGGCACACTGGTCAGTCTGTCTGCTGCCCACCCCTTCTTTTAGGCACACTGGTCAGTCTGTCTGCTGCCCACCCCTTCTTTTAGGCACACTGGTCAGTCTGTCTGCTGCCCACCCCTTCTTTTAGGCACACTGGTCAGTCTGCTGCCCACCCCTTCTTTTAGGCCACTGGTCAGTCTGTCTGCTGCCCACCTGGTAGCTTGGATTCTTGATCCTGTAATCTGTGATGGGTGAAATTAACGTCCTATTGGCTGGAGGCCCTTAAGGACATGATGTACTTGAAGACTGAAGTCTGCATACTTTGTGGCAGTTGTCGCTGGCAGTAGTGGGTGAGTTCCATGTGGGGGCCATCGTCTGTAGCTCTCTGAGCTCTGGTTCCTTGTGAACTTTAGTTCACATTCGGGTGTTGGTCAGCCGATGATGGGCATCAGTATACTTTGCTGCTTTCCCCCTCGAAAGGCTGTCTTCAGGCCACTAGACGGCCTTCTTCCTGCTCGGGTGGTGATGATCCTGTGCCGCATGAGGCCGCCTCAAAGACAGAGCAGGACAAAAGTCGCTGGAGCGCTGCAGAAGTCCCTGCTGTTCTGTGGTTCACGCAGACTATGGCTGAGAGGGTCATTTTTCAACCCAACCCTGTGAGGGGTATCCACCATGACCAGCTGGAAAGCATGGTATCCCAGGCCACAGTGATCGTAGTCAGGCAGCGGTCCATTGCTGATCGCCCCACATCTCCCAGGAGTCATCCCCCAGCGACACACGCTAGACCTGCCGTCACCCATAATGGCTGGAATGTTCGCTGCACCACCTGACACTGACCTTTCAAATCAGTGTCCCTCAAAAAAGAACTGTCACCTCACAGTGGACTGAGCGTTCTTGATCCTGTGCTGGGTCAGTTTTCGTAGACAGTCCACGATCCCAGGGTATTTCTTTTGGGATGATCTGTGAATCTTGACACAGGATCTCAAAGAACGTTTCCCTCTCTGACATACACCATTGTTGAGTTTTACACACTAAACGTTTGTCTGTGATCAGCCTTACAGCCTACACTGGAGCAGTCAAATGAGGAATGTTAAGCCACCCACCATGTCTCTGATTCCTGTCTGATTGACAGGCTGTGAGAGGAACAGGACCAGCCACTTAACATCGTTATGGAAGAG
>CM065740.1:31923915-31926415 GCA_033310375.1 Conus canariensis
CTTATCATTCTCATTCATTTCATTCATCATTCTTTCTTCATCATTCATTTCATCTCTCTCCCATTCTCCTGCTCACCTCCTCTCTCCTCCTCTTTTCATCCTTCTCCTCCTACTAATCCTCCTTTTCTTCTTCGTCTTCTTCTTCTTCTCTTCGTCTTCTTCTTCTTCTTTCGTCTTCTTCTTCTTCGTCTTCTTCTTCTTCTTCTTCTTCTTCTTCTTCTTCGTCTTCTTCTTCTTCTTCTTCTTCTTCTTCTTCTTCTTCTTCTTCTTCTTCTTCTTCTTCTTCTTCTTCTTCGTCTCTTCTTCTCTCTTCTTCTTCTTCTTCTTCTTCTTCTTCTTCTTCTTCTTCTTCTTCTTCTTCTTCTTCTTCTTCTTCCTTCTTCTTCTTCTCTTCTTCTTCTTCTTCTTCTTCTTCTTCTTCTTCTTCTTCTTCTTCTTCTTCTTCCCCTTCTTCTTCTTCTTCTTCTTCTTCTTCTTCTTCTCTTCTTTCTTTCTTTTTCTGCTCACCTCCTCCTCCTCCCCCTCCTCTCCCTTTCTTCTCCTTCCTCTTCTACACCTGTTCCGTTTCCTCCTTCTTCGGCGTCGTTGTCTACATATCACTTAAATTCAGGTGCAGATGAACCACTACGTTTAAAAAAAGAAAAAAATCAAAGACTGCTTTTTCTCAATATTGCCAAAGAATTCCATTATCTATCTACCCTTCCACCCCTTTTTACTTATCATCCACCCCCAACCATCACCCATTCCAGTACACATCCCCACTCATTCCCATACCCACCCCGGTCTGTTATCTTTTTCTTCTTCTTTTTTTTTTAACAAAATAACACCCGAAACAAATGTTTACCCAAAGGTTACAATCCCCTCCCCCACCCCCACCCCCCACCCCACCCCCATGCTATGAAACGTCATCCAGTGTTTTCATCAAAGCGATGTTAGTGACCCAAGCCAAAAGATTTGTGTGTGTGTGTGTGTGTGTGTGTGTGTGTGTGTGTGTGTGTGTGTGTGTTGTGTTGTTGTCTGTCTGTCTGTCTGTCTGTCTGTTGATACGTCAATTTGGTGTGTAGCACGTGACTATCGTATAGCAAGACAAAAAAAGCCTGATTTCTATGGTTCTGTTTTATGATTTGGGAGTTGCTTTTCCCAAAGGATGAGTGCCAGACCGGTCGTGTTTCATCCATGTATTTCTGGTTATTCGTTCGGCTGTCGGCCAGGCTGTCTGAAAAGAAAAAGAAAATAAGAGAAAAAGAACTGAAGCGGTTTTACCGAAACTCGTTTCGTTTGTTTTGGCTTTGATACTGCTCTTGTTAGTAACGTGATGTTTGCAATTATATTTGTTGATTTTTTTTTTTTTAAAGAGGTATTTTTTTCGATACCTGTTATGAATACATGTAAAATTTTTGCTACGTTTTAGTCTTTTGCTTCTTCTGTCTGTCTGCCTGTATTTCTTCTTTCTTTCGTTCTTTCTTTTCTTTCTTTGTTCTCTCTTTCCTGCATTCTTCTTTGTCGTCTTCTTCTTCTTCTCCTTTTTTTCCTCCTCCTGCTCCTCCTCCTCCTCTTCTTTCTCTTCCTCCTTCTCTTTCTTCTCCTCTTCTTCTTCTTCTGCCTCCTCCCTTCTCTTTCTCCTCCTCCTCCTCCTGATCCTCCTTCTCCTCCTCCTCTTCTTCTTCTCCTTCTTCTGGTTTTCTTCTCACCACCTGCTCCATCCCCTCCTCACCCCTTCTCCTTCCTTTTCTACACCTTGTCCTCTTCCCCTCCTCCTTCTTCGGCTTCGTCGTTTAAATATCACTTACATTCAGATATGAATTAGTCACTACACCGAAAAAAAACATTGTCAAAAGAAACTTTTGGATTCCTATTGGCAAAGTATTCCATGGCTTATTTACCGCCTCCACCCTTTCTTTCTCACCCACCGCCAACTATCACCCATTCCGGTACTCATTCCTGCCATTGCCATACCCACCTCCTTTTTTTGTTTTTTTTTTGTTTTTTCAAAATAACACCCGAAACAAATGTTTACCGACAGGTTACAGTTTTTTCCCGGCATGCTGTGAAATGTCAGCCCGGGTTTTCATCAAAGAACCAATGTCAACAACCCAACCAAAAGACGTTTTTTGTCTCCGTTAATAATACGTCAAATTGGTGTGTAGCACCGCGACTATCGTATGGCAAGAAGAAGAGAGAGAGAGAGAGAGAGAGAGAGAGAGAGAGAGAGAGAGAGAGAGAGAGAGCCTGATTTCTATGGTTCTGTTTGATTTATTTGGGAGTTATTTTTCTTAATTACTAGTGCCAGACAGGTCGTGTTTCATCCATGTCTTTTCTGCGGTTCGTCTGGCTGCCAACCGGATTCTCCCCCAAACCAACTGAACTGGTCTTATCGAAACTTGTTTCCTTTGTTTTGGCTTTGACGCCACTCTTGTTATTAAGGTGATGTTTCTAATTGGATTTGTTGATAAAAAAAAAAACAACCATTCTTTCGATGCCTGTTACGGACACATTTAGA